>NW_021011512.1:2657794-3035944 GCF_003987935.1 Bombyx mandarina
TGAATAATAACGCCGCTCATTTTGCAACCATCACGTCATCAGGGTAACAGCAGAAAGCATGCAATAGCTCAATCGTTCGGTTTAAAATTTGGTCAAGCAACAACAATCTATGTGATGGATAAATTCTATCTGATAGAACGCATTTAGTTCTAAATTAACGTACACGTTGACCGATCCAGTAATAACAATATAATTGAAAGCGACCGTTTATTATACCACAAGCAAATAACACTGAGTTAAATAAATAAATAAAATCCTATAAATAGCCATTGTCGTAAGTAAATTAATTTATTGTGCGGATTAAAATACGGAAAACTGATTTTCAAAAATTTTCATACAATTTTATGGTAAAGCCGTTACGTTCGTCCAAATAGATGTAGGCTTCACATTCGCTGTGCGGATATCTTCCAGCTTCGGAAATGCCATTTGCAGTTGTACTGTAATGTAGACAAAAGTTGAAGCCGCTATGCTGAACACCAAGCCGGGGTCGAATCGAAAACTATACATTGAACCTCGGCCATCTCGGAGTTCTAATGTACGGCGCACGGTTTTGATCAATTCGAAGGTTTCAGCTGAAAACGGGAGAATTTAAAATCCTAGAAAATACACAACATACGAAAGGAAATATTAATTTAGGTTCAATATTCAGTAATGGCGTTTGAAGTGGTCGTCACACGTCAAAAACAATTACAATACCAGTTGCTAATATGTTAATTTAGCAATTCAGTGTCGTACATGCCTATTGTATTTTTTTGTCGTTTATGCGAACTAAGACATTATTTAAGTTACTTTTACGGTTTAATCTTCCGATTATTCTTAGCATTTTGTTGTTTCTAATGCTTCGAATATTTCACAGTTCTGGTCTGTGATTAGGAAAAGTAGTTTTAATTTTATTCGTATGTATTGGTTTTTAATTAATTTACCCCCAGCTCACTGGGTACAATAACGGTGATGAAGCAGTCTCTGCCCGTCTGAACTTCTGAGAGAAGACTCGAAGTGAGATGCAATGTTACATGAAATGTGAGAGCAATGTTGCCGAAGATTATGTCAAATGCAGAGCGAAGCGGAAGACAATAACCACTAAAATCTGACTTTCTATCAAAATATTAAAGATTTGAAATATTTAATAGAACTAGATAGTAGAGAATAGTCCAAAAAAATAATGAGATTGAAAGAGGTGGTAATAGCGTCCTCCGAGTATTATAAAAGTATGCAACATGAGGATTATATGAAACCCCACTCTCTCCCAAAAAAAAAAAAAAAAAAAAAAAAAAAAAAAAAAAAAAAAAAGAAAAAGAAAAAAAAAAAAAAAAAAAAAAAAAAAAAAAAAAAGGAAGGATAACCGCAGTCAACATTGCATCGTGACTCAAAGCTACCCCAAGGTCGCCTGACTGACAGAAGCGTCGGCAAGCGACGAATAACTCATCGCGGATGGCTACTAATCAGACCACACAAGTACTGCCGCTGGTGTTTCTAGATATTCCGCTCGAGATCTGCCGGCCGATTCGGAGCGCATATAACACCAGTCACGAAGACTTGAGCGCAGCGATGCTTTGATGTTTTCGGTCGCCGCAAGCCGTTTCGAAACGAGAAGAGCTCTCTTTTGTCTCTACGCTCTTTTTATATGGATAGTGGACTCAGAAAAATAAAGCATAGCCTTCCAGGTCTCGTCACTATTTCGTATCGAAGCCATGACAGTTGACAGCAGTCTGTTACTATTTTAGGACACATTGCTTCGCTCAGGCGGACTGTAAGGAGATGCTAGGCAAGCGTCACCACAACGCAACAATATTTCGGGTCAGGGCGTTCGTACAAGAACCATGTACAGTGCTATACATAGCTTAAGGATTGCAAGATGGTCATTCCAATAATCGAAACGGCCGTCGAGTCAACAGACATGACAACCTGAAAAAAGCCCACTGCGCAACACGAGGTAGGAATCTCAATTATATGTATATTCCAAATTGTTCGCGTGTTGTGTATTGTGTTACAGATCAATCAAAAGCCCTGACGTACTTTTGCAATAGATATTTCTTTTTGATGAAATCGGCACAAGTGTCGTCTATTTCTTCATCAAAGCTGCCTAGTTTAGTTCCGCTCAATAGTGGAGTATCAGTCGCGCCAAAGCAAATACTCAGTACTCTGACGCCGCTTTTAACGTAATGTTCTTCTAACTGTAAAACAAAAATTATGAAAATCATTATAGATCGAACTGAATTGTTTGCATCTGTACATTGCAGATCCACAAAAATAGTTCATGATGTTTTGTCTTATCAACCTGCAACGAATGAGACAGAATTCATCCGAGGTCCACTTCCACGGTGAAGGAATAACACCGTGTGATAAATATCAAACCCGCAAAATTATAATTTGCGTAATTATTGGTGGTAGAACCTCTTGTGAGTCCGCACAGGTAGGTACCACCACCCTGCTCGGGCAGCTGTTAGCAAATCCCACCCCTCTTTGCTGAGCCTTTGCTCGCCCACCTATTCTAGTGAAACTGATAAGGCCTTCGGATCACCATTAATCCTTAAATCATAAAAAACCTGCCTATTTCTGCCGTGAAGCAGTAATGCGTTTCGATTTGAAGGGTGGGGCAGCCGTTGTAATTATACTAAGACCTTAGAACTTATATCTCAAGGTGGGTGGCGGCATTTACGTTGTAGATATCTATGGGCTCCAGTAACCACTTAACACCAGGTGGACTGTGAGCTCGTCGAGTTGGCTTTAAAAACTTTCATGAAATAAGTCGACTGGAAAGCTCCTTACCCCAATACAGTTGCTGAACTGCAGCACCGCACTCTTGGTCCCGAAATAAATCGGGAACAGATGAGATTGACATAACGCTGCCACTGAAGATATATTTAGAACAGTACCTCCTTTACCGCCATTCTGCTTTCCCATAATCTCTATAGCTTTCAGTGTACCAGTAACTAAAGCAGTNACTCTTGGTCCCGAAATAAATCGGGAACAGATGAGATTGACATAACGCTGCCACTGAAGATATATTTAGAACAGTACCTCCTTTACCGCCATTCTGCTTTCCCATAATCTCTATAGCTTTCAGTGTACCAGTAACTAAAGCAGTCTGAAACGTTCAAAAATTACCATTAACTTACATTTGTTAAGAGGGAGGATTTTTTTAATTTTTGAAGCGCTATAGGATATTATTTGAAGAGCACATGGGTTTTTCAACGTAATTTTCATTATTGAACAAATAGATGGGTGCTACAAAGGAACACCGACAACTCAGAAATCTATACAACAATAAGAAATCTGAATATTATTATATAACCCAAGCTCAAATTGGAATGTTAATTATTTCGCAGTAGTAGTAACTGTAAAATCGCGTTTTTCATTGTCGTACTCTATTTCCGACTTATCAAATACTTTACAATTATCACGGGAACAGATGACGGTCCGTAAAGTGTAGAGTAGCTTTAATTGTGCCTACGACCCGAGAAAACCGAAGAAAATATGATGGTATTGCAGAAAAAATATACATAATTGTGAATTTCTATTATAATATAACATAATAAAAGCCTAATATAAACCTTTACAGTTAATCCCTCTATAACACGATTGATAGGTTCCTACAAAGTCCTGTATTGTGCTAAATTGTGTTATAATTATCAGACTAGAAACCAGGACAAAAAGGAGTGTGTGATCATAATACATAATGTCATTTTCTAAATAATTTTAAACAAAAATCTCGTTATCGTGTTGTAAAAATATAATAAAAGAAGGTTTTAGGGAATTTTTCTTTTCGTGTCAGAGTGGAACCATACTGTAAAATACCGTGTTATATGAGGGTTACCTGTGCTAAGAATAAAAACTCACTCATAAATACTCACTCTTCTTTTTCTTCACCTTATCCCACTAGGTGGGGTTGGCACAACTAATTTTTCTCTTCCATTCTCTTCTATCAGCCGTCAGCTCAACACACAATCCTCTCTCTCTCATATCCTTATTCACACACTCCATCCATGTCTTCTTCGGTCGACCTCTTTGTGCACTACTATTTCCATACATCTCCTAGTCATATGCGTCTTCTCTCTACGCATCACATGTCCATACCACGCTGACCATTAGCTCTTTAATTTGTTGATTACTGCGGCTACTTTCACACCTCCTCTGATAATAATAGATAAGATTAAGAATAAAACTCACTGACCACATTTATATCGATTTGTTTTTTGTAAGATTTATAGCTGTCGTTCATGATCGCGGCATTGTTGATGACCACATCAAGATAGCCTTGTTCGTTTTTGATAGTATCGAATAATTCCAAAAAAAGGTCTTCGTCAGTTACGTCACATTTGTAGAACTTCACACTGTTGGGACCGTATTTTGTATTGAGCTCATTCTCAAGAGCTCTTCCGGAATCCTCGGCAACATCCAAAACAGCAACATGCTTTAAATAAGATTACGTAATTAAAAATTACAGAAAATATTTTACTTTAGTGTTATAACTTATAAGATTTTATTCTAATCTAATCGCGCGTTTTTTGTTGTAAAATACATTTTACTTGATGAATTACGTAATTAATTATGGTTGAATTAATTTTGTAATAATAAATTTCTGCTCACAAATTGTTTTAAAATTAATTTAATTACTGTACTCTACTGCTGTTTCTATCTATTTCATCGCTTACTTTTTCTAAATTATGCAAAGGATCGATACAATTAATGTAAGATAGCCTTTATTCTATTCTAATGAGAACAGAATAACAAATGGCTACCGAATTAGCGTGACACGTGCATTAAAACATGCATTAAAACATTTATATTCCTCCAGTGATCAAATGTTGTTGCCTTTGCCTATAGAAATATTCTACCTTGACACCTCGCTCCAACATAAGCCGGACAACTCCTTCGCCGATACCGCTTGCGGCACCAGTGATAAGCACAATTTTCCCTTTCCACGACTCCATCACACAGTGTTCAACTTAAAAATGTATTCAAACAACTATTAATTCGTTGTTCAGATAATATTTTATCTCCGAAAAATAAATATCAAAGCTTATTGGAATATATGGAATATGAAGCATTAGAACACTGTTATCGAGAATTGTGACTTACATAGTACATATAAGTCGCAGAATGTAAGCAGTATAAAGTCTTCGAATAATTTAGTATAACATGATGATGTCATTTGCATTTTTGGTTCATGTTAACAAAATAATAAACATATTTTTTTACAAAACGAAAACAACCGCAGAGCCGTCGAAATCAGTTAAATATGAATTTGTAAGAAAAATATCATCAAAAACAGCACCGATCGGATAGATCCGACATGACGACGGCGACTGTGGTTCGGTCGTCTGGATCGGTATGTAATTTGGAGTGGACTGGTATATGTAAAATTAAATTAATCCGTAAAAATCACTTTACGGAATAATCTTGCTATTTTTATTATTATTATTTCTTGTCCTGGGTCACGTTGGATGCAGGTGGCAACGGACCGGCCGCACTGGAGATCACTTGGAGAGGCCTATGTTCAGCAGTGGACAGTGGACAGGCTGAGATGATGATGATGATGATTTCACTATTTGGTTCCATCGTTTCGAATACTTTACAGTTTTCGTAGTCAAGTTCGCAAAAGTAGTTTAACTATATTAACTAAGACTCTCGAAAGCCGAAGAAAATATTACAAATTTTATTTATTTCAATAAATACTTCAACACTAAACGCACCGATGCCATTAGCACCGCCCATAACAATTACAATTTTGTCGTTTACTTCACTCATAATACCTTAAATATGACTACTGTAAAACGTTAGTAGCTATTTAAATAGTTATTGCAAAATACTCCACACTTTATATCTTATTTAAACAACTGTCACCACAAAAGTAGTGAAGTATTGAAAATAAATTTATTTACACCCTATTTACTTTTTGTTGTGAGATTGGAATGTAGACACAGACTTAATTCGAAGAAGAGGTTCTCAATCTGGGGAGTATACACTTATGAATTAGAATCTAACTCTTTTTGTTATCCTAAACCCTAACGGGACTTTTATGAGATGTTGTGACTATAGCCCTTAACTTTATTCATGACGTGGCAAAAACTTCTTTCAATTGGATGAACGGTTAGTTCTCCTCTTGATGTAGCCAATTTTTTTAAATCCAAAGAATTGACTGTCCTTCGACCCTACGTATCAGGTAGGGGTGGCATTACATTTTCTATGATTATGGTAGCAATTTAAGAGCCAGTAACATCCAGAAAAGACGTCCAAACTCCGAATGTATTCGATTTCCAAAACCGTTTTATAACTTCCATTCTCTGGTTTTTATAAGTTCCAGACATAAATTAGGAAAAACACTCGTAAGGTTTAATTTCTCGTTTATTTATTTATACAATTAATAATTCCCTTCGGATATTATCGTGGCTACAAACGATTGTATTACGTTAACAAAATAACAATTAATTAATTTTGATATTGACTAAATATAAATATTGAAAGAAAGAGTTAAGTATTGTAAAGTTTTTCAAAATACCTAAACTAAACGCTCTGACAATATCTTATAGGCTTCGTTTACATTTGATGTGACATCGACCGCTGGGCTATCTTTAGCTACGAGCCAGGTGCTACCGCTTTCACCTTTCTTGATTGCTTCTATCGCACCTTTGGCTGCTGACTCTTTTCTGTTAATATTGAACATTAATTAATAAAATAATTAACAGAACTTACTGTGAATTAATAGGTTAACCACTTAACACCAAGCAATTTATTATTGGACGTGAGCGTAGTTGAAGCGGATTCAAGATTATGCAATATAAAAATAATTGGTGTCAAAACCTTGAAATTTTAGCTCAGGTTTTAAAAGGTATTAGACTCGGGATCTCGAAGCCGGTACGGTCACATCTGTTGATACAAGTAACGAAGCATTAGATTGCTGATATATTAATACAACATCAGCATTCTTGGAAAACTAAATTCATCTGGGCACTTAAGCTATACGCATACTTACGACTGCATGGGATATAAATCTATAATCTGTTGCATATCTTTGTTAATGTTTTCATCAAAACTTCTCAGGTTATTGTAAATGCCAGTTTTCGTGACCCCAAAGCACACAGAATGCGCACTCCTGTTTTACTGTAATATTCTTCCCTCTACAATTACAAAAATCTTAATGAGTACAAAATTTAGAATTCTTACAATTTATTTTAATTGGTAAAATTTCCATAAGCAGGCCATGACTATTGCAAATTGAATTTTTAAATTGTAAATCACTTTAACATTGTTTTTAAATGACAACAATTGTACAACACTGGAAGTGCTCACCCCAATGCAATTACTAAATTGCAACACAGCACCCTTTGTCCCCGTGTAAACAAATAAAGCTGGCGCATGCTGACACATACAACCAATAGATGAAATATTAACAATCGTTTCTCCGTTACCGCCTTTGTCTGTGCGCATAAGTTCTAAGGATTTCAATGTTCCATTTACAAGAGCAATCTGGAATGCAATAATATTTTTTTCACTAATTGTTCGACTGTCGACAAGCTTTTACTTACATAAGGATCTTCTTCCTCATTTCTTCTTCGAACCGTATTCACGTTGTGGTTTGATTTAGTTTTACGATTAGTCCCTTTTTTTCTTTAATCGACTGACCTTGTTTGCATTAATTTTACATTTACATATAATCAACCGTACGTTGGTAAGGAGTGCTTCGACATACCGTGGTAATACTGCTACTATTTAATGATTATGGAGTAGTTAGAATTCGTGAAGATTGACGTCTCATAATGTATACATATTTGAAGATTATGCACATAGTTCGATCAGCTATCAGTACAATCCTGAAATATCCGGATGTTTTATTAATGTCGAGAGCTTAGGTCGTATAGTAAAATGATTCAATGGTCGAATAACTCGCATACCGTAAAATGAAATAGATATATAGAATAAAGATCACCATTAAAAAGGAGCAGATTATGGGCGCATATTTAACAACTGAAATCCACTTATCGCTAAGATATAAATCCAAGTGAAACAAAGTGCTAGATAATGCCTCAAGATAATGATAGTTCTTTCTATAAGGAAAATTTAAATATCATAAATAATTTCATTGGAAAATTTCCAGCTATTAGCAAAATATTCAAATTTCGATAAAAAACTAAGCTGGCTATAAACGCGAAAACTGTAAAAGTATTTGAAGCATCAGAATAAATTGAAAAGATTTTTTTTTTTATTGCCTTTGTAGGCAGACGGGCATACGGCAACCTGATGGTGAGTGGTTACTGTCGCCCATGGACTTTAGCAATGCCAGGGGCAGAGCCAAGCCGCTGCCTACCGCTTAATACTCTCCATAAGCCTCGTTTGAAGAAGGACATGTCATAGCGCTCGGGAAACACCGTGGAGGGGAGCTCATTCCATAGCCGGATGGTACGTGGCAAAAAAGATCTCTGGAAACGCACTGTGGATGACCGCAGTGGCTCCAGGTAGTATGTAATAGAATAGATGCCTACGAATAAATAAATTATTTATTCGTAGATAGATGCCATTATACAGCGTTAACTTACATTTAATTATGTGTGTGACTCTCGAAACACGAAGAAAAATCATATTGCATATTTGTTCGTTATTCATAAACTTAATTTATATCTTGTTTTGCATTTAGCATCTCCATAATACTTACGTAATTAACCTCAACTTCTTTTCTTATTGCTTTTGGATCTGATTCATTGGCTATCCCAGCATTATTAATAACTAGATCAATATATCCGATTTCTTTGACAATCCCAAAAAGTTCTTCATTGACAGTGACGTCACACTCTATGAAATTTACTTTAGAATTAACATATTCAGTCATCATTTTATCCTGACGCATTTCACTCGCTTCGACATCTGTGTCCAAAATTGCAATAAACTGGAATATTCATAATTTTATCCCACTGATAAAATTATAAATTACTGAATTATTATATTTATAAATATTAAAAATGTATAAAAGTATTTTCGAGAAAATATTCCCTATATTATGGACTTGCAAATAAGTACTTTTGTATTTGCAAATAAAATATAATAAATAAAAGATAGTAAATTCCTTTAGTAAATGTTTAATAAATCACATTTAAATGCATTTTAATGATGTCAGTTTCAGGAAATTATTTAGTTCCATCTATAACAATAGCCTTAATATCTTCTTCGAGGAAATTTTGAACAAAGCTTTCTCCTATCCCATTAGCACCACCAGTAATAATTATCACCTTATCTTTTAAATAGTACATTTCAATAATAGTTTATTCAAAAAATATATTGAAACTTTCGCTTTTTTTTCATTTAATTAGTTTGTGGATATCTATTCAAATACTAGTCATAGAACTAGAAATATACATCCTTGTCCCAAATACATTGATCGTATTTTTATAACACGTCTGTTGAGCGTACTTGCAATGATACCTACTGATTTAATAGGATGATGTTAAAACGATAAAACATTTTTTAATCGTAATTATCGAACAATCACGAAGAACAAATTTTCAAGGAAAAATACTCGGTCCGGATTCTCTCGGCGTTAACTAAACAACACCACAAAGTAAAAAGAAGTAGCTTTTTTATTTTTTATATAGACAGCGAACAATGTGCAGGTCACAATGTGGATGCTGCCATGATGGGACATGAGGATTTCAATTCTATGTATAAAGCCTTGTTCGGACTAGGCGAGTATTTTAGTCGAGTACCGAGTAATTTAGTGGCTAAACTACTCGCTATTGCACAGAAATCGTTCGCATTACGGTCCAGTAGAGTACACCAGTGAGTGGTGTTTTGCAAGATGAACAGGCTGCAACGCAATAGAGTGAATAAACTGATTAAGCTAATCGTAATGGAATTAGAAGAGGTACATGAGGAAATTTCTGTGATTAAGAAAAATAAGATATGGGTACGAAAATGGATCGATAGAAGAGATAAACTGGGAGCTACTAAATGTCTTTTGAAGGAATTAGCATTGGAAGAGATCCCAAAGAATACTTCGATAGTTTGAGAGTGTCCGAAAGTTGTGTGAATTTTCTGTTAACGAAAATACACTCTCAAATTCAGCGCAAAGATACCCATTTGAGAAGTGCCACTAATGAACGACTAATCAACAGGTTTGGACTTGTTTAGTCAGTGAGCCAGTGAGAAAAGACGCGTGGTGGGAGGCGCTACTCGCCCGAAAAAATAGAACAATATGGATTGACTTGACTAAATTATTTACTAACTTACTCGACTAAATTTTTGGTGTTCAGACACATTTAGCTACTAAATTACTCGGTACTCGACTAAAATACTCGCCTAGTCCGAACAAGGTTAATAGCCGGCAAGCTTCTTGAGCATTAGTTGACGTAGTGGGGAAAGTTTGCGCATGGTACACTCACGTACAAAATCATTATTATTTTGTGTCATAGTTCTATTAGGGTGTTAAAAACAACATATGTATTTATTTATATATTTATAAGAACATCAATAAAAAATATAGGTTAATAATTCTAATAATGTAATCTTGGGGTAAAATAGATATTCTTTCTATTAGGTCAAAACTAGGTCAGGCGCTAGGTCTTGGTTCAGTTGAAGCGGAGCTGGTATTTGTAATTTTTTCTTCGTTATCATAATCTTGACCATCATCATCATCACTGTTTTCATCACCCGAGTCGATAACATCGTGATGAGTCGAGATAGAGCTCATCGGTGTAAACTAGCGGACTTATTTCTTGTCTATATTTAATATTTTTTTTAAGATATTCGATTCGTAGTAATCGAATGTTACTTTTTTCAATTACTACCTTCCGATTATTTTCTGTTTTTTTCCCATCTGAAGCCTAGCTAGTACGGAGTTTCGCTACTTGTTATGTGGTTACTATGATTACATCTTTTCATTACAGATTAGTCGAAACTATCCATTCCGGTAACTTTCTTCTTCCCTGATCTTTTCTTACCCGGAATCTGAAACATGGCGAGCAAGCCAGAGCCCTTAACTTCGTTAATAATGCACCTAACAGTACTCACTGATGTTTTTGTTGCTTCCGAAGTCTGTTTCACTTTTTCCATATCATTCTTTCTCGTTTTATAATGAAGCAATATACGTCGTACACAATTTTTCTAGCCTTTCTTTTTAATACTACACCAGTTTGTTGCGGCATAGTGTATTTTTTATAAACAATCAACAAACACTCAACAAATAGCAAATGACAACAAAGTCAACAAGCAATTATAAAAAAAAACTTAAATGATTAATAACGATAAACTTTTCCCTGTACGCAAGTGTACTTTTGGGAGCAAGCGGAACCACGCGGAACGAAGATGCGGTGCGGAGTGAAAGGTTCGACTGATCTATCAATAACACGCTCGATACGATCTCCTCTGCCGTCGCGCCCCGCCCTCACCACCAAAGTGATCTAAAATTCCGTTCTGCGCAGTCAAGGTCATTTGCTCAAGAAGTTTGCCGGGTTACGCTGTCACACTCCACAAACCACACCTCCACAACATATGCCCCCTCAGGGGACCTACTCTTCTAACCACCCCCGTCGGTGGTATTCGGTTCATCCCCGCTCCGGTCTTCCCTTTCTGGGGTTGCCCTTAATAGAGTGTGAATGCCTAATATGAGACGTAGCCTCCCATCTAAGTTGTGAAGGTGATGCCCCGGCATGGGGCCGGAGGCGGGCCCTGCCCTGACTTGCTGACTGCTGTCGAATATATACTGTAAATAGTAGTTGTAGTTATTTACTAGTGACAAAAGTTTTAGTTAGTATAGAGAAGAAAAAGAAGAGGACCGCAGTCAGTGCCGGGTCGTGATCATCTCCGGACAGCACGCCGCCGCGCGAAACTAGCACGTTATATTTTGTATATGTATTTATGTGCCGATGTTCCCCCATTCCTTTAATAAATTGCACCCTGCATTATTTCACCCCGGCCCTGTGTGGCAGGGAGTATGACGATCCTGGTAGTATACAAACCAGAATGCATTACTGCTGCAAAAACAGAAAGGTTGAGGAACTTACTAATTTTGTTCCCTACCCAAACGTCGGCAACAGTAGGAAGGGGATATTCGAACTACGCGCGGACTGGTGGATATGCTCACGGGGCTAAACCTGAGAGGACTTGCTAGCACTAGCCGTAGCAATGCTTCGCTGAATCTACCACCAAATCGGAGTTATGATCCACCGAGAAGCTCCAGCGAGAAACTTAGAGGACTATCGTGCCACGCCACTTTCTCGAGTAAACGTGTTAACAGATTCATCACGTCATAACAAAATTTTATTTTAGACAGATCTGAGAGAAAAAAAGAACTTTTTAATGTCAGCTCTAATTTATTAAAGACACATAAATTTTTCTTCACTTTATTAATATAAACAGAGTTTCACATATTACTTTAATACTGTTGCGGTCAAGAGTTTGTACGCCTCAGTATGTACGTGCGTGATGTCTTCAGCTGCCTTGTTAGCATTGGCCAGCCAAATACTGCCACTAGATCCTTGTTTATAAGCATCTATAACTGCCCTAGCGGCGGATTCAATCCTAGAAAAGGGATACAGAGTGAATTTATTATATTTGAATATTTAATAAATTTAATTATTATATTGAGTCTTCAACTTTGTTCGATAGTCACTACTCAATAAATGTAGGCTTGAGGATCTTACGCAAAAACAGTATTTCTACGTATTCTCCAAATGACTTTAGCTCCTTCAGCTAAATGTTCTCCATCATCTAGTAGTACTGATATCTTATAATAATAGTAATAAAATCATTTATTTTCTTAAATTTAGATTTAAATTGTTACAGGTAAAAAATTGTAGACAAAATGATGCTATGGGAAGTGCATGCATCGGATAGCGCTAATTTTCGATCACCCCCGTGCCCTGTATTGCCGTATCTAAGACTATATAGGTACGTGCACAGACTTATAACGTGGCATAATCTATAAAAGAACAAATAAATAATAATAAAACAAGTTGAATACGACAAACATACACAAGATGATTTAAGGCAGGCTTGGGAAAACAAATCCATTGACTAAGCATAACTACTACTCAAAATTTACAAAAGTTTTAACTGTAGACTATGCCCGCGCTACAATCTGTAAAGAGCCTAAGCAATTAAGAAAACTTAAGTGTATACATATAACTTCAATATAAAGAATCAAATATAAAAAAGGGTGCGTGTACTTATGTACGCGCGTAAGAAGTTATATATATTTTATATATATTATATATATATTTTATTAAATTTATTTCTTTGTTTTTTTAAATATTAAATAATTAATAATTAATATTTAACGTTAATAATTTAATAATATTTAGTATGAATTATATTAAATAATAATTTTGTCATTTATATTACTAAAAAATGAATGCTAATTCAGACTCGCCAAGTTACGTCGGTCGTATTGTAATGAGTGATTTAGTGGGCAACTTCATTCTGTTAATTTTGTGTCACGATGCGCGCGCATCGTAAAATTTCACTCTCATCAATTTTTCATAACGCGCCTAAAGAAGTATAACTTCAATAATTCTTATTAAACATAATTATATTAAGCAGATTAAAAATAAAGCATACACTCTCTCTTCTTTTACAGAAAACAAACCTTCAAATTATCCTATTCTATGTAACTGCTCTCCTAACCTATTTACGTTCCATTATTTATATGAAATAGAGATAATTACCACAAAGTGGAATTTTGCATAAAGAAAATAGTCGGCGGGGTCATATCAGGCTGTTCGACAAAACTTGTTGAGTTTTTGAGCTAAAAGTCGTTCGTACTAATAGCCATGTGAGATGGTACGTGAGCATATTGAAGCAATGCTGACTATTTTGACTCGTTCTACTATGTCTTAAGTGACCTTTACACATTACTAATCGAACGGCAACACATTTTATGGAGTTTTTTTTTATTTAAAATAATATAAATGAATTCGTAAAATATATTTAAATTTCGGTAGCTTTCTCTCTCCGATTTAAGCGAAGTTTTTCAGTATTCATAATAATTAGCCTTAGAGCTAGCTTTACTTTTGTCTGGGATATAACTTTAAAGGTTCACCGAGTCTGGCTGTAGAAACAGCTTCATCGAAACTGTTCATGTTTTCAATCGCAATAAAAACAATATTTGTCGCACCGAAGCACATAGCTAATACACGAACTCTAATTAGCCTTAGAACTAGCCTTACTTTTGTCCGGGATATAACTTTAAAGGTTCACCGAGTTTGGTTTCTATAACTTCATCGAAACTTCCCATGTTCTCAATCGCAATAAGACTAGTATCTGTCGCACCGAAACACATAGTTAATACACGAACTCCAGTCCTCGAGTAGTAATCGTCTGCCTGCAAAATGACAATAGTTGGCTTATTTAATTTGTTTATTAATGACTGTACAGATAATAATATTATAATTATTAAAATAACAGCTTCAAGTCCCTGTAAAGTTAGTTACGGATTAGATTGTACTTTTCGCAAAATTTAGGGGACCTAACATAGAAAAAAGGATTTTCTCCCTACAATTGCATCTTGCTTTAACGGATTGTTCGAATCCTTTCCTTTGTCCCCAGTCCTTTGATTTAGACCTATTTGTCTAAAGTCGACCCGAATTCAAAAGAATTATCACACACCATTGTTTTTATTTGTTACTGTTCAACTATTTCGATTTTTGAAGCTTTTTTGTGCTTTTGAATCTTTTGATAGAAAGGTGAACAAGCTCATCACCCACCCGGTTTTAAATGTTAAGTTACCGGACGTCACTTCGTGAATTCTGCCCATCCACCTAGAAACTTGAGGTGTATGTCTTGATTCTATGGATTACCATAGAATTATATTACTAAATTATTACTACCATTATTCAATGCAAAGTAATTTTTTTGCAGTTTGAATTTTTAGTAGGTACACGATGTTACTCCTTCATCGTGGAAATTAATCTATAGAATAAGTGAAGCAATATTTCATTACAAATTTAGTACTTCGAGTATATCAAGCCTTTTATCTTTTAGGCCACGATGATTTTATGACGAGATAAGCTTCGCACTATTGCGGGAACATTTAAATGGTTGTGAAATTTATATGGTGTTGCATAATTCGACATATTTTTTTTTTGTTTCCAATAAACCAAAATAAATCAAAACATACAAAATTCTATGGCAACAGTGTCAGTTCATAATTAGCCGGGCGAATAAAGCTAGTAGACACTTAATCATACATTTCAGTTTGCACGTTGTTTGTGGAAAAATATTCCTAATATCAGTTTTATCGACATTTCAAATAATACCGTAACAATCTGCAGCATTAGATAGTTTTAGCGTGTGATTACGATTTTCTATTCAGCTCATCGCCTTCTCGTGCGTAGGGAATGGTTAAATAAATTTGCAGTTCATCAAAAACATTCTGAATGTTAGATAAAATAACACAACTAATTTAAGATTATATAATTACAACTATATTATCGGTTTAATCTATAGTTTATTATTGTTATTATTTTATTTACGACGTATTAAATACTTAATAGTTTTCATGTTTACCAACGAGTGTTATATTTTGTATGTTATATAACTNAAAAAAAAAAAAAAAAAAAAAAAAGGTTTGGAAGACAAAGAGCCATTCCTTGTCTATTTTGTATGCATGTCAAGTCCAAAGTCTCATCATCAGTCACAATGTTTTGCGATTGTGAGATTAGAATCGACTCGTTCTACTATGTCTTAAGTGACCTTTACACATTACTAATCGAACGGCAACACATTTTATGGAGTTTTTTTTAATTTAAAATAATATAAATGAATTCGTAAAATATATTTAAATTTCGGTAGCTTTCTCTCTCCGATTTAAGAGAAGTTTTTCAGTATTCATAATAATTAGCCTTAGAGCTAGCTTTACTTTTGTCCGGGATATAACTTTAAAGGTTCACCGAGTCTGGTTTCTACAGCTTCATCGAAACTGTCCATGTTTTCAATCGCAATAAGAACAATATTTGTCGCACCGAAGCACATAGCTAATACACGAACTCTAATTAGCCTTAGAACTAGCCTTATTTTGTTCGGGATATAACTTTAAAGGTTCACCGAGTCTGGTTTCTACAGCTTCATCGAAACTGTACATGTTTTCAATCGCAATAAAAACAATATTTGTCGCACCGAAGCACAAAGCTAAAACACGAACTCTAATTAGCCTTAGAACTAGCCTTACTTTTGTCCGGGATATAACTTTAAAGGTTCACCGAGTTTGGTTTCTATAACTTCATCGAAACTTCCCATGTTCTCAATCGCAATAAGACTAGTATCTGTCGCACCGAAACACATAGTTAATACACGAACTCCAGTCCTCGAGTAGTAATCGTCAGCCTGAAAAATGACAATAGTTGGCTTATTTAATTTGTTTATTAATGACTGTACAGATAATAATATTATAATTATTAAAATAACAGCTTCAAGTCCCTGTAAAGTTAGTTACGGATTAGATTGTACTTTTCGCAAAATTTAAGAGACCTAACATAGAAAAAAGGATTTTCTCCCTACAATTGCATCTTGCTTTGTTCGGATTGTTGAACGGATTGTTCGAATCCTTTCCTTTGTCCCCAGTCCTTGGATTTAGACCTATTTGTCTAAAGTCGACCAGAATTCAAAAGCATTCTCACACACCATTGTTTTGATTTGTTACTGTTCACCTATTTCGATTTTTGAAGCTTTTTGTGCTTTTGAATCTTTTGATAGAAAGGTGAACAAGCTCATCACCCACCCGGTTTTAAATGTTAAGTTACCGGACGTCACTTCGTGAATTCTGCCCATCCACCTAGAAATTTGAAGTGTACGTCTCGATTCTATGGATTACTACAGAATTACGAGTATATTATCACACCATTATTAAATGCAAAGTAATTTTTTTGCAGTTTGAATTTTTAGTAGGTACACGATGTTACTCCTTCATCGTGGAAATTAATCTATAGAATAAGTGAAGCAATATTTCATTACAAATTTAGTATTATCATGCCTTTTATCTTTTAGGCCACGAGGATTTTTTGACGAGATAAGCTTCGTACTATTGCGGGAACATTTAAATGGTTGTGAAATTTATATGGTGTTGCATAATTCGACATATATGTTTTTTGTTTCAGATAAACCAAAATAAATCAAAACATACAAAATTCTATGGCAACAGTGTCAGTTCATAATTAGCCGAGCGAATAAAGCTAGCAGACACTTAATCACACATTTCAGTTTGCACGTTGTTTGTGTAAAAATATTCCTAATATCAGTTTTATCGACATTTCAAATAACACCGTAACAATCAGCAGCATTAGATAGTTTTAGCGTGTGATTACGATTTTCTATTCAGCTCATCGCCTTCTCGTGCGTGGTTAAATAAATTTGCAATTCAACAAAAACATTCCGAATATACAATATTATACAATTATTTAATTAATAATAATTTATATTAATTTAATGACAATTTATAAAAATAATAATTTAATTAATAATATTACACAACTAATTTCAGATTATATAATTAAAACTATATTATCGGCTTAATCTACAGTTTATTATTATCATTACTTTATTTCCGACATTTCGAATACTTAATAGTTTTCGTGTTTACCAACGACTGCTATATTTTGTATGTTATATAACTTTATTATCGTAATCCGTATTTATAAATTATACACCTCGAAGTGATAATAACGTCAATAACAATGGCTTTAGTAGGGCAATCGCTTTCAAAAACAAAGACGATGGACAGTACTTGTCATTCGTACATGATAACAAAAATCGCATCATCATAGGTTGTTTATAAATTAAAAAGAAATGTAGGTTTGTATGTTTGTTTATTCGTAGTCTGTGCATTCGCGTATTGTTTTCGCAAAAACTTTAAACCTAGTAAAATGTATGATACAGCCGCAAGAAAAGTATCCCTCTTGTCACGGTAAGTAATAGGTACATAGGATATTGCTGGAGTAATTTAAAACGAAACCACAACGGTAAATGTATTAGTAAATCAGCGAGATTTATACTTACGCCCAAACATACACTAAACTGCATCACGGCACTCTTAGTGGCATTGTAAATGGGTGTAAAAGGTAATGGGCAAAGAGCTGCAATTGAAGACATATTGATTATAGCGCCACCTTTGCCCCCTTTGTCTTTCCTCATCAAATCAAGGGCTTTTAATGAGCCAGTGATCACAGCGGCCTGAAAGTAGAGAATTTACATAGTGCGGACTTCATACTCATTTGCCCATAGATCCAACCCACTGGAGTTTCCTCTGGAACTCCTCAGTGGGTCGCGGTTTCGATTCGGTGGTATATTCATCGAAGCACTGCTTCTGCTAGAGCTAGTTTATCAAGTTTTCTCAGGTTGAGCCCCGTGAGCTTACCTACCCGTCCGCGAGTAGTTGGAATAGCCCCTATCGACGAATTGGTAGGAAAAAGTAAACAAAAATATTTGGCTTTCAGCAGTTTGGGAACCTATCAAGACAATAATGGCAATTAAAACTACTTGTACGGTTTAATTTCACGTTTATTATTGTATTTATATTATCTGCGACATTTCGAACAGTTTTCGTAGACCTGAAATTTTCGAAAGGTTCGAAATATGTATGCCATTATACATTATATTAGTTTTATTGCTATTATACATTATAATTATATTAGTTATTATCATCATCAAAACGCGAGGTTAAGCCGTACAAATAGTTTTACCATCATTAGTGACCCGCGAATAATGTACCGAAAAAAATATCATTATACGATTTTTTCCTGAATAAATTCAAAATTTCACTTGTGACATATAAATAAATGATATTAATATATTTTTTGTTCACAACACTCTGATAGAATGCATAAGTTAGCTCACCACATTAATATCGATTTGTTTTCTGTACGTCTTCAAGCTATCATTTAGTATAGCAGCGTTGTTGAGGACAACATATTCGTTGTTTTTGTCCGATAAAATAGCTTCGAAGGCTGCCACTAGGCTTTCGTGATTAGCAACATCGCATTTAATGAATTTCACTTTTCCAACTCCGTGTTTGGCGTTCAGTTCGTCTTGAAGCGATTTCGCGTTTGCTTCGTTGATGTCCAATATATTAATTTCCTGGCAAAGAAAATTAGAATCACCTAAATTTATAGCATTAGAATATTTACAGCGGATTGATGTCTTTTTCATGGGTACCTCAATTATGATTGATGATTTCTTGTTCTCTTGTTTTTCGTATAGTTTTGTGCTATTTTACGATTACTATTTAATTAACAAATTTGTTTGAACGGTTATTATGATAGGGTTGTGGTATTAAATAAAGATGTTTTGAAGTTAGGTGTTCTAAAATTCATCACATAAATTGTGTGTTACTAATAAAATTTAGATGAGAAAAAAAAAGGTTTTTTTAAAATACAATTTCTAACATAAACATTAATTAATAGAGTTTACCTTTGCCCCTTCCTCGAGTGCAATCCTGACTACATGAGATCCGATCCCATTGCCCCCTCCAGTAATCAGAACAACTTTATCTTTCCAGTCATATGTCATGATTATTTTTAATGTATTCAATGCAAGAGGCTATTCCACAAACTGCGAGGCAAACTTTTTAAAAGTAGGACACTTATATATTTTTTTATCTAAACTTGATAACTGTACTTACGCGTAGATTAAAGAACGCCCATTATCAATCATTTTCGTACGTACTAAGTATAAGAAATAAAAACAAAACGCGGTTTTAAATGAAGTCCGAATTCCAATTCAAAATCATTGATCTCAATTCGGATGTCATTGAACATTGTTATCTTAATATAAATAAAGAAATAACCGCTTTTTACTACATGCATATGAATATATATACGGTACATACACCAAAATAACATTTTTTACAATTTTTGTCTGTCTGTCAGTCTGTCTGTTTTTCTGTTTTTCCGGCTAATCTCTGAAACCGCTGGACCGATTTTAACGACACTTTCACTGATAGGTAGCTGATGATATAAGGAGTAACTTAGACTACGCTTCGCCCCGCGGCGTGACCCGCGGTACGACAATAATCGCAGGTAACATCGCGGGACTCAGCTATCAATAATAAAATGTAATGTTTCCGAAGCAAAGCTAGCGTGTAATACTACTATTTAATTGTAGTCATAAGCGAATGACTATTTTACTCTACAAATGTAAACTTTGACTTTGACTTTTTTACGTTGTACGAGGTCTCGCGTTGTTGAGGTCTCGCGTTGTTGAGGTCTCGCGTTGTTGAGGTCTCGCGTTGTATGAGGTCTCGCGTTGTATGAGGTCCCGCGTTGTATGAGGTCTCGCGATGTAGTAGGTCTCGCTTTGTATGAGGTCCCGCGTTGTATGAGGTCCCGCGTTGTATGAGGTCACGCATTGTATGAGGTCCCACGTTGTATGAGGTCTCGCGTTGTAGTAGGTCTCGCTTTGTATGAGGTCCCGCGTTGTATGAGGTCTCGCATTGTATGAGGTCCCGCGTTATATAAGGTCTCGCGTAGTATGAAGTCTCGCGTTGTATGAGGTCTAGCGTTTTATGAGGTCACGGGTTGTAGTAGGTCTCGGGTTGAATGAGGTCTAGCGTTGTATGAGGTTCCGCGTTGTATGAGGTACCGTGTTGTACGAGGTCCCGCGTTGTATGAGGTCCCGCGTTGTAGTAGGTCCCACGTTGTACGAGGTCCCGCGTTGTATGAGGTCTCGCCTTGTATGAGGCCTCGCGTTGTATTAAGTCTCGCGTTGTATGAGGTCACGCGTTGTAGTAGGGCCCACGTCGTATGAGGTCACGCGTTGTATGAGGTCCCGCATTGTATGAGGTCCCGCGTTGTATGAGGTCCCGCGTTGTATGAGGTCCCGCGTTGTAGTAGGTCTCGCGTTGTATGAGGTCCCACGTTGTATGAGGTCTCGCGTTGTACGAGGTCACGCGTTGTAGTAGGTCTCGCGTTGTATGAGGTCTCGCATTGTATGAGGTCCCGCGTTGTGTGAGGTCACGCGTTGTAGTAGGTCAGACGTTGAGGTTGCAATCGTGAAAATTCATATCATCTCTAAAAGTAAGTTTAGGAAAGTGGAAAGAGTCGTCGTGGCCTAAAGGATGAGACGCCCGATGCATTCGTATGTAGCGATGCAACTGTATTCGAATCCTGCAGGCGGGTGGGTACCTACCAATTTTTCCAATGAAATACGTACTTAACAAACGTTAGCTTTTGATTGCCACGGTTAAAGAAAAACATCAATCATCAAACCCGCAAAATCGTAATTAGCGTAATTACTAGTAGTATTGGATCCGCACGGGTAAGTACCACCACCCTACCTATTTCGTTTTGATGGATTCTACTGTAAAAACTGAGACTTAATACTCATGTCTCAAGGTGGATGGTGGCATCCAGTAATAATTTAAAACCATACGGGCCGTGAACCGTCTAAGTTATAAAAAAAATACAACCACATTATTAATTATTACTTTATTTCTTCTTTAATAGTACATTGTGTATTGGCAAACACGCGGGATGAGATGTCCTACTTTTTTCCCGCGGTCCACATACTATTTTTTCTCCTACCAGGCCGAAAGTTCGACATTGTAAAAAACTTAGCACCCGTGGAGTACCGAGCCGGGGTCCAGGGGCGNCCGTCTAAGTTATAAAAAAAATACAACCACATTATTAATTATTACTTTATTTCTTCTTTAATAGTACATTGTGTATTGGCAAACACGCGGGATGAGATGTCCTACTTTTTTCCCGCGGTCCACATACTATTTTTTCTCCTACCAGGCCGAAAGTTCGACATTGTAAAAAACTTAGCACCCGTGGAGTACCGAGCCGGGGTCCAGGGGCGATGCCCTGTCGGGGGGTTTGGAGGGGCGGAGCCCCCCACACTCATAAAAAAAACCAATTTAACTGTTTTTTTATTTTTAAATAAACTACTACTAATTGAATAAGAACTGTCTGATGAACTCATCTTTGTTTAATACTTCACTATTAAATTTTATTGCCTTTTGTTTATTTCACTTTTACACTAAACATAATATTGCAAATTACCCGAGCGCAAAAATGGCGGAGAATTTTAGGTGCGTGAGAGCAGACGTAGACACTAACGCGCATGCGCATTTGTCAGTACCCAGGGAGAATAAGTTAAACTTTCTTCCCTGTATAGCGGGACGAAAACCGAACTTTCGGCGTAGGTAGGAGAAAAAAAACATTCAATTGAAAACGTGATACGATAAAAGTTCATAAGCCTTTTTAACTGTATCAGTGATGTTCTTCGCCGGTTTGTTTGTTGTGATGATCCAAGTGTCGCCACTTTTAGTGTGCTCATAGGCCTCGACCAGACCTTTGGCTGCAGATTCCATCCTGGAACGTAGACAAAGAATTGTTTTTTTATTTTTTTTCGGAGGATTTGTTAAATAAATGCAGCGTTTAATGGACTTCGGTTATAAGAACTAAGAGATTTAATATTCACATAATCGAGTAAAAAATTTTAATAGGAGCTTTCTCACCTCTCTCCCTTCCTCTCCCTCTCTCTCTCTCTCCCTCTCCCTCTCTCTCTCAGTAACGCTACCCTTTAAACCTTTTTATGTCACTAAAACCGTAACCATCAATACCCTGATAGAGTAACCCCTCCCCCACCAGCATCCCGTCCTCTCCATATAGAATGTCTGAATCGGATACATGATTTTATCGTGTGAGGAAATTTTCATACATTGCACGTAGATAGTTTAGTAGTAGAAGATATTTTTGGTAAAATGTAATGATACATGCTTGTAAATTTCAAAAAAGGAGAAGTAATTTAATATCCTTGTATAAATCGATGTACTTATTATACTTCTAAGTCAATAATAGAAAGCTAATGGGTTAAGTTTTTTTTTTTAGCCCCCCTGTGTAATATCATACAAAATGGCCCGCGTGGTAGCACCGCGCAAGGTATGTCAAAGTACACCATTAATCGATGTCCCTGCGTTGACGTAGGAAGGGTAAGCGCAGTCAACATTGCATCGTGACTCAAAGCTACCCCAAGGTCGCCTGACTGACGGAATCGTCGGCAAGCGACGAACGACTCATCGCGGATGGCTACTAATCAGACCACACAGGTACTGCCGCTGGTGTTTCTAGATATTCCGCTCGAAACCTGCCTGCCGGTTTGGAGCGCATATAACAGCAGTCACGAAAACTTAGAGCGCCGCGATGCTTTGATGTTTTCGGTCGCCCCAAGCTGGTTCGAAACGAGAAAAGCTCTCTTTCGTCGCTACGGTCTTTTTGTATGGATAGTGAACTCAGAAAAATAAAGCATAGCCTTCCAGGTCTCGTCGCTATTTCGTATCGAAGCCATGACAGTTGACAGCAGTCCGGTCCTATTTTTGTGACACAACATTGCTTCGCCCAGGCGAACTGCAAGATTATGCTAGGCAAGCGTCACCACAACGCAACAATATTTCGGGTTAGGGCGTTCGTACACGAACCACGTACATTGCTATAGCTTATATAATATAAGGGATGCAAGATGGAAGACATGACAACCTGTAAAAGGCCCACTGCGCAACACTAGGTTCAAGTCTCATTTATATATATATATATTTCAAATTGTTCACGTGTTGTATATGGTGTTAAAGATTAATCAAACAAGCCCTGACGTACTTTTGAATAGGATAATTGTTTTGGATGGCCTCAACACAAGTGCCGTCTATTTCTTCATCAAAGCTGCCTAGTTTAGTTCCGCTCAATAGTGGAGTATCAGTTGCGCCAAAGCAAATACTCAGTACTCGGACGCCGCTTTTAGCGTAATGTTCTTCTAACTGTAAAACAAAAATTATGAAAATCATTTTATAGATCGAACTGAATTGTTTGCATCTGTACATTGCAGATCCACAAAAAAAGTTCAAGATGTGTTGTCTTCTCAACCTGCAACGAATGAGGCAGAATTCATCCGAGGTCCACTTCCACGGTGAAGGAATAATAACGTGTAATAAATATCAAACCAGCAAAATTATAATTTTAATGCGTAATTACTGGTGGTAGAACCTCTTGTGAGTCCGCACGGGTAGGTACCACCACCCCGCCTATTTCTGCCGGGAAGCAGTAATGCGTTTCGGTTTGAAGGGTGGGGCAGCCGTTGTAACTATACTGAGACCTTAGAACTTATATCTTAAGGTGGGTGGCCCATTTACGTTGTAGATGTCTATAGGCTCCAGTAACTGGGTAGTTCTTTTGACGTTCAACAAGTATGTACTTTCATTTATGTTGAATAAAACTTTTTTGATTTGATTTGATTTGATTTAACCACTTAACACCAGGTGGGCTGTGAGCTCGTCCACCCACCTAAGCAATAAAAAAATAAAAAAGATGTCTTAATATATAAAGACAATAATTGTGCAATTTATTACTTTGCGGGTACTATTCTTAATTCATTTTATTCCTTAATCTTTGGTGCCGTTGATGAATAAAAATCGGCGATAAGTCACACGAAGTCATCTACCCTCAAACTAGGATTCCCTGTATTATGAAAACTGAGACAGATATGAGACAGATATATATAACCGTATAAGTTTAAAAATATACAATAAATAACCAGACAATGAGCAAAGCAACCTGTTGATCACAATGACATGAATGTTTGCCCGATGCAGGTATCGAACTCAAGCCCTCGTCCCAAAAGTCNTGAGTTATCAGTTTTTTATTAACTATGGCTTCCAATACCTTGCCAAACCCAGACAGTATGGAGACAGGTCGATATTGGGCTATATCATCCAGCCTCCCATCCTTGTGGATCGGTGTTAAGTGCGCTAATTTCCACTGAGTGGGGTAAGCACCACTTTGGAGAGATTTGGTATAAATTTTGGCTAGAGGTTTATATAAACATCTACCCTCAAACTAGGATTCCCTGTATTATGAAAACTGAGACAGATATGAGACAGATATATATAACCGTATAAGTTTAAAAATATACAATAAATAACCAGACAATGAGCAAAGCAACCTGTTGATCACAATGACATGAATGTTTGCCCGATGCAGGTATCGAACTCAAGCCCTCGTCCCAAAAGTCAGGGGTGTTAATCACTGCACCACCGAGTTGATCAACTAATACGAGTACGAGTTAGCTTTAAAAGCTTTCATGAAATAAGTCGACTGGAAAGCTCCTTACCCCAATACAGTTGCTGAACTGCAGCACCGCACTCTTGGTCCCGAAATAAATCGGGAACAGATGAGATTGACATAACGCTGCCACTGAAGATATATTTAGAACAGTACCTCCTTTACCGCCATTCTGCTTTCCCATAATCTCTATAGCTTTCAGTGTACCAGTAACTAAAGCAGTCTGAAACGTTCAAAAATTACCATTAACTTACATTTGTTAAGAGGGAGGATTTTTTAAANATGAAAACTGAGACAGATATGAGACAGATATATATAACCGTATAAGTTTAAAAATATACAATAAATAACCAGACAATGAGCAAAGCAACCTGTTGATCACAATGACATGAATGTTTGCCCGATGCAGGTATCGAACTCAAGCCCTCGTCCCAAAAGTCAGGGGTGTTAATCACTGCACCACCGAGTTGATCAACTAATACGAGTACGAGTTAGCTTTAAAAGCTTTCATGAAATAAGTCGACTGAAAAGCTCCTTACCCCAATACAGTTGCTGAACTGCAGCACCGCACTCTTGGTCCCGAAATAAATCGGGAACAGATGAGATTGACATAACGCTGCCACTGAAGATATATTTAGAACAGTACCTCCTTTACCGCCATTCTGCTTTCCCATAATCTCTATAGCTTTCAGTGTACCAGTAACTAAAGCAGTCTGAAACGTTCAAAAATTACCATTAACTTACATTTGTTAAGAGGGAGGATTTTTTAAACTTTTTGAAGCGCTATAGGATAAATTATTTGGAGAGCACATGGGTTTTTCAACGTCATTTTCATTATTGAACAAATAGATGGGTGCTTAAAAGGAACATCGACAACTCAGAAATCTATACAACAATAAGAAATCTGAATATTATTTCGATTAGAAATCCAATATTATTGAGACAAGTATACTTAACACAAAATATATTACACGCAAAGAAGCAAGAGTATTGTATATTCAATATGGAGTACTGTATATTTGTTTAACACAGAAATTTCTTTCTTTGTACAACGTTTTTATCTACCGTGATAGAAGTCTAGATAATATTTAGATTTTTATGATTTCAGTGTTCACACTGCGCAGACATTACGTCACGTTTATTGACGTAGATGGGTAAATTATATAACTCAGGCTCAAATCGGAATATTGATTATTTCACAGTAGAAATAGGCAAAAAGGTAAAGAGAAAACCGAAGAAAATATTATAATAAAATATTATGATGGTATTAGAGACAAATTACACATCATTGTGGATTTCTATTATAATATAACATAATAAAAGGTTAATATATGCCTTTACAGTTAACCCCCTATAACACGATTGATAGGTTCCTAAAAGTCCTGTGGTGTGTGTGTGTGTGTGTGTGTTTGGTTTTTTTTCTTCTACCTATGCTGATAATCTTGAGAGGCTATTTCAGCGTAACCTTAAATAGTAGGTGAGCTCGTGGGACTCAAACCTGACGACGTTACTAACACTAACCCTAGCAAGAGCCGTCCTTTATAGAATGTACCACCGGATCGGAAACGCGACCCACTGAGAAGATCTGACGAGAAACTCAGTGGGCTGTGTCTGTAGGTTGATAGCATAGCATAGGTCGTGACGGGGCGTATGCAAGTTTTGTAGAGTGTCACCTTACTTCTACGGGACAATTTACTTCGTATGCAAATCATCGGATAGAGGCGTCCTAGTATGAAGGCGGCACGGGCGCGTACCGTCTTTAGGTGGGGGCAGAATGTCATCCCTCTATCGAGGGTGACGCCTAAGTATTTGACTTTCAGGGCCCACGGTATGGGTTGGTCGTACATCATGATTGGGCGAATGGCGGAGGCGGAAGTGTTAACGCGCCTAGTCGAGAGTGGGCTGTGCAAAATCGTGTTATAATTATGAGACTAGAAGCCAGTACAAAAAGAAGTGTGTGATCATAATGCATAATATCAGATAATATCATTTTCTAAATAATTTTAAACAAAAATCTCGTTATCGTGTTGTAAAAATATAATAAAAGAAGGTTTTAGGGAATTTTTCTTTTCGTGTCAGAGTGGAACCATACTGTAAAATACCGTGTTATATGAGGGTTACCTGTGCTAAGAATAAAAACTCACTCATAAATACTCACTCTTCTTTTTCTTCACCTTATCCCACTAGGTGGGATCGGCAAAGCTAATTTTTCTCTTCCATTCTCTTCTATCAGCCGTCAGTTCAACACTCACTCCTCTCTCTCTACTGTCATTCACACACTCCATCTATGTCTTCTTCGGTCGACCTCTTCGCCCTCTACTTTGCATTACCATTTCCATACATCTCCTAGTCACATGCATCTTCTCTCTACGCATCACATGTCCATACCACGCTAACCGTCCGCTCCTTAATTTGTTAATTACCGAAGCTTCTTTCACACTTCCTCTGATAATAATAAATAAAAATAAGAATAAAACTCACTAACCACATTTATATCGATTTGTTTTTTGTAAGATTTGTAGCTGTCGTTCATGATCGCGGCATTGTTGATGACCACATCAAGATAGCCTTGTTCGTTTTTGACAGTATCGAATAATTCCAGAAAAAGTTCTTCGTCAGTTACGTCACATTTGTAGAACTTCACACTGTTGGGACCGTATTTTGTATTGAGCTCATTCTCGAGAGCTCTTCCGGAATCCTCGGCAACATCCAAAATAGCAACATGCTTTAAATAAGAATACGTAATTAAAATTACAGAGAATATTTTTTTAGTGTTATCATTTATAAGATTTTATTGCAAACTGATTGTAATCTAATCGCGCGTTTGCGATTTTTGTTGTAAAGTACATGTTACTTGATGAATTATGTAATTAATTTTGATTGAATAAATTTTGTGCTAATAAATTTCTTCTCACAAATTACTTTAAAATTAATTTCATTACTATATTTTACTGCTGCTTCTATCCATTTAATCGCTTACTTTTTCTAAACTATGCAAATGATTGATACGATTAGTGTAACACTCGTATAGCTGTATTTGTCATTCTGTTCTAATGAGAACAGAATAACAATTTTTTTTTATTGCTTAGATGGGTGGACGAGCTCACAGCCCACCTGGTGTTAAGTGGTTACTGGAGCCCATAGACATCCACAACGTAAATGCGCCACCCACCTTGAGATACAAGTTCAAGATACAAGATCAAATGTTGTTGCCTTTGTCTATAAAAATATTCTACCTTGACACCTCGCTCCAATATAAGCCGGACCACTCCTTCGCCGATACCGCTTGCGGCACCAGTGATAAGCACAATTTTTCCTTTCCACGACTCCATCACACAGTGTTCAACGTACAAATGCATTCAACAATTAATTAATTGTTCAGATAATATTTTATCTCCGAAAAATAAATATCAAAGCTTATTGGAATATTTTGAATATGAACCGTTAGAGCTCTGTTATCGCGAATTATTAGTCACATAGTACATGTAAGTCGCAAAATGTAAACAGTATAAAGTCTTCGAGTAATTTAGTATAACGTGATAATGTCATTTGGTTCAACGAATCTTTGAACATGATTTTGACCCCCTTCAAAACGTCGGATTAACTCGAAATTTGGTATACTTATTAAGGAGCGATGACAATTCAATATTTAAAAAAAATATGATAAAATTGAAAATCAACTAAAAAATGAAAAATAAATTTTTACAATAAATTCACGCTTTTTTTTTAAAATAATTCATTCTTTCTTACACTATTTTTAATTCAAATTTATTTTCTATCTTTTAGTTGGATTTTCTATAAAAGCGTATTTTGTTAGTTTTTTTAAAACTATTTTTTTTTTAAATAAAATGAAAACAGCCCCAGGGCAGTCGAAGTCAGTTAAATATACATTTAAAAGAAATATATCATCAAAATGGATTCAGCTAGAAAATAGTGGTGAGACACATAAAAACACTGTCGAAATGAGAACTTTCTCCTTTTTTTTGGAGGCGGTTAAAAACAAAACTCATACAAGAAGCTAATGCCAAAATCTGTACTGTATATTATACCATTAAACTTCATACAAATTCCACAGAAATTATTATAAACTAGCGACCCGCCCTTGCTTCGCTTCGGAAACTGTAATTCATTATTGATTTCTCCACTACTTAATGGATATTTGTAATCGAGCAGCATCAACATCAATTACATTACAGACATTGTAAACATTGCATATAAATCTCTGAATGATATTATAGATGTTTTGTTGTTGATCTAAATTTTCAATTGATTCGCTGCTACGGAAATTCTTGAAAGCTTCCTGGTACTCTGGATTTTTTTTAAATGTTTTGTATGGTTTTAATTTTCCTTTCCTGAAGAACGCAGGATAAATCCCATAAATGACAGCTGATGTGCAGTAGAAGATCGCAATAGACTAAGCACTCTATCTCACTCACACCCGCTTGAACAGTTGCTACCTCGCGCTCGTACCTACAGCGGGCTCTCAATGTGTCCGGCAAGATGTAAGAACCATTAAAACTGTCTGGCCATTGGGGTAACATATTTTTATAAGTCCCTTAGTAACATATATAAAATTCAGCTTTTATAGTATAACGGAAGTATAATTAAAATTTATTAAAGTTTAGGGGTGTCTGGCAGGGGGTAGCAACTGTAAAAAGTGTCCGGCAATGGATATCGTGATTTCTAAAGATATTCTGGAGTAAATAATAAAAAAAAAACTTTATACTTTAACGAATTTAAGGTACTATTTTATATACATTTACTACCTGTTACCTGCCAAAGTAACCACAATCGGAGCTCTATAGTCGCGGGTCGTTCTTACCGCTTCGTTGGAGACATACAAAGAGAAACTTTCAGCTTTTATAAAATAACGAAGGTCTGGCTGTCGCGGGCTCTTGCTCTATTATCTAAGGGTACTTCAATACATAAATAAAAAATAAAAAGTAATGAAGATACGTTTATTTACAATTTATCTAAGACTTATTCAATATGCACAATCTTTTACACAATTATCTCTGTCTGAACTTGAATAAAATGCATTATTAATTTTCAATGTTTAAGTTAAAATGATTGTTCTTATTTCATGCCCCGCAATGTAACGCGAACCTAATAAACGCCTTTTCTCTCGTGATCGCAAACATATCTAAGGTATAGGTTAGTTTGTTTACGCGCGTAACTAACTGGTTCTTCATTTACGTTACATTGCGTGCGATGCAAAAAGAATCAATGAATAATGTACTATAAACTAATAAGCTTTTAGTACAAGCTAGGGATCACACGTTCTACTGGTGGTAGGACCTCTTGTGAGTCCGCACGGGTAGGTACCGCCACCCTGTCTATTTCTGCCGTGAAGCAGTAATGCGTTTCGGTTTGAAGGGTGGGGCAGCCGTTGTAACTATACCTGAGACCTTAGAACTTATATCTCAAGATGGGTGACGCTTTTACGTTGTAAATGTCTATGGGTTCCAGTGACCACTTAATACCAGGTGGGCTGTGAGCTCGTCCACCCATACAAGCAATAAAAAAAATATCTCATAATAATTCATCCTGTTTTATAAATATACGAGTCCTCAAAAAACGCAAAACCGATATTAAAGTCTATAAACATTCTGAGAAAGAATCTGATAGGCTTCGGCGACCGACCCGCTGATCTCTTGAACCGGCAAGTTATTTACAACGAGCCATGTACTGCCACTCTCACCTTTCTTGTAAGAATCAACGAGGCCTTGAGCTGCGGATTCTTTGCTGTAATATAAAATATACAAAACATTATAAACAGACCACCGTTAATGCCATTTTCACTTGCTCATCTATACTTATATATTTACGTAAAAAAGAAGGGACCTATAGAAATGCTCACTTCGTTCTTTTTTTTCTTACCTATTCTAGTAACCTCGAGGGGTTATTCTAGATTCACTTAACTAGTAGGTGAGCTCACGGGGCTCAAACCGGGAGTGCTTAAAGCACCGGCCCTAGCAAGAGCAGTGCTTCGTAGCTACAATTGGATCGGAAACTCGACCCACTGAGAAGATCCGGTGAGAAACTCAGTGGGCTGTGTCTATGGGTTAATTTACTCATAGTGCCCTTCGTCGCAAGCGATGGGGTCGGTGAGGACGGTGACCGATGCTTGAGGTACCTAAAAGCACCGTTAATGGATCGGGAGGATGGCGAGTGGGTTCTTAAGCCAATCTGTATTAAAACGACTTCAAACTCCACTCACCCGAATAGAGATGTTTTTTAGAGAGTCAAGTAGAAACGTTTCAAATTTGGGAAAAACAATGACAGCAGTACCTATACTAGTTTTTTAAATCTGGACGGAAATAGGAAAAGAGGCATTGGTTATTAATGAACATAACATATTAATATTGCTGATCATCCGCATAATAACGCATAATATTATTAGCAAATTATCTGACAGTACCCTTAGGATATGTTAAAGTTAGAAATTGTTTTAAATTCTGTTTTTCCGCCCTATTTCAAAACACATTCAGTCAAAAAAGCATTGAGAATGTATGATTCGTTTATAGTTCCAAACTTAATTTTTTGTATTGCTGTTATACTCGTAGTAACAAAGAGTATTTGTTATCTATAATTGGCACAATTGTTTTCCATTTTGACACGCGGTTTGAGTTACATCGTTTATTATCTGTTAGGTATTTAGATTAATTACAGTCCTGTTTTTAGTTAAATATAATATTATGTTACTAGATGATGACCGAGCTTTGCTCGGTTTTTTTTTTGATAACGCCACCTTGTTGTGTCTTTAAAGCGGTTAGTTGCCATCAATTAAGAAAAATAGTATTATTATTCGCCAATAGATGTCGGGAAAAGTTGATTACTGAAAACACGAATAAAACAACATTTTCTGAAAATAAATCGTAGCTAGATCGATTTATCACCCCCGAAATCCCCTGTATACTAAATTTTATGAAAATCGTTGGAGCCGTTTCCGAGATTCAGATTATATAAGTATATATTAATATACGAGAATTGCTCGTTTAAAGGTATAAGAAGAGAAAGATTGCATCTCCAATGGGATTTTTGTTCATAGTCACTGAAAATCTTAAGGAAGACTTACGATAAATCGACTTTATAGCCGTCGAACTTTTTATATCTTGCGATATGTTACGGATTGACATCGGTACCATTTTAAACGATCACTTGAGTATGAAACTGATATTGCTGCTCGGCTAGTCCCAAGAGACCTGAATTTTCTCCAAAAACTCAATTGCACGAGAGTCCCTTAGGACCTGTGAGTCAACTCAAACCGAAAATTCGAGAAATGCATTGTTACTGGTGACGAGACGTAGGTTTACGAGTTTGACATGGAAACTAGTCAACAAGCTTCGGAGTGGCGCCTTAGAACTGAACCGAAACCGTAGATTCTGCGAAGCACTGCTCTTGCTAGGGCCCGTGTTAACAACACACCGGGTTTGAGCCCCGTGAGCTCACCTACACGTCAAGAAGAAGCTGATATAGCCTCTCAATGTTATCGGGATAGGTAGGAACAAAAAATACGGTATTCTATACAATACCTAGGAAATGTATAGAATACCTAAAACGTTACGGTAATGGATGAAATATTTTTCATTTTATATTTTGCCTAGGCATTGTGTACAATACCGAATGCGCTGCCGGCAATGTGTGTAAAAGTCGATAGCATGGAAGGGGGAGTGTGGGCTGGCAGGAAACGCGTCAGGGCTTTGACAAATGTACATGTAAAAAACTCTGTGATACCAAAAAGGGTTCATGTCTTAAAAGTAAGATTTTATGCACTTCAAAGTGTCACAATTCTTGTTCATGTAAAAATAAATAAAGATTTTTTTTGCTTACTGTATTCTGTGAAGCCAGTATAAGTAGATCTACTTCCTATTTTTAAAGAATTGTTTTGTTGCCTCAGCTTTTTAACTGATTACTTATGAGTAAACTAGATTAGGTTAGTTAACCCAGAAAAAATTTAAGTTCAATGTTATTTGATTGTGATTTTACTATAAATACCTACTTTTGAATAAATATTGTTTTTAATCAGAACTAACTACTTACTAATTGTCAATTTTAATAAAGTTGATTTTAAGCAAATATGATGTGTTATTTTTTTCTGTCATTTTATACCCTTCAACTTACTTACTTACATAGCTTTGATAAATACAGGCCCAAATGTAGTTATTTTACACACTAGCCCACACCAGCAGGTACTCTATACAATACCTAGGAATTGTATACATTACCTAGGTAAAGTATATTCACAATATTTCATATATTATTACCTTAACGTTTTAGGTATTCTATACATTACCTAGGTATTGTATAAAATACCTGAATTATACAGTATGCCTGTAACAGATATAAATAAAAGAAGCGGTTTCAAGATAAGATACAAGAACTTCTGTTTTATGCTATCAACTCTAGACATGTTGTCAGTAATGCCGATATAAATTTGTTGAGTCATGCGTCTGTTTCATCTATATATTAATACGTGAAGTAAAAACTTTGTATCCCTTTTTACGAAAATTGCGCGGACGGAGGGGTATGAAATTTTCCACACTTATAGAGAATATAGAGAAGAAGTGCACAATGCTAATATTTTTTTTAAATAATGCTTAAATCAATACATCATCTACATTAAATCAATAAGGAAAAATTACACACACTACCATGTATTTGACGCACACACGCACGCATACTATTTATTTATTGTCAAACTTTTCTTCTTGACGTCGGGGGTCAAATTGAGAATAGATTAAATATTGTTTGTCTTTATTAATATTTTTTTACAGTGTAGTCTTGGCGAAATTTGTGATTTATGAAATAGTCTTTGAAAATAGAATCATAATAGTGTACAAGCTTACAATTTCAATTAAATATAGTCGAATTTCGACTACTGCAGGACCACTATTAGTAGCAATTTAAAAATCGAAACCCAATTCTCGTTCTTATTAAGTGTAGATTGGTTTTTCTCTTTAATTTTTACCCTAGTTTCTTTTTAAGTTCTTCTTCTTCTGTTTGATTTTGGCTCGCGCGGCTTGCGCATTTGCCACAAAGCAAAATAAAAGCTTGGGAACTACGTAATAAAAATAATAAAAAAAATTTTTTTTTTTTTTGAACGGATTCGCAAGGGAGAGATTAGGAAAGTTAGAGAATATATGAAGATACATATATAAATAAGATTAAATTAAATATGTACATAATTAGATAATATAAATAAAGACAATAAACTGTATACATTACGAGAATTTATAGATAAAAGACACATAATGGAAGTAGGAAATGGAATACGTAATGCAATCAAATTTAAATAGAAAGAAGAGCAATCATTTAGAGAGCAAGAAAACTAGCTGATATCACGTCGCATTACACAATACGAACGAATTTATAACTTACCGTTGGAATATGAAGCCTTTCTTTAGTTGGTCCAAGCATGAAGATTCTAAGTACTTATCAAAAGTGCCTAGTTTCTCGTCGGTCAACAACGCGGTGTCTGTTGCACCAAAGCACACTGTCAGTACCCGGACCCCGGTTTTCGAAAAGTGTTCCGGTCTCTGTATAATAAATATCATTGAATAAGTAGGGTTATTCAGTAAAATGTATATTTTCATATTAATGCATGTGACTTTTAGACTGTTTAGACGGTGAAGTTTTTCATTCGGAGGGTAATTTCATTCCTTTTTTTTCTTTTCTTTTTTTTATGATGACTGGTGATTATGATTATGATTATTGGTGGCCCGGAGGCCTTTCCAGTTTCACAAGGACAGGCGGGCAAGCAAGGGCTCAGCCAGAAGAGGCGGGATTTGCTAAGAGCTACCCGAGCGCCCGAAGGGAGACCTAACAACTCAAGAGTATGCTTCGCGAATGAATCTACTACCGGATCGGAATCGCGACCCGCTAAGAAGATCCGGCGAGAAACTCAACGGGTTAGGTTGCACGTCGAACTCTTTGCTGAGTTCGACGAGTACGGTTACCGGAGTCTCTACTCCTAGTGCTAATTTCATTACTACCTAACGTTCGGATGTAGGTTTATTTTTTGACTCAATCATCATTTGTGAAATAACAAGCTCTATAAATCAGCGAGTAAAGTCAGATTTTGTAAACTTTTTTAATGAATTTACGTTTAAATACATGATTGTGATCTTAAAACTTAAGATTGCAAGTTTCATGGGTTTTTTTTTTATTGCTTAGATGGGTGGACGAGCTCACAGCCCACCTGGTGTTAAGTGGTTACTGGAGCCCATAGACATCCACAACGTAAATGCGCCACCCACCTTGAGATATAAGTTCTAAGGTCTCACGTATAGTTACAACGGCTGCCCCACCCTTCAAACCGAAACGCATTGCTGCTTCACGGCAGAAATAGGCAGACAGATTTTAGACCTACCTACAAATTTTGATAAGTGGATCTTGGTTATTGAGTTCAAAATCCACTATAATTCTTACGAGTATGTTGAAGAACAAGTAAACTTACACCGATGCAATTACTGAACTGCAGCACAGCGCTTTTAGTGGCGAAGTATATCGGCATAACGTGAGATTGCGTCAAAGCGGCAACAGAAGATACGTTGATAACTGTGCCTCCTTTACCACCGCTGTGCTTCCCCATTATCTCAATGGCTTTTAATGTACTCGTTATTAAGGCGGTCTGGAATCGAAATTGGTATTAATGAAATTGCTGAATTTGGTCCTATAATAATTGGCCTCTTTTATCACTGGTCGAACGGCTGTGACCGTAAAGTCAACTAAACAGTGTATAAGGTGGTAAGATGAGTTTTAAAAAATGCCGCTTCATCTTTGTTGGATAAGTGTGGCCTGATAATGATGAATGACGTTTATACTGCAAACAAGCGGCCCGTTCCGGCTCCTCTCGGGTCTTTAACAAAAATTTCAACGAGATTTGACATTGTTTTATTTTTTTAAATAAAAGAACACTTATTGCGGTATAACTATAATAGTTAGACATATGTTGTCGCGACACTTTTTGTAAAGAATAATGTGTCCTACAAAGTCGTAGTACATTATTTTATTCTATCGTCAATAGTTTTCGCAGGGCACGCGATGTAAAGAATATTTTAGGTAATTTTTTTACACCTTGGGTTACATTATTGAAGTTTTAGTAAGGATCCCTAATTTTTTTCAAAAAAGACTATAGCCTATGTCGCTTGGGAATAGTGTAGCTTCCAAACAGTGAAAGAATTTTTCAAATCGGTTTAGTAGTTTCGGAGCCTATTCAATACAAACAAACAAACAAATATTTCCTCTTTATAATATTAGTATAGATTAAACTATCCTAATTAGTTTATGTTGTCTCAAGATGATTGCTTTAAGTTATTATCGAAACAAAAGGAATTTTAATTTGTCATTTAATCGGCTGTGACCTTACCACGTTGACCTCTATGGCTTTTTTGTAAATGCCAATACTGTCGTTCATGAGGGCGGCATTATTAATCACTACATCAATGCCGCCTTGCTCCTGAACTACAGCGTTAAGGATTCCCAGGAAGTGCTCTTCATTAGTGACGTCAGATCTGTAGAACTTCGTTTTGTTGCCATATTTCGAATTCAGTTCAACTTGTAACGATTTTCCGGCTTCTTCCGCGATGTCCAAAATCGCTATATGCTGGAAATGAAAAGTAATGTTTTAAGGATCACTCTAGACTTTATGAATATTGGATTCCGGTTTTTAGGAATTGTTAAGTACTACTTTACAAAGATGATCCCAAGATCCAAGACGACCCAAGATCGTGATGTTTGGGCGACACTAACCTCTTCTCATCAGGCTCAAGAGAACGCGAACTTTGGTTTAGACATTAGTATATGCCGACAGTGTCGGAACTGTCCTCAAAGACGAAGCCAGCAGTAGATGTGTTACACGATAACACACCATGAAAATACTGACGTTTTCGATCCATTGACACGTAACTATGATCTACACCCCTGAACGTCGCCTAGAAGACCATCGAATTAGCTTACTAAAATAATAATAATTTCGTGAGCTCCATACAGCCACGAACAGACATTTGGCCAAGGCTCGATAGTTTCTTGTAGTTCAAGACATCCTTATTATAAATGTTTATATTTTTATCTTTTATATCATAACTTAATAAATAATATTTGCTTATCTTCCGGGGACACGCATATATTTGAATGACAAACGGACTTAAAGAAAGACATACATCAATTAAACTTAACAATGATTTGAAGTCTGTCAAAAAGAGAAAAAAGGAAGGATCTTTTTTAGATTTTACTCTCGAATGAAACTACTCTTAATATAAGTGGTAAAGCGATAACAATTTAATAGTATATGTGAAGGTCTTATTGTATCCAACATTTAGATTTAAATTTTATTAATTTAACTAGCTGACCCGGCAGACTTCGTAGTGCCTCAATCGATAAATAAAAGACCTAGGTTTTTGTATAAAATAAACTTAAAACAAACAAAAGGAATCCGTCCGACGGGGGACACATCAAAGGAGAAACAAAATTGTTATTTTTATTTAATTCCGAGCATTTTCATATTTATATACTATTACTTTTTAAACCTTCACTGGACTTGCACAAATAATTCGACCTTTGAACCATTTGAAAAAAGTTTCACTCAAAAATCTGACACCATGAAGGTTCTATGTCAATTCGAAGTACCTATTACAATAAAAAGGCAATTTCATACTTGAACACCTATTAGGTACTAACTTATTTCTGCGGTGAAACTAACAAATTAATTAATACTAGATGTGTCGCGTCAATGTGGAGCAATAAAAATATAAACATTTTAGGAAGCAAATTAACGGGTAAGTTTGTGGATCACCGCTATAAAAGTTATATTTTACTCACCTTAACTCCTTCGTCTAATAATATCCTGACCACAGATTCACCGATGCCCGTTGCAGCACCGGTTATAAAAACTACTTTATCTTTCCATTCGTGCGACATCTTCAACGTTCCGTAAATAAGTAACAGAAATGAGATAAATGCTTCATTGCTTCAAAAGATACTGTAATCACTAAGGATTTGGTGTTTGATAAAATAAAAATGACTTTGAATAAAAATGTTTGAATGATTTTTGAAATTGAACCTAAACTCCTTAGAAATAAGACTTATTTTTGCTTAGGATTGTGAAAAATATTTTTTTTATTGCCTTGAAATTTGAATGAGTAAACAGGTTTCATGTTCAAGTTAACATGACACGGTAAAAATGAATTACAATGACATAACAGTATTAATAAGCATATATTGTTTTAAAATTACCTACACTATCGTATAGGTACCTAGAGTGAATATAATCTTGATAGTGTTTATTATGAACTAACTGTTTCTGTTCACGCAAGTAATACCCGTGTACCTACATTAAATTAATCTAACAAATAATAATCTTGAATAAAAATTACATTTTTTTTTTTTTGTACTAAGTGTTAGTTTTGCGTTGCGTCTTTTAAGCGCCCATAGGTAGGTGCCTATTTCTGTCCATTTCTACCAAAAATGAGTGGTGGCATTAACGTTGCGGTTCCTGCGGGCACCGGTAACCACTTAACTTAAGATGGGCCGTGAACAAATTCACCGATTTAGGCAATAACCTTTCTCTTAAAGATAAGCAGACGTAATCCTGGTTCAGATTCCAAAATGAATTCGAAAGCTGAAAAACGTGAAGAAAAGGTATACTACATTACATTACACTACGGATTACGTATATATTAATACGTGAAGCAAAAGCTTTGTACCGCTTTTTACGAAAATTACGCAAACTGAGGAGTATGAAATTTCCCACACTTAAAGAGAATATGTATTGAGAAGGAGTGCAGATTGCAATATTTTTTTAAACTAGCTGACCTGGCAGACTTCATAGTGACTCAATGGATAAATAAAAGACCTAAACTTTTGTATAAAATAAACTTAAAACAAACAAAAGTAATCCGTCCGACGGGGGACACATCAAAGGAAAAACAAAATTGTTATTTTGATTTAATTCTGAGTATTTTCATATTTATCTACCTTTTACACCCTCTCTGGACTTCCACAAGTAATTCAAGACCAAAATTAGCCAAATCGGTCCAGCCGTTCTCAAGTTTCAGCGAAACTAACGAACAGCAATTCTTTTTTATATATACTTAGTCTGGCCATAAATACTGTTACAAAGGAAAACCAAAAAAAATTATATGGCAAATAACATTTATTACTTTTACAGTGTGTTCGTTTAATACATAAATATAAAACAATTTAAAGTATAAAAAGCTTATTCGAAGTGGTCTCTATTGGCTGCAATACAACCCTTTAAACGTTGAGGCCAGTTATCAATAGAAGCACGCACTCTTTCCATGGGAAAAATTTTCACTGCCAATCGTACGGATTGTTTTAGGGACTCTAAATTATCATGGCGTTTAGAGCAAGCCGTACTCTCTAAAACTGACCATAAATCATAATCCAGCGGATTAAGATCGGGACTAGACGACGGCCAGTCTTCAGCTCTGATGAAGTCCGAAACGTTCGTTTCCAACCAAGACTGCATAGACCGAGCTTTATGACCTGGCGCCGAGTCTTGCTGGAACCATTCTTGATTATTGAACATGGTGTTGTTAAGGGGCTTCACTACCTGCTCAAGAATGGTATCTTGATACACTTGTGCCGATGTTTTGATACCTTTTTCACAAAAGTATAGCCCAGTCACTCCTTCGTAGCTAATACCCCACCAAACCATCACTGAAGTCGGATAGTGCCCACGTTGCACTCTGTCGACTAATTGGGAAGCTTCCTTAGAGCTTTGAGCATAAATACGGTCATTTTGTTTGTTAAAATGTTGGTCAATTGTAAAAAAATTCTCACCCGTAAACAAAAAATTTCTACGACCTCCCTTTGCGTACCGCTTCAGTAGTTGTTTCGATTTTACCACCCTATTCTCTTTTAAATTATCAGTTAAGAAATGACCAGTACGTCTTTTATAGGCTGCAAGTCCTAAGTGCTATCTTCATTTCCCGAGATAAAATCTTTTGCTTTCGGACAGGATTTCTTCGAATTCTTTCCCTTACTGCTTTGACCACCTTTTTCGTACGAACACTACGTGGACGGCCAGATCTTTTTCTGTCAACAGAGGAGGTCTCATTGCACCTATTAATAGCCCGCTACACAAACATTTTACGAATATCAAGCGTATGGAGAGTTTTAAAAATTGCATCTGGCTCCATACCTACTTTGTGTAATGCAATCACAGCGATTCGGTTCTCTTTATCACCCCACTCCATTTTAATATCGCAAAATATTGTACAATGTATTGGCGCCAAAATGAGAAAACTCAATGAGCAATCATATAAAACTGACAGATTCCAAATTCAAATGTAATATTTTGTTTATTTTTAATTGTAACAGTATTTATGGCCAGACTAAGTATAGATTATGCATTAATAGCACATTAAATCAATAAAAAAAACCTTACACATACTACCATATATTTAACACAAATACATTTAAATAGATACCTATATTGGTTATTGTCAAACTTTTGTTGTTGCTAAGTTTGTGGTCAAATTGAGAATAGGTTAATTAATATTGTTTATCTTTAGTATTATTTATCTATAGTGTAGTCTTGGCGAAATCTGATTATGATTATAGAAATATGACAATCGAATAGAATGGTCTTTGACAATAGAACCTTAATAAAGTTCAAACTTATAATTTCAATTAATTAAAGTCGATTTTCGACTACTGCGGTACCACTAGTTTAAATAAATATTTATCTTATTGATTGGGAGCACAAACCGAACGAGACTTGAAAAGTGAATTTTTTTTTTTTTTTTTTTTTTTTTTTCCTACCTAAGCTGATAGCCTTGAGAGGCTATATCAGCGTAACCCTAACTTTAGTAGGTGAGCTCACGGGGCTCAAACCTGGTGACGTTGCTAACACGAACGCGACCCACTGAGAAGATCCGGCGAGAAACTCAGTGGGCTGTGTCTGAGAGTTAATTTACTCGTCGAGCCCTTCGTCGCAAGCGACGGGTTCGACGAGAACGGTGACCGGTGCTTGAAGTACCTAAAAGCACCGTTAGTGGATCGGGAGGAATCGTTTTTACTAATGCAGACCCGTGTATGTAATATACGAGTAGGTATATATTATACATCCCGAAATCAACGTTCAACGTGTTCTATGCTTTAACTTTGTTTTACTCATGACGTGTACAAACAGGGCGTCTTGTGAGCCCTAATCTATAAAAAAAAACTGGTGCAATAGCAACTTGGTGCATGTAAAAGAAGTGAAACTTCAACGTAGGTACCTCAAGATATAGCATTAGCTTAGAAATAAGTTGTTGCTGGTATTCGATGATTACAGAACGAGTCCTTAGGTTTTACTTTTAATATTTTTAATGATAATTTAAAACTTTACTTTTATTTAAAAGACAGTAAATATTTTAGAAACTAAACTGTTCCTACCGTTGGCCTTGCAGTGTAGTAGTTTATATAAAACCCAATAGATGTCGCTAAACTAAATAACGACCTAACTCGCTTTGTTCTTTCAACGGTCGAGTGGTTCGCAAAACGCTGTCTATTTTCTCACTCTTGCTCTTCCTAAGTTCTATCTTTTCTTTCCAGCCGTAACGAATCTGTCGCGAGTTAAATTGTACTATCAACGCCCCTAAAGAAGATACACTTTAAATAAAGCTAATTATTTCGTTAAAACTAGATAAAATATCATAAACGATACCTAGTTGGATGCAATTTACGAGTTTACTAATTTTAAAATATATATAGTTTGATTAAACTTAATTAAGCTTAGACTTAGGTATGAAAATCAGAGATGTATATAATACCTTAAAATATAAAGTATCTGGAATACAAAATCCAAAATACTTTTGAATTAAGTATTTCAGATACCAGATCCAAATAGCTTTCTGGAATGATATCTGAAATACTAGATATAATACTTTATAAAGATAAAATATTTTTGTAAAAAAACATTTTTTTAAATGAAAGTTTATTTTTTTGCCCGTAAATCGCATTGATCGCACAAACGTGACACAAAATAATATTTAGGCTCCTCAAGCACCGGTCACCGTCACGTGTGTCACGATTCCGATCCAGTGGTAGATTCTTGCTAGGGCTAGTGTTAGTAAATTCTCTCAGGTTGAGCCCGTGAGCTCACCTACCCGTCCGGGCGTAGCCGGAATAGCCTCTTAGGCTACCAACGAATAGATAGGGTCTTTTAGGGGTAACACAGACCACTATACGGACTAATTAAAAATGACACGAGTCAAGAGGCATAGCCAACATTTTGTAGAAAGAAAGAATTTCCATGCATTGAAGAAGGTAGGACGTCTTGTGAGTCCGCACGGGTAGGTGCCAGTAGGTAACTACCCTGCCCATTCACGTCCTTACGGATCCATCAGATCCTTTGCATTAGACGTCTTCAGCTCTAACACTAAGAGCAGGCTTAGAGAACCCGGTAATCGTACTCGTAGAACTCGACAAAGAGTTCGACGTGCAACCTAACCCATGCGTCAGCCCGCTGAGTTTTTCGCCGGATCTTCTCAGCGGGTCGCGATTCCGATCCAGTAGTAGATTCATTCGCGAAGCAGCTGCTCTTGAGCTGTTAGGTCTCATTCGGAGGCGCTCGGGCAGCTGTTAGCAAATCCCACCCCTCTTGGCTGAGCCTTTGCTCGCCCACCTGTCTTAGTGAAACGGGAAAGACCTCTGGGTCGCCAGTAATCCTTAGATCATAAAAAACCTTGCTTAATTCTGCCGTAAAGCAGTAATGCGTTTCGGTGTGAAGGGTGGGGCCACCGTTGTATTATAAAGACGTAGACCTTAGAACCCATATCTCAAGGTGGGTGGCGGCATTTACGCTGTAGTTGTCTATAGGCTCCAGTGACCACTTAACATCAGGTAGGCCGTGATCTCACCCACAAACCTAAGCTATAATAATAAAAAACCTAAGAGTCGCCATAAAATCAGTTATCTATTACCTACTAAAAGTGTTTTACCAATCATAGTATCTACAAAATACTAAAATATCAAACAAAGGGTATTTAAATAGGTACAAGATTCAAAATAAATTAGTTTTAAACCTACTTGTATCTTGGTTAAGCTATATCACATCGCGTTTAAGTATTTTACTCGGTATCGTTTTGAGAGTATCGATGCTCATATAATATCGATACTTTTACTAAAGCCCTAGTTTTAAATGACTTGAAAATTTCGTTTAGAACATCATAAAAAAATTATAATTAAAAAAAACAAAAAATCGGGGCCGGGAAAACTCTGTAGGTACTTATTTAACTCTGTATTAATAAACAGGAATTTGTTGCAAATTGTCAGCGTATAGTTTTCTGTGATTAATCTACAGCAAAGACTAACTCCGATAAACTAGTATTTATTGGATAGTATTATCTGTATTATGTATTATTATTGGACTCATTCTCATAGTAACTCACATAGATTATACACTTAATTTATTTGAGAGTAACTCACTTTCAAAGTAGCCACAAATTAATAATTGTGCAACATTTTAATTAGTTGTTTTATTTCAAAGGACATCGGCGAAGGCAAAATCATGTTTCCTAATCAACAAGTAAGTACAAAAACTGAAGCTTAACCCCTAAACCTTAATTTAAAACAATGATATTAGTCACCAGGGCATATCCTAGTTTATTTTTTGTTGTAAATAGCGAATTTAAAAATATTTTAAATACATTAAGCACTTATTTATTTTATTAACTACATTTTATCAATGCAAGGTAGACCAACACTCACCAAATTACACTCAAGTCCACTTATTATAATAAATTTTATTAAGTTTGCATGATATTAAAAATTGCTATCGGTTCAAAATGTTGATTTGTCAAGGTACATTATGATAAACCGCATGAAGCTCATGAGAAAAAAGTAGTGAATCACAATAATCAAATTACATTTAATATCTTTATTTCAAAGTAATACTATAAAGACAAAAAAATCTATCACTCAGATAGATTCCAAAGTGAGACGAAATAACAATAAGTGAAATTATCTAATTAACTAAAACTGTATGAATAGCTGCATATAGCTGCTTAAAATAAATGAAACAAGAAAAATCAGGTTTATGAGGAAGTAATCATGCAAGAGTTCTGCTTGCAACACTTGTGATCAGTTCTCAGTTTCATGGTACCATATTCTATGCTCATCAAAAATATACAATCATTTTAGTTAAAATTATTAATTCCACTGCATTATTCCACCGTACCTTTCAAGAGATCTTTTCTCACATGTACCATTCGATCTTAGAATGAGCTCTGCTCTATGGTGCTTCCTGAGTGCTATGATATGACCTTTTAAACAAAGTTGGCAGAGAGTACTTAGCAGTAGCAGTAGCGGCAGTTTGACTCTGCCTTTGGCATTGCTGAGATCGATGAGCTCCGGTAACTACTCTGTCAGGTGAACCATATGCTCGTTACATACATAGGTCAATAAAAAAGAACAAAAATATTTAAATGACCTCAATGAACTTTTAGGTGTGTTTACTAGACACTTCAAAATGTATGATAAAAATTTAACATTCTGTATGTCTCTTAGTTCATGGCATGATGCAAAAATTAAAATATTGAATTATTAAATAAAATAAAAGCCAAGATAATAATCAATCAATCAAATCTTAAATTAACTTATTCAAATTCAACTAAATATTTCACAATAACATATTATTTAAAAACAAACAAAAGTGATTTTGACATAAATTCCAGTATACAATTAATAGTAAAATAAAATCCCTCAGAGGAATATTGAGGTTCACAACTTAATAACAAATTACTTCATACTAAAAATATAAATCCCACAAAAGTTAATTATGTTTTGATTATCAGATAATTTAACAATTACAAGTTGATGAATTACACTGTAAATAAATATACAAAATTGTAGATCAACTTGAATTGAAGATATTATATTTAATTATATTTTAATTTAAAAACTGTAAAATTTAACAGATTGTGATGGTTCAACAAAAATGATGATCGAAACGGAATGAGTTCAATATTAATGTAAAATAATATTTGTGTATATATGTATGTAATAATATAATAAAATAAATAGAGAGTCAAGTAAACATTACACAAGGCGGAAAAAAAATGAGAAATTCAGTATCGGCTAATGTAAAACTAAAGTAATTTTTAAAAGATCAGCACCTGCTTTATATTTTTTAATTTTAAAACTATAATTTTATGATCTAGGGTTAATGGCATGATGGTTTTAACAACTCATCACTCATCTTACTACTTATAATGATGGATACTTAAGCACTTGTACATCTTTTATTAATGCGAAACTACATAAAAAGCCTATTTATTAATAGCGGTTAATATCAATTGGGTGCTTATGGATAACTTTTCGATTGATAAATAAATTTAAAAAAGATATCACAGCCAATGGGATAGTAGACCCAATGTTGGAGTGGGCTATGAATGAACGTATCCTTTCACTGTGCCCTATTAATGGTGCATCAGTAGCTGCATTTGCGGGAGGGGGACTATTCTTATTACTATTGTCTCACAACCCCAGACATTACTCTGAGCAGATTGAAAAGAGAGTGACAACGACCCTTTGCCCTTAAAGACATCGTTAGTTGTCTAACCCCGCAAGCTACATTCCGACTATTTGTAGTACCTTAACTTGTAGAAGAGCACAACAGTCGACTTTCACTTCAATGTAAGTTGTAAGTGAATTCTCAAATCTAATACAATCAAGTTACAAATAGAAAAACGAGTATCCCATTTGTCAAAGCTCTTTCTCAATAGTTCTGTAGTAAATGCGGAGATGTGACTCCGAGATAACACAGGCCGTACACTGCATTTTGCGTTGTATTATTTGGCGCAAATCAGTGCTTTCCGCTCCCCATTCCTTACCGAGTTTTTCGCCTAAGGATCGGTCGTACCAAGAGATTTTTATTAGACATTATGGTCTGTTTACTACTTCAATAAAGAGGAAAGCTGCACGTGCTTAAACGGCGTGAAGTCTTTTTCACGCATGCCCACGAATTATTTTTTCATTAAAAGTATTACATCGTGTTCCTCCTTCTCCTCAAGATCTTTGCATACCTAGGTGGAAATGTTTGGGTTTTTTTAGGCTTACGCTGGGCTGAATAAATCCAGTTTAATTTTCCAGTCAGTTCATCACACACACCTAGCATGCTATCACTAGGGACGTGTGTAAGGACTCATATAGGCACCTTGTGCATTACTACTTATATCGGTACTATTACTTGTGGTTCACGACATGAAAACAAAAATTTTTAAATACATTTATATATTTATTAGGCACACACACATTACAAGCTAAAAAGATAGGACACAATAAATAACAACAAGTAAAAAATTTGGCTTGTAACATAAGCCATGCGCGCACAACTAATCAGGACAATGTTCTTTACAACTATAGGACAAGACAGCACTAACGAAAACCAACCCAACTTTTAATGTAAGGAAGTAACAATAAATCACAATCACAAAGGAAATCACATTAAACAATTAAACTACCTAATCTACTATTAAATATAAAATACTATTAATGTCACAATTTTTGCGAAAGTACTCTGCGACAGACCAGGCCCTGGCACTGCTGACATCCATAAGCGATGTTACCCACTTACCACCCGGTGGGCCGTATACTGGTCTGCGTACAAGATCAATCTTTGTTAATTACTATTACCTATATTTTGATTAAATAAAACCAACAGTAACATATAAATACCACAAGGATATAATATGTGACATAATGTATCGAGAAGTGTAACGCTATCTGGTTTAAGGGATATATTTGTCACTTCAGAGGAGAGCCATGTAAAGTTTAAAATTTGGAAACATTATCCTAAAAAAACTTTTTCTATTTGAATGTAAACTTAATTGAAATTAATTTAAAAAAATCGAATTGTTGATACTACTCGTAATATCAAATAGAACGGTCCTTTAATTACAAAGATAAATGTGGCTTAAACCAAATAGTCCTTCACCCCTTGATATGTACATATAAAATGTGCACTTCCTTACACCACTTTTTCGTCAATGCACAATATCTAATTAAGCTTACGATTTGTAGAGATATGCTTTTTAAGTTGCATGCGGGTGAGTGTGTGAAAAATTAACTGAATGGTTTGAAAACGTGTTTATCAAATCTGTTAGTAAACAATCATATCAATTGTCAAAAGTCATTTTGAACTAATCAAGCTAATGTTTTTCAATACTGAAATAATGTTTCAATTTCAGTTTCCACCAAACGTTGGATTTAACAACCTAACTCCTCAATCATTCAGCAATACAATGAACATGCAAGGCTCTCCAGCTATGAGAAACCCTCAAGTACCCGGACAGGGCTATCCACTACCTGCTCAATCTGCCTATCCTCAGCCCGGTTATCCTATTCAGCAGAATCAAGGCTATCCACAAAGTACTGCTCAATACCCGACACAGGGTGTTCCATACCCTACTCACCAGAATCAAGGCTATCCACAAAGTACTGCTCAATACCCGACACAGGGTGTTCCATACCCTAATCACCAGAGTCAAGGTTATCCACAAAGTACTGCTCAATATCCGACACAGGGTTTTCCACAACATGCTCAATCTGCGTATCCTCAATCATCTCAGCCTCAAACTGATCATGGATTTAGATCACAGCCGGGTTCGATTTATGGGAATCAGAGTCACCCACCTAATCAGTTCGGAATTAACCAATCCAGACCAGTGCCTGTTGTGCCGAAGGTACGTCCGCACGACAAAACTGCGCCTATATTTTTATTTATCTTTGTTATTAATCCTCATAATGAAAGAAACAGCGATTGTAGGATCTCTATAGGATATATCTCTCTCGATAGGATATATGAAATAAATTCCTTTCCTCATCTCTGACGCTTTCGTTATGGAATCACTATTTTGATCGTGAATTTATTTCAAAGATACTGCACAGATAACTGTATAGTGTAATTCGTAACAATGTGCTAATGATATCCATTTAAGAAAGCTTGAGTTTCTCACTATTAAACAATTAAAGATTACGATCGATTATCGAATGCATGTTTTGTATTATATATGATATTTTGCTTATGCATGTTGGCTATTTGTTACTAATTGGTTACTAATTACTATTTTTAGATCATAATAATAATATGGAATTAGGGCGTAATGTGAGCCCGCTATTTCTACTATTTCTACGCTACTGCTTCTGCCGCATAGCAAAGGGTTGGGTACCCATTATACTAAAATCGAATAAATCTCTTGTTTTAAGGTGGAGCTGTGATAGTAGTAGTGATATTTTTGGGCTTCACAGACCACTTATTAAAAGGATCGTCATCTCATCGTCTACCCTTAAAGATGATCTTAAATCGAATTCGAATAGAAAATTTCTTTATTTGGCATATAAGAGGCAAACGACTACGGACCCACTACAATGTGATCGCGATTATTTTATTAAGACATGAAATTAAAATCATTTATTCATTGCTTTTACGCGGAAGAAATAGGAAGGATGATATAGGGGTACACGTATGGTAGACACGTGGTGCAGACTTGGCACAATGGCCTGCCTCCATTGCCATAGATAGAAACTTTTTTTTAAACTAAGGGAGTATAGAAAACGGCTACTTTGAATATTCAGCATTCCAAATCCCTTTTTCGAAACTTTGATTCTAATTTCTTTTTTTTTATTGCCTTGATGGGTGGACGTGTTCACAGCCCACCTGGTGTTAAGTGGTTACTGGAGCCCATAGACACCTACAACGTAAATGCGCCACCCACCTTGAGATATAAGGTCTAACGTCTCAGTATAGTTATAACGGTTGCCCCACCCTTCAAACCGAAACGCATTACTGCTTCACGGCAGAAATAGGCAGGGTGGTGGTACCTACCCGTGCGGACTCACAAGAGGTCCTACCACCAGTGATTATGCAAATTATAATTTTGCGGGTTTAATTTTTATTATTACACGATGGTATTCCTTCACCGTGGAAGTCAATCGTAAACATTTGTTGAGTACGTATTTCATTAGAATAATTGGTACCCGCCTGAGATTTGAACACCGGTGCATTGCTCAACACGAATGCACCGGACGTCTTAACCTTTAGACCACGACGACTTCAAATATATTGTTAATTGTAAATTAAAATAATATTTGTTAACGTAATTCAAGTTACGGGTGCTTGGTATTGGAATAAGAGGGTAGACGATAAAAATAACTGTAAATAAAAAAAACAATTATCATTAAAATCTGTTGACCTAATTTAGGCGATTCAAATGTTGACTAGCCCCTAGTAGTATAACCTAGTAATGTGTTCTCAACGAACTACGATTAGTTAGATTAAAAAAAAAAAAAACCTCGAAACATTTACCAACGGATATAACGCTATTACTTTATTACGTACGTTCAGTGGCTCTATTCAAGGAACAATTTGTTGCAATTACGTTATTACGTTCTCTCACTCGTCGCCGTCTTCAACCGAAGGATCAGTCTCTGCATTGGACTCCACCACAATGGATGCAAATTGTTCGAAATACGACACGTTCGGAGCAGTGTTGTGACTTTGTTACTTAAAAAAAATATTGTGCTGTCTCCAAAATTAACACTAGTGATGAAAATGTCCTCTATTAAATCGAATTTAAGTATGCGAATTGCGAATAGAACTTCAATTGTCTTACAGCGGGGATCTAAATCGTATCGTTTCGTGGTATTTATCTTATGTAAACTAACGCTTATTCGAATATGCTTTCTTTGTGTTTCTAACTTGCTTATTATTGGTAATAAGATTCTAATTAAACTACCGTGCCAACGCATTAGAGAAACGTGCCGAATTCATTCAGTTATGTTCGCTTAAAATTTTTGGTAGTTAGTTTTTTTTTGTGGCTTATCAAGAGCTGTAGACATGATTAATACAATAATATTATTTCCGATATGAAATGTTAACAAAATGGCATATTTATTTAAATACTTTGTAACACGGACTTCATACATAGTCTTGTGTTTTGGTCAGTACGTCTCTTTTTTTTGTTTTAGTCGAGACCGACTGTCTTCCCTGTAAACCCGTTCAATCCTCGCGAGGATGCTGGAGTCCTTCGCAAGGCCATGAAAGGTTTTGGAACCGATGAGAAGTCTATTATCCAAGTACTGACGAAGCGTTCGAATGAGCAGCGTCTACGCATCGCTTTAGAGTTCAAGACGTTGTATGGAAAGGTAAGTTTGACAGGATAACTCTGTGATACATTCGTGCATTCAAAATGAATCTTTTAGACTTATTCGAACGTGTATAGCATTTAAAGATACTACAGGGAAAAACCCTACCTATGCTGATTGCCTTGAGAGGCTAATTCAGCTTCGCCTTGACGTATAGGTGAGCTCACGGTGCCCAAACCGGAAGCGTTGCTAACACTGGCCCTAGCAAGAGCAGTGTTTCGCAGAGTTTGTTGTCGGATCGGAAACGCGACCCACTGAGAATATCCGACGGGTTCGGCGAGGACGATGACCGGTGCTTGTGGAACCTAAAAGCACCGTTAATGGATCGGGAGGATCCGTAATGACCTGTTTAGGGCGACGTCGACTGTTTACCATTCGGTCCACAGGATCTAGTATGATGCTACAGTAGACACGATACACGTACTTATATATTTCTTCTTTTTTCATTTAGAAATTGTTTTAACAAGATTATTGTGGGAACACTATTAGTAATAATAGTCACAAACAACATTAAATTCTGTTTAATAATAGTTTCAACTAAAAATAAAATTGAGTGATTAAATTAAAATGTTGTTCCCTAATTAGTTGTTCTAAAAATGTTTTCCCTATTCGTCAATCTATTAGCAAATGTATTTGTTGCATACGAATAATAAAATGAAATAAAAAATATATGTAAATAGAGGCAAAAAGTAGGTAAATACGATGAGGTAAAGACTGATAAAGGGGAACTATGCGTAATTATGGGCACGGCTCTTAGTAAATTGCCTTAATAAAAACGAAACACACTATAATATATGGTGTAACTTTGAAAGAGTGCAGACATTTTATAATGGAAAACAAATTTTCTTCACGTTTTTAGTGGAACATTTTTCAATTTAATAGACTGCAATCCACTCTATAACACGATGAATTGGTTTCGCATTGTTGCATTATATTCTTATAACGCGTCCGCGTAACCCCATATAACGCGTTATGTACAAATAATTCACGTTTAAAGTTAAAAAGAAAAAAAATGTTTTAAACGAAATACTAATGTGCATTTTATTAAAATTGAACAGAACATTTTTAATTAAAAATAAATATGCAGGAAATCCCCGCTTTATATGGGGAATCCCGTTATAGAGGGTATCGGAGAGTAGAGGCGGTACTTCTTTTGACGTTCAACAAGTATGTACTTTCATTTATGATGAATATTATTATTTTTATTTCATTTCGCATTATAGGTTGGTGGGTTTACCATAGATAATACACATAAGGTTTACTAGCTTGAATAGTATGCACGCTTAGGATCACGGTCTTCGTTTCTCTGTATATATAGGTAATATCCTATATTGGAACTGCCTTTAAAATGAAATTTCCCATACTCGGCTTAACAGATTATTGTAAAGTTTTTTAAACAACGGTGAGATGGCAGGGCCACTTCCAAATCGTGTCGTTTTTGGGTCTATAAGTCTTAGTAATAAAAATTCAAGTCTGTGTGCGTATTTCGACAATAGTTAAATAAGCTTGGGCTGCTTACTCAAATATTGATACCGTTATTTGATTAATAGAAGAGTGCATGGAGAAATGATACGTGACGAATTCAATATTCTCCAATATCTAATAGTTGTTATGCATTATAATAAGTCGACACATTTATTGTTTCTTCTAGCCCACTGAGTTTCTCGCCGGATCTTCTCAGTGGGTCGCGTTTCCGATTCGGTGGTAGATTCTGCGAAGCACTGCTCTTTCTAGGGCCAGTGTTAGCAACACACCCGGTTTGAGCCCCGTGAGTTCACCTACACGTCAAGGAGAAGCTGAAATAGCCTCTCAAGGCTATCAGCATAGGTAGGGAAAACAAAAAATTTTTTCTTGTATGCACCAGTGAACAAAGACCTAAACAATCGTACATTTATTGCAATGATTTTTTTTTTTACTAGGATTTGATATCGGATATTAAGAGCGAAACGAGTGGAAAATTTGAAGACCTTTTAATTGCGTTGCTCACTCCACTGCCGAAGTTCTACGCTAAAGAACTTCACGAGGCCATGGTCGGGATCGGTACCGACGAAGGCGTCCTCATCGAAGTAATGTGCACTATGTCCAACTATGAGATCCACAGCATCAAACAAGCATACACAGCAAGTAAGATTACTTTAATATAATATTAAACGCATTTCTCTGATTGTGTTTCTAACGGTGAGTGTTCCATAGTTCCGTCGTGTAATAAAAATGAAACCCGCAAGATTATAATTTGCGTAATTACCGGTGGTAGGACCTCTTGTGAGTCCGCTCGGGTAGGCACAACTACATTGCCTATTTCTGCCGTGAAGCAGTAATGCGTTTAGGTTTGAAGGGTGGGGCAGCCGTGGTAACTATACTTAGAACTTATAACTCAAGGTGGGTGGCGCATTTACGTTGTAGATGTCTGTGGGCTCCAGTAACTACTTAACACCAGGTGGGCTGTGAGGTCGTCCACCCATCTAAGCAATAAAAAAAAAGATTTATTTTCTATTACTTTTCTAGAATTTATTTTTAAGTTATTCAGTGTCTATAACAGACGATAGCCGCAGTTTTGTTAATTTTTGGGTGGTAAATTAACGCTAAGTTAACAGTAGGTACCATGCAAGACGTCTTATTTAGTTGTCAACAGAGACTAAAAACGGTTAATATCTTCTAAAGAATTTGTCATATATGTGTGATACTTCCGTAAATAGTTATGCCCTACTCTATATTAGCTATTTATGGTGGCATCACACATACGTGTGACAAAATTCTTTCAAGAACTAATCTATTTATTGTCGAAAACTAATCACATTTTCTTTACATCATATTTATTACCTAAGCGACCGAATATGTGTTTGAAGGGTATTGCGTTATTCAAATGTTATTGAAAACTCGCCCTTACGCCTCGAGGTGGTATAGTTTACGTGTTCCCGTAATCACTAACGACCGGCAGGCACAGAGCTCTTTTAACCGTGGAGATCGTTTAAGTAATATTATGTCTCTTGCGAGAGGCGATATTTGGAAACTGGACATGTGTTATTGTATTACTAAGAAACCTTCAAATTGCTATATTTTTTAAGTTATGTCTGAAGGCTATCCTGAATATTTGTGTGCACTAGATTTTTTTTAAGTAACAAGTATATAGAGTTTCTAGTTTTTTAACGTAAAGGATCAGATTCTTGTCATTGAAAATTTACGAATTTCTTTGTACTATTTCGCTATGAATTAGACAGAGAGAACTCGCTAAAATTTAATATCTTGGTAAGAACCTAAAAGTATTATCGTCCGTCCTTAAGGGTCAATTCCCACTGAAAGAGCAGCGGCCGGCAGCGTCTTTTTGAGGCAAAATATTACAAACTATTTTGAATCTTATCTACGTGATTAAAAAGTTCATAGTCATTTGAAGGCAAAGGAGGGGTAGCTTGGCGTCGCGAGGCTGCACGAGCCTTCTACCGACTAGTCAAAAGAGGCGCCGCGCGGCTGATCGCGGCGCAGCTAGCTGACGTGCGGCCGACCGCGGTGCAGCTGACAGACTCGCGGCTGCGCGCGAGCGACCATTTCATACCCGCCCGCCCTGCCGCTTGCGCATTTCGCGTCATTTTATTAGAGGGTATCTTGTTCTTCTTCTACAGNACTATGCCGTTGAACAACAACATTTATTTGCCGGATTTTATTTTTGTTCACCATTCACTCTGCTATTCGCGTATTGTTATTCCTAGCGCAAGTATACGTGGAAAAACGACTATGAATTTACTCGAGATTAAAATCATGGAATAGGTTATTCCTCGTATAGTTACTCGAGTTTAAATTTAAGTTTGGTCGAATCCGCCCTGAGTAATAGTGGAACATTGACACATACACACCGATATTGTATAAAAAGGGAAAGAGAGCGTGTTTGTTTCCCTTTTTTTTGTGTGCAACTGAGAAGCGAAACGGGACATCATCTGCATTGTGTTGCCACTGTTACCAAGTAATATGTTAATAATCACGTAGATTATTTCATAAAAAATCAAATAGCGGGTTACCGCTAACGTCGTTTTCATATTAAGCTTGCACGTCGTCTGAACATCAATATGTATTCAGTTAAACCCGCTGAGTTTCTGGTCATAATGTCTCAACGTGTCGAAATTCCGATCGGGTAGTACCTAGCACTGGCGATACAGCTGCTCTTGGACTCTTAAGCTTGCTACGGACGTATTTGGCAGTTTCTGGCAAGACCTGTCTGAACTAGCTCACCCATCCTAGTCAAGCTGTAAAAGTCTTCGGTGAACCAGTAATACGTATTTCCTAGTAAAAACAGCAGGACAATATCGCCTTCTCATTGGAAGGATCTTCTCTACGTCCTCCCCTATAAGATTTTTCGTATTATAATTCTTATTAGCGTGCAATTAATTTAAGGACAATTTTAATATTAAATATGGTATAATATTAAATATAGCTACTGTTTTACTAATGGCCGGAAAAGGTCCGTCATTACCAACCAGATTCGCGGTAAACTGCTTTATCGGAACTTATCACCGCCACCGACGTTCGTTGCTAAGTTCGGAACCTCTGATATCGCGGAATGAGTAATTGAATTAGAATAATAATTTGATGTAAATATTGTAACTTACACATCGAGATTAGAACCACGAGTACGTTCAATTTAATATTTTCAGAATTGTTTTCACGTGTTACATACGAATAATTACGTCACACTATTCAAAAAATTTTATGATCTAATTATCGAGACAGAGATGGCTGAACTTATTATTTGTTTATATCGTCTGGTATTACCCTCGGATCAATGGTCATCTAATTAACTTTGACCTTCGCTTGAAAGTAATGTAATTTTGTTAATGTACCCACAAACGAGCTATGGGAGATAGGTGTGCCATTGATTAATAACGAACATGTATTTTCTAATATCTAATTAATCAATTTAATTAGTTTATAATTAATATATTTTTTTTAATTTCATTTATTTATTATTCACTATCTTTTTGTACATTTATTTAATCAATAATTGCAAATAACATAATTCTAGTGAATTTAACATAAACAATATCAAACCCGCAACGACTGCACGTGAATGCTCAAAATTAAATCTGGGATTGTTTTTTGTAATTAATAAATAATAATTATCTTCTTTTTTTTTTTTTTTTTTGTTTCTTGTTAGTGAAAATAGAGTCTAAGATTACTTTAAAGGCGAGTGTTTGCTAGTCAGTCAAGTAGTATTTTAATTCAATACTCAGCCTTAAATGAGGTTGTTGCTTTACAGCGAACCTACAGATTGGAGGCTAAACATTTAAAGAAAACCAGCACATTATAATTCTCAATATGTTTTTTTCAGTTTATGGTAAAATCCTTGAAGACGATATACGCGGTGACACATCGGGAAATTTCAATCGTCTGATGACATCCCTTTGCGTGGTAAATATTTTATTATGTAAAGCAAATATTATGGTTAACATTTTTCTTTACAATTATTAGTAATAAATGATTTTACTAATTCACAGGGAAATCGATCTGAAGATTTCACGGTCGATCAAAATAGGGCACGTGACGACGCCAGAAAACTACTTCAAGCTGGTAAGTTTGGGTTTATTTATTTAAGTACCCCTTAAATAGTGTTAATCAAATCTAATAACTTGATATGAATACAAGCTTAATTTATTAAGGGTATCCCACACTACGATTCTCAAAAATTACCCAATCACACCGTATACTTTTTCACATAAAAATACGCTATAAAAATTACCGAATACACCGGCCTTCGTATACCAGTGCTTCCCAAACTTTTTCGTTTCCGTATTCCTTAGTAAAACTTTCATTTATGGAGTACCCCTTCACCGATAATTCCATACTTACTCTTAAAAATGCGTCATATTTCTCTTAACAGACTTAAACCTAGGTAGGCGGATAAAGAAAGAAATTTCAAGGTATTTTCCCTTACTTTAATTATTGGTAATAAGGCTCATTTTAAACCACTTATTGCAGGCATAATACATAAAACAGTTAACTTCAATAAATTAGAATCTAATGTCTAATTTATTTAAGTTAACTGTTTTAACTTTTTACTACTACCGCCATTACCGATATAATTTTCACGTACCTCCAGTGGTGCGCGTATTGCAGGTTGGGAATAGCCGCTCTAAGCCACGACGACTTCTAAAACTTTGGACTTTTACATTAAAACAATGACATCATCAATATTTAGGAAATCTAGTGACGTATACTGATGTATGTAACGCGTGATGTGAGTCACTTTGTAAGTGTTTATTTTCATACGTCACTGCTCCGGTGTGACGCTCTCTGATTCACGAGGTCGTTTAGTACAGTCATCTTTTGTTTTTGTTTACTCATTACGGCCGTGAGACTTGATGAAGTCTTACGCTTCTGAAGTTCACACTTGTCGTTGTCGTGATTATAAACTTTCCCGGTATACAAAATGATCACTTTGTAGTTTACGTGGTTAAGATCGTAAAATGAGAAATAGCTGAGACTAACTGTACTCGCCCGCTTCGCTGCCCATTTAAAATTAGCATTATTATTTATTGTCATTATTATTAGGGAGTCCAACACTCGTATAAATATTAGCGTATCTATTAAGTACATGTATTTTTTACATGGATACCAAGTTTCAAGTCAATCGGATGCATGGTTCAGTAGTTATAACGGAACATCCGTAAAAACCACTGTAGATTTATATATTAGTATAGATTTTGCATAAGTCGTTTTTTTTATTTCTTCTTTTTATGTTCGATTGTTTTTTTTTTAGACTCTGCTTCCAGAATTATAATTTTAAGATTAATTATTTGAAAGATATCCAACTCTAGAAGGGGTCGCATATCCGATCTTAGTTTATTTTGTAATATTCGTTACGCATACATTAGGAAACAAACGTTGACACAAACAAAACCACAAGCGGCAAGCAACACTTGGACTGCATTAAAGATTTTGTCTTTTTGATTCAATATTGATCTTTATTTGTAGAGACTTTGAATGTGTTTCTGAACGCCTGTCTTTTGTATCGGATTATTTGCTCATATTGTATAGATTGTGTGTAGATTAAAAAACGAGAAATAAAAAGAAATATGAAAACAGAAAACGCTTAAGAATATAGTATTGTCGTATCGTACACTGCATTTTTGAGGCTAGGACGGACGATACTATTAATTATGAAGTCCGGTTATGAGGCAATCGAAAACGAAGACCGATAGATACGGTTTTTTTTTTTTGGTCTAGAGGAAATCGCCGGACTCCCACCCTCCACTGGGGATGGCGGGCGGGGTATGTCGGAGTCGACCGACTAAAACCTCCTGTCGCTCAACAACCCACGTCCGAGCCTCTCATGAGACAGAACTCATGAAAAGATAAATACGGTAGATTGCTATTAGAAAAAAAAACCCACTAAACTCAATCATATAACGCACGGGGTCAACGTTCTCGTGTGACTACTTCTCATTAGATTGCCGTTTCAATAAATTTAGGTAAACTTGTACAATCGGAAGTTAAAATATTCTTAGAAACGAATGTTATCGCTTACTTTCACTTTCATTTTAACTAAACTACACAGTCGAGACGTCAATCTAAAAATGTGTTGAATTGCTTTTGATCGGTCCCAATAATGATAGCGACATTAACATTTTTGTAATATTTTTATGATTTGGCAAAGGAATTTACAGCAGATTAACCGTCTGCACGTCTAAAGTAAAATAAACGGTTTTTATCACCATTGGAGTTCCTCAAATATTCCTACAAAGTCTTCTCTAACTTCTCTACAAATCTACCCTGAATTGTCAAATTATTTATTCTTCTTATGACTTCTTATTTCCATGGTTCGCGTTTGGACCTATACCTGCTGCCAAATAAATAAAAATAAAAATATATTAAATACCATTGTAGTTATAATATTATAACTAAAAGTATATAAATAAACAAAAAATAAATACGGATATTAATAGTCAGCTAATTAGTTTTTTATCTCTACGAATTATCCTCTAGTTAGCGACTTTATTTTTGCCTATGTACTACCAGTGTCATCGAAGAGCTATTTGGCTTCAGCGGGTATGCCAGCGACCTCACGGGGCTCAGTCCCATGAGACAGCTAACATCTGCACCGAGCAGGAGCAGTGTTTATCTGAATCTACTATCGGATCGACCCACCGAACAGAACAATGGGTTCTGTTATGTCTATAAATTGCACGTAATATAAATTGCAAGTCGTATCCTTCGTCGCATTGTTAGCGTCCTCTCTGAGTTTAAAGCCTTCGTCAAACAGAGCGCGCGTCAGAGCGCTAAGCTGACGCCGCGCTATGACGCCGAGATGTATTGTACTACTATGGTAACATACCGTCAAACAGAGCCCCAGCGCTATAAGTACGCAGCGCTCTGTCGCGGCGTTAGGACGCTTTGACGTCAGGCGTTGTAATTTTTTACAAATTTTATTTGAGCGTCCGAGTGAATGTGTATTAAAATACTAGATAATGCCCGAAAAAATTATATAAATAGTTAGAAGATACCCATGCTTATACGATGCCACATCTGAATCACTCGATTTCTTAATACTTTTAAATTTTCACACTGCTATCGAGGGCACTATGATTTGGCGAATGCGTTGCGTCAAGGAGCGTTAGACTCATCTAGTCAATTTGTGTGACATGAAAAGAGCGCGACGTTAAGTACGCGGCGCTAAGTACGCGTTCTGTTTGACGAAGCCTTAAGTTACCACGTGTACTTATATATATTATTAAATCGTCAGGTGAACTTCGGATGGGCACCGATGAATCGACGTTCAACATGATCCTGTGCTCTCGCTCGTACCCTCAGCTGGCGGCCATCTTCCAGGAGTACGAATACTTGACCGGACACGAGATCGAGCACGCCATCAAGTCTGAGTTCTCGGGGGACATCGAGAAGGCCCTCTTGACTATCGGTGAGATAATTTACCTAAGGTCGTTTTAATGATTTATGACTATTCTCAGAGTGACTCGGTGGCGCATTAGTGCCCCTGATGGCTGGGTTCTATTCTCACATCGGGCAAATATTGGTGTAATTAACAATGTATACGTATTTAAGTATGTATGTAAATCAGTACGTGGTTCCCACAGTTTGGTGTTCAATAGTTTGGAACTAGATGAAGGTGTGTAACTCGTCTCCGATTAATTATTATTTTTATTATTCTTATATTGAGTACTGCTGCTGAGTCGTTGGTGCAGAAATAGACGGAATTTTCGTAGCAACCCCTATGAGCTCACAATGGGCTCTATCACGAGTAATTGCGCGAACTATCCAACGTGAATAATTCGTCGAAATGATTGCACCATTTGTTATGTTATGAATGCGTGAGCGTGCGCGTGTGTACGCTACGTGTGCGTTTGTGTGTGCGTGTTTGTATCCGCGCACACCCGTTTCACAACCCGATCCTGCTCCATCCACACTACATGCTCGAGCTATCTTTTTTTAAGGGTTTTTTGACCTGGTAACTAAGACCTTTAAGTTCAGTCTTATTTTAATTTTAATGAATTTTTTTTTATATTAAGAATGAAATGAGATGAGATGATATGGCATGAAATATAATCTCAGTAAAATGGTCGTCATTTACTGAGACTTTTTCAGTGGTATTTTTTGGATGATCCCAAGAAGTTATGTTCAGCGGCTGTTGCATTGTGGTGAATAAGAGTGGACTGTATTTATTAGTTTGATATCTTTATTAGTCCACAATTGACAAACTAAAGATATATGAATATAAGAAATATGAAATCGATGTGTCGCCCTTAGCGGCTGGAATTGAAAAGGGGTAAAGCGTCATAGCGGACGTCGCTTGTTGACACTTTTGACGTTCCGAATTCAAACATACTCCCCGGCTTTGTTTCATTTTCCGACATTTGTGCACTTTCACAGATACACTAAACAGTTAATAAACCGCCGTTCTTACACATTTGAACCTGAAGAAACACTAAATAGACAAAATAAAACAAATCACTTCATTAATCGCGTTCCCGCCAAAAAGTCGCCCGAACCATCTGAACCTCCGTGCTCCGTAGGGAGGCCTAAGTACCGCTATGGAAGTGGATTTACGTGGGCTCCAACACTGAGTTTCTCAATGGGTCGCGTTTCCGATCCGGCGGTAGATTCTGCGAAGCACGGCTCTTGCTAGGGTTCGTTTTAGCAACATCGTCAGGTTTGAGCCCCGTGAGCTGACATAGTCTCTCTAGAACTCTAGACCATCAGCTTAGGTAGGAAAAAAAGTGAGCTCCAAGTGCCGTACTGGCAAGATGTTGCGCAGCGCTGGGATGAATGGCGGTGTTTACTGTTTATTGCCAAGATCCATCTTGGGGTCATAGCGCCAGCAGTAGTAATAGTGCGTGTGTGCGTGTGCGCGCGTCAGTGTGTGTGGGTGTGTGTTTTTTGTTGCCCTTGTAGGCATACGAGCATACGGCCCACCTGATGGTGAGTGGTCCCCGTCGCCCATGGACTTCAGTAATGCCAGGGGCAGAGCCAAGCCGCTGCCCACCGTTCCTCGATCACCAGTACTCAATTAATATCATGCTCAATATGTGTTTTACAGTGAAAGTGGTCCGCAACAAGCCGCTGTATTTCGCGGAGCGTCTCCACAAATCGATGAAGGGCCTCGGAACGAACGACAAACAGCTCATTCGCATAATGGTGACCCGCTGCGAGGTCGACCTGGGCGACATCGTCGAAGCCTTCCAGACGAAATACGGTGAAACATTGCAGAGCTGGATCGAGGTAGGCGGGCGTATCTTTTTAACTCGATTGTTAATAGAACGAGCTAGCGGCCTGTTGTTACTAGAGAGAGATAGAGAGAATACACTTTATTGCACACCAAAACACAATTTACATTCAAAAAACAATAAAAAAAAAGATACATATCGACGCTTGAAAGGCAAACGTGACTAAGCGACAATGCGTGAACTTTACAGTAGACTAATTGAAAGTTGTAATACCTGAAAAAAAAACTATTTTAACTAATCTAGCTTTAAGGTTGAAATTATTTTAATATACCTAGAAATATATTCTTTTTGCGCATCGAATATGGTTTATTGCCTATAATTTATGTACAAAGCAGTTATTGTCGCTTAGTCACGTTGGGTTTCAAGCGTCGATATACTTTGAATATTTTTAATCTAATTGTCTTTAAATTTCAGGGAGACTGCTCCGGTCACTACAAGAAATGCCTGTTAGGTCTTCTGGGTGCATATTGAATGTAAATGCTTCATCACAAAACAAATTTTTAATTTATTACCCTCTAATAAAACGCGTAATATTCTGTGCTAAAAACTAAATGCAATTATAAATTAATATTTTAAAACGATTAAATCGTTTATGATGTAATTTAGATCTGATTTTTTGTAATTTTGTGATTTTCTTCAATAAAACTGTTGTAACAGCTCAAAATATAAAATATATCTGTAACTGTACAACGAATCTCGATCGTATGCCACATACAGAAGCTCATACATGTTGAGCTCACTTTTTGTAGTGTAACATTGATCTGTACAACAAGAAAAATGCTTTGAAGTCGATAAGAGTTAAGAAGATCGATTGATTTATAATAATCTAAAATTTGTTTATAATTGTTGCAAAGTACGACTGCGCGCCGCCCTTATTTGTGTGAGTGACCAATCTGTATACGTGTCAATGTGGGCTACATATATGTAGCTAGCTAAAGCTGTCCACTGACTGCTCCGTCGGTTACACACACTAACGAAAGTGTGTATTTACTATTACAATTACAAATAAAGGCCACGCACGCTCGTACTCTGCAACAACTATACAATAGTAGTATTACAGAATTGGCCTATTTAATGTGCTCGACACGACTCCAAATTGATTGATCTCAATCCCACTTCACCGTCAAAACATAAACGGCGGGAGAAAGAGGAAATGGCGTAACCTGCATTTTGGGCTAAATGACTTTGTATCTTATTGTATCACACGTATGGCTCTAGTACAAAATTGGGTTTTTCAAGTTACGACAATTCCGCTTTCTATTATGATTGAATATGATGATTTCAAAAAGCACTGAATAAAAAAAGGAATTATTAATTACCTTTATATGAGTATGCCATTAAATACAGGCATTTTCTAAGTAATAATAACCTATGTATCGAGAAATCTACGTTTACCAAAGTATTAGAACAACGCGAGTGTCACAAGAGACTATTTGATTTAACCCGCTCCTTTATTTTAATATTTTTCTAGTAAGAAAAAAACCTATTATATTTTCGATGCATATATGAGTCGACTATTATCAAAGCCGGCAATGTGACTTTTGGACAATTATTGGTAAATCAGAAAAACGAATTATTGACTTTGTATTCCATTGACAGTCACAAAACTCTTCTGAACGACATCTTAGATAAATAACAGGTTAAGTATTAACCTTTATTTAATGCAGGTATGTATACGTATTCTTTGAAGGAGACGATTATATTCAAATCAATCTGTATTGACATATCAATAACATTTTTTTGTCCAAATGCACAGATTGCCACCTTTGATAATAGACGACTCATATATAATAATATATTTTGATTTAAAATGTTTGTTCATAAAAAAAGTTTTGATCTGCTGATAAATAAATCTCATTGTGAAAACGTTGAATAGCAGCACCCATATGTTTTTTTTTTTTTTTATATAATATACATTTTTGTAATGTCAAAATGAATATGGTGCCTTGCTATAAATTTCATTGTGCCTGAAATGATCTATATATTTTTGAATTATATAAGGAATTATGCCCCAACTATGTCTATGAATCTATTTTAGTTATAAGTGCCTAAATATTTGTATTGCCTTAAGGTATTTCTAGAGGGGAGGTTCGACATAATTCAAGCAAGTATCGCTTTCATACGAGTTCGTATATTTTTATACTTTTACGCTGGGGATCGGACCAGGCATACCTTTACTTAGCTTCTGTTTCAATTTTTATGCTGAATTTATTGTCTAGTTATGTATAATAAGAATTTCTATGAAACAATCACAATTTGAAAATGTGATTTCATTAATCGACCTTATGCATCTGATTTTAAGAAATGTTTGATAAAAATATTCATAGTAATGTTTGGTGAATTATATAGAAAAACGATTTCCTCTTGGTCTTATGATTACGCCAAAAAACATGAAGAAATTTATAACATGATTTAATTTGATTGACGATTTTGAAGTTATTTACTTTGTATTAACAAAAGTTTAGTAATAGTTTTATTCGCATTTACAACTTCATTTTAAGTACACACCTATACTAAGAAATTATACTTTAGCTTAAAATCACAAATTTGAATAATGTCGTAATAAAAATAAATTATTATTCCATTTTTATTAAATTAAAAATAATATTAAATACACGATTCAGTGATTATCACTTAATTTTAATTAGAATTAATAAAACCCACCATTTGCTTTGTTTGCGAATTCTATGTATAAAAGCACTTGTGTAAATAGTACAAGTGTCGATCAACAGATGTCGCTTTTATAAAAGTTTACATTTTCTGTAAGTCTGATTTAAAAAAAAAAAAAAAAAAACTTTTATTCGAATTAAAACTGAATTTGTCAAAAGCTAAGCGGTTGTAAAGATCCGAATAATTTCGCCAATTTAAATTTTATAATGTCTTTTAAATGTATTTTATCGTAATAAAAAAAAACTAGATGTATTTGGATTGTTTCTTTTGATACCTTTTTATTCATAATATATTATTAGCATGGTGATTTTGTTTATGAATCGATGAAGATTATTTTCTTTTTAATAAGGTACTGAAGCCTGTTTATTATATTACAGACACGTATGGACACGATAATGTGAATTCCCTTATTCACACTGTGGCATTCATTTGGAATCTGTTTAACATCAATGATTTGGAAAATTACATCGGTACATGATCTTTTTATGTTATGGCAATTAGATTCGTGCAACGCCAATGATGCCAGTGTCGAATCTATAAATTCTTCAATTATTAAATATATACATAAGTATTCTGTGATACCTATAAAATATATATGGAACGAAAGAAGTCTAGAACAGCTGGTCTGGGTACAATCACCGCGCAATTGATACAAAACCTGCAAAAATAAAAGTGTTAGTATCCTATGGGGTTACTAGTGCGACAAATTCACTTACTTATCTTTTCCACTTTTGTGGTCCTATTAGGTATTTCTGTGATCATTTTATTTATTTTCTTCTATGTATAAAGTATGTATTTGAAACCTCTGAAATAATAAAATGAACATAATAAACTCGAGATTAAACCGCTAAAGTACCTATTTTCAATCATATTACGTAACTTTGAACAACGAGAACCCTTGCTTGAACATAATCACATTATCCCCACCATGAAATTACAAAGCAATCCTTCAGTCGTGGTCACGACAAGTCCAATTAGGAATCGATCACGGCAAATATTTATTGAAGGCACCGGAATTAGTTCATAAGTTAATTAGCAGCGTCACCTCATTCCATACGGCTCGTTGATGTTTTCATTAATCTTCCGGGCGCGGACTTAGAGTTTACTTAAATAAATAGGTGAACGTAACGCCAAAATTGCTTTTATGCGGGTTTTAGGGTACGTTAGGGTTTGATTCAGAGATGAGATAGAACAGTAACTGTACCCGCTATCCTACACTTACGGCACCGCGTGCGTCGGCTGTCTCTTCGGCTATCACTTTTGTTTCTAGTGTTTTTTTATACGTTGACCAAACTCTATAACCGCACGTAAAGCCGATTGCTTGTGTACAAACAACTGTTTCTTGATATTAATATTAAAATTTTCATTGTACCATATGAATTTCCTGTCGTAATTTTAAAATTTTTATTCATCTATGCCTGTACAAAATAATATCCATGTTTCACATCGGCTAGCCTTCGCATGATGGCTCAATTATTAAGCGTAGTTAGTACATAGCGCCTCGTTGAATTTTTGGTACTTTATTTAGACTTGAGGGCCTGCGTATACTTTGTCTGGTACCTTAGCACCAGAGAAATCTCTATCTTGTATCATTTTTTTGTGGCGAGAGGTGCTATGGTAAACGGTGCGGCGCGTTACTATTTACAAAGAAGATTCATAATTAAAATCCGCGAGCAACGGTAATCACACAATCAAGTCGGACACGTACAACAACAATAAAAGCAACAGTTATGCTTCACAAATGAATTATACAATGTGTTAAGATTCTGGGAGTTTCAATTTTAATACAAGATGCTTAGTTACATGCTTTAAGAACTAGCTCAATACTCATTACTACTGGCTTGACTGGTATGCATTTAGAAAAAGCATTTAAAGCCCGTCATTATTCTATCGCTTAATACCAATACACCTTTGGGGGTAACGACAAACGGAAGATTTTCCACCGAGCGGGGAGACATTGCTCGGTATATCTAGATTCCCAATGCTTGTTCCGAACTTGTAAATATGTAAGCCTATCTTGAATACGTCTAGCGAGATTCAGGCATATATAAATATAAATATCTTGTGTACTATGATGGCTATATGCCACATCATTCTCTTCCGAGACCGGATGTGTTACCAACAAGTTAGCGTTGATCGTTCTGAAATTAGTTTGCAAGTGTTGCTCGAAGTCTGCAGTTAGTCGTGGCGTGATTGTTAAAAAAAACGCAAACTTGCCACGCGCGAGATGTGTGATCGCAATTGTTGAAGATCCGGTCTTATAGTGTGGGCTGTGGTGGCATAATGAGGCAGTGACATTGTTCGGTAGACCGACGGTCCGAATGTTATTGTTACACAGCTCTCATATGTGTAAACTTATCTTCAAAATGTCTAGCGAGATTTAGGAATTTGTCAAATATCTTGTGTTCTGTTATGGCTACCGACTATAAATCGAATACCATATCCGTTTAGTAAACACTTTATAACTCAAATACAATCTGCCTATTTTGATTATTTACAATCACAAAAACGATATCTAGTGTATCTGACCAATTCATATGATTGTCATAATAATTTAATATTTGAATTAGCCCGCATATTCACATTCCTGGCCGTTCCGATGCGAACTAATGGCATTCGTTTTGACTTGTGGAAACAGATAACAAACATCCGCCTAATTAATTTCAAATATTGCGGTTTGGAAAATGCATCAGTGCCCATTATTGGCATCGAGTGAAATATTTTCCGTAGAATAAATGTGTTCCTCGCGGTTTTAAAGCTAGAACAGCCAAAATATAATACATTTGAAACTTCTTAGCTGAATATGGTGATGAACAATGGTGACATTCACGATGTGATGCCTTCGCTATCATTTAAGAGAGAGTCGCTAGTCTATCCACTTAGAGCAATAAAAATCTCTTACAGTAAAGATCCCGCTAAAACACAGGAAGCACTTCGTTGAATGTTCGAAGTTATTAAACGTAATAAACCGGTTTATATATCAGTAAAAAATAATATGAAGATGTCAGAACCATGTAAGAAACTTTTTACCGCTATTAAAATAAACGTTTTTTTTTATAGCTTAGATGGGTGGACGAGCTCACGGCCCACCTGATGTTAAGTTGTTAGCGGAGCCCATAGACATCTACAACATAAATGCCGCCACCCACCTTGAGATATGAGTTCTAAGGTCTCAGTATAGTTCAACAGTTGCCCCACCCTTCAAACCGAAACGTATTACTGCTTCACGGCAGAAATAGGCAGGGTGGTGGTACCTACCCGTGCGGACTCACAAGAGGTCCTACCATCTGTAAGAAAGGGTTCGACTTGCTTCGTTGGCTACAGACAATCACTTGTCGAAGAAAGAAACGAATATTAATTTTATGCCCAAGACTTGCGGAAATTCAAGTAAATATAATAGCCGGCAAACTTCTTGAGCATTTGTTGACGTAGTGGGGGTAAGTTTGCGCATGGTACACTCACGTGCAAAAACATTATTTACTCTGCGTCATAATGCAATTAAATTATTAAAATCAACATATGTATTTATTTATATATTTATTAGAACATCAAAAAATATAGGTTAATAATTGTAATAATTTAATCTTGGGGTAAAATAGATATTCCTTCTATTAAGTCAAAACTAGAGCTGTTGCCAGGTCTTCGTTCCGTTGAAGCGAAGCTGGTATTTGTAATTTTTTTTTCGTTATCATAATCTTGACCATTATCATCATTACTGTTTTCATCACCCGACGCCATCATCGTGATAAGTCGACATAGGGCTCATCGGTGTAGTTTACGACTCGGTCGGTTCGATCTTCTTTTTTGTCTATAATTAATTATTTTTTGAAGATATTCGATTCGTAGTAATCGAATGTTACTTTTTTCAATTACCAGCTTCCGATTATTTTCTGTTTTTTTTTCCATCTGAAGCCTAGCTCTTTCATAATTCGTCGTAAACTTCATTCCGAGCCATTAAAATGTATATCTTCTTTAAAATTTTCGAAGCCTTTCTACGGTACGGAGTTTCGCTGCTTGTTATGTAGTTATTATGATTACATCTTTTTATTACAGATTGAACGAAACTATCCATTCCGGTAACTTTCTTCTTCCCTGATCTTTTCTTACCCGGAGTCCCAAGCACGATGAGCAAGCCAGAGCCTTTAGCTTCGTTAATAATGCACCTAACAGTACTCACTGATGTTTTTGTTGCTTCCGAAGTCTGTTTTACTTTTTCCATAATATCATTCTTCCCCTGTTTTATAATGAAGCAATATACGTCGTACACAATTTTTCTACCCTTTCTTTTGAATACTACACCAGTTTGTCGCGGCATAGTGTATTTTTTATAAAAAATCAACAAACACTCAACAAATAGCAATGGCAACAAAGTCAACAAGCAATTATAACAAAATATAACTTAACGATTAATAACGATAGACTTTTCACTGTACGCAAGCGTACTTTTGGGAGCAAGCGGAACGAGGGCGCGGTGCGGGACGCAAGGTTCGACTGATCTACCAATAACGCGCTCGATACGATTTCCCCTGCCGTCGCGCCTCACCCTCACCACCAAAGTGATCTAAAATTCGGTTCTGCGCAGTCAAGGTCATTTGCTCACGATGTTTGCCGGTTACTATACTAAAATTCTAGTACTTTGGCAAAGCCCCAAAATTTGTAAGTCATAGTAATATTAATGTTAATCTGTGCACTGTTCTAATTACTTTAAGAAATGTCAACGTTTTATAATGTCAAGCTGTTACTCGCATTAATTATTTCAAACGTGTACAGCTAACGCATAGGTATAAGTGCGCAATTTATTTCATCTCGAACAATTTGCTAACGTTCGCTAACGTGGTAGGGTTGTCAATTTTATTACTTGCTAGTCTTTATGATGAATGGTCATCATAGTGTCCTGGTCTCAAAAACAAACTAGTATCCAAGTTCCTTTGCTTATAATTGATGAGAGAATGTCATTCTGATTACATTGCGCAGTCTGTTCTATGTATTTATATTTTTTGCATTGCCGCGCTCGACTTTTTTATTTAGTAATCTGTGACGTTAGTAGTGTGTGTAGTTAGCTCTTGTTTTCATGTTGTTTTCAAATATACTTTTTTGTCGTACTGTTAACATTTAAATTTAGCCTATTTTTCCGCTGTTTGTAAAATTGCTGTAACATGCCATAGTGTGTTATAAGAGATTGCTGTACATGCCTGTAACTGGCTTACATACCAGTACTTAATTTTATACATGTTAATTTTAAGCTTGAATGTTTTGTGTGTATTGCTGTTGGTGTGTCTAAATAAATAAATAAATAAATAGCTCATGGTTGTCATTAATGCCAGAGCTATAATCAGGCCGCTAAGGACTCGCCTTCCCCCTTTGAAGAAGTGTATGTAGGATGTCACGTTGTAAAAACGTCTCTGGAAATGCTCGGTCACCGTCCTCGTTCCGGTCACCGTCCTCATCGAACCCGTCGCTTGCGACGAAGGGCTCGACGAGCGAATTAACCCGTAGACACAGCCCACTGAGTTTCTCGCCGGATCTTCTCAGTGGGTCGCGTTTCCGATCCGATGGTAGATCCTGCGAAGCACTGTTCTTGCTAGGGCACGTGTTAGCAACACTCCGGTTTGAGCCCCGTGAGCTCACCTACAAGTTAAGGTTACGCTGAAATAGCCTCTTAAGGCTATCGGCATAAGTAGGAAAAAAATTATGGAAATGCACTGTAGATGGACACGCTGATATGAGTTAGTGATAATTAATTTGGGCGGTGCGACAGTATAAAGGAGATAGCGGGATCATCTCGAATGACTACGATCACTGTAGGACTAGAGATTCCAACCGATGAGCAACCGTTAAGGAAATCGCACAGGTCACTGATCAGCCAGTAATTTTCAAGATAGCCGAGGGTCTGGGTATGTATAACTCGATTCATCACTTTAGAAAACAAGGAAGCTATTACTATAAACCATTTTCGCAAATAGCGCGAACATGGACAGTCTTCCACTAATCTTTGTTGATGCTGTACGCAAGGTGATGCAGATGTGTTAGCATGGATACTAATTCAGAAACGCATATCTTCAAAACTACTGTCGGAATGCAATCCAACTCACTCGACTTCTGGCTCCCAAGGAGTCGGTGCTCCTGCTTAATATCAGCTTCTTCTATCGTTCTATGTGTCAGGCTACCATCAGTCTTGTGGAATCGAAAGCGACCAACCGAAAAGTGATCACTGCCAAAGGGACAGTTAAGAACAACTGTTCAGTCATTTACTAATTCAAAACACATTATGTTTTGGTTTTGGCCTTTACGTGTTAGTAAATTTCGAGCTAGAAGTTAACCAAAAATTAATTGGATCGCAAACACACAAACCATTTCTGATATTTCTTCATAATAATAAAAATAAAAATGACAAATTTACATATCAGCGACAACCTTAGATCACTACAGCACAATTAATGTAATACTCTCGAAGGGCCTACTCGGGCTGAACGATGAATCATCAAATGTAAATAACGCACATTGACAGACTTTGTGTCGGATACGTTTGGTATAGAGCTAAAAATATTCCTATCTGTAACATATGCTTGACCAGATAACGGCTTTAACGGCCGTCTGGTGTAGTGGTAAGTGACATGGTCACTACACAAGGGGGTCGCAGGTTCGAATCCCGCCAAGGGAAGATATTTGTATGATAAATATAAATGTCTTTTCCAGGGTTATGGATGTATATTAAATATATGTATGTGTATAATAAAAATCTTACATTTATTTCCGTTATCTGGTACCTGTAACACAAGTTCTTTACGAACTTATCACGGGACCAGTTAACGTGGCGTGATTATTAGTAAATATTTATTTATATTTATTTATTAGATATGGCTTAACTGTTTTTTCCTTGAGCTTTTGTTTTCTCATTGTCGGTATTCTCAAACATCCCAAAGTGATCGGCTTGGGCCACCGCGAGAATTGAGGTTTTGACATCTCCAGCGGACTAAGGGTTATCCTAATCCTAATAGAAACACTTGACAACCTTACGACAGAAATAAGGAATATTAGAGTATCTTACTGCCTTTGTTTTGTTGTTTCTTCATCTTAGAAATCCTTCATGAATACCAATGTGCCTAAAGATTAAAGCCCGCCTAGCAATCGGACTGCGGCACAGTTGCTTGGCTACGAGTACAACGGTTTCTTTACTTATTCATCATATATTCTCCATATTTTTTTGTTGCAGTATTCTAAAATAAACAGATAAGCAATTTACAAATAGACTACAAATATCGATGATGCTATTCATAATTTGCCAGATTACAATGTAATTATACTGGTGGTAGGACCTCTTGTGAGTCCGCACGGGTAGGTACCACCACCCTGCCTATTTCTACCGTGAAGCAGTAATGCGTTTTGGTTTGAAGACTGGGACAGCCGTTGTAACTATACTTGAGATCTTAGAACTTATATCTCAAGGTGGGTGGCGGCATTTACGTTGTAGATGTCTATGGGCTCCAGTAACCACTTAACACCAGGTGAGCTGTGAGCTCGTCCACCGAGCAACGCATAAAAAATTAAAAAACAAAAACAAATAAGCAATTTACAAACAGATCACAAATATCGATGATACCAATCATAATTTGCCAGATTACAGCGCTGCTAATTAGCACTGATGATATATGGCAAATCTCTAGATTTTTTCCCTATAACTAAACCCCTAGCCAACTTCTTTTGTTTGCGGGCAAATTGCTTTGAAATCCTCAAGTTTCCCCATTAATGAGAGTGATTGTCTGCATTTTGTTTGCATATCTGATACCCGATTCATCACGGCCTTTTCGGAAGGCTCCTTCAGCGTTTGTGCTTTGATTAAATTTTTATTATGCCTTCAAGACGATCCATCACCATTGTTAAAGGGAATCGATCATTTCCTTATCATATTTTTTGGGCAGGTCAATTTTGTACGGAATGGTGTCAAGAAATTTTCTATTTTCTCCGAAGAAGGCTTGCGCTTTGATAATAATATAATTTGATTTGTTAGAATTCTTTCCGTTCTTTTGTGTTTTAATTCAATTTTAGAAACTATTGATATAAGATAAATTGTAGCACCAATGCATTTAGATAAATTTTTTTACATTTAAACAGTTACTTACAGGAATTATTTAATTCAGTCAAATGCGATTCGGTATCAAAATCAACTTACTTGAAATTTATTTATCAACTCAATTTGAACTTACTCTTTCTACTTCTTACTCTTTCTAGTTTTGTTCTTAATCAAAGGCCGTATCTGATATGGAATTCCATTGTAGATACTTTATTGGTGGTAGGACTTCTTGTGAGTCCGCGTGGGTAGGTATCACCCTGCCTATTTCTGCCGTGAAGCAGTAATGCGTTTCGGTTCTAAGGGTGGGACAGCCGTTGTAACTATGCTTGAGACCTTAGAACTTATATCTCAATGTCGGTGGCCTATTTGCTTTTTAGATGTCTATGAGCTCTAGAAACCACTTAATACCAGGTGGGCTGTGAGCTCGTCACCCATCTAAGCAATAAAAAAATAAAATACTACGCCTATATTTCTCCGTTAATCGTTAATGATATGAAAGAGTCTGAAAAAAAAAAGTTATTTGCTTTACTTTTTTCTGCGCCTACGAGTTATACCAAAATCCAAGTTGCCGACCACAGCACAGAGAATATAAATAAATCTGTCGGCGAGAACATACTTTTAGGTAAGTAACAGGCCAATTGCGAGAGCTGGAGAGTGTGCAAAACAAATGGTGTGCGTCTAATGAGAACCGCCCAATTTTCCGCTACATGTAAAAACTTGGGATAATTCACCACGCACCCTTTCAGATTCTGCCTTTTTTGTATAACTGCTTGATAAAATGCTTCTGCTAACCTTTTGGAGGAAGATGAAACGGTTTTTTGTTTCTCTTTATTGCATTTGTTTTTAATTTTTCCAATTTTATTTTTATATATTTACTATCTAAGGAAGGCAATGATTTCCAAAGCGAAAACTATTTTTGAGGGTCGACACAATCTAAAAATCGACTGTTACATTTAACATAAGTTCTTGTTTGAAACTTTCAAGTTATTGTTTAAGTTGTGCTACGTGCGTCAACTTGTTTTAAGTATGACTAACACTTTAGAAGGAAGTATCATTGTTGTACTTTTAAAAAACTCAAAAAGTCAATAAGCGTAGACAACTTGGTACGAGAATGAGAGATGATCTCTTAAATTTACAAATTCCTCAATGGATAACAAAGCTGTACAATATCACAGCAATGGAAGAAGCCAATGTGATAATGCAAGAAAAGTTTATTACTATCAACAAAAATGAGGAGCTTATGCGGAATTTCAAGCAAGGCTATCAAAAGTTTTAGACGCGACTGAACATTGTAATACTATATCCCGAAGTGTGGAATTTTACACTTGACACATACTGAATTTTTATGTCCAATTATTTTGATACCAAAATGATATTAAGTTTCACTCACTCACTAGCACAGTTTTAAAATTGATATTTTATATCAATAGGAAAAAAACTAGAGATATAATTTTAAAGTATTTTAAAAATTTAAAGGCTCATTTTAAAAGACGTCTCTTGGTCAAAATAATTTGGAGATCCCTAGTGTAAGGTATTTCTCATAGATCCAAGTGGCTATAATACAAATCATATCACATTACTTTTTAATACAATAGCTGTTACCTACTCTCTCTATTTATTACTGGCTCGATAATTTTTATTCCTGTGTCTCTAGTGTAAAAAAAATACTGTTATGTGCATATACTACATACTTCTCCAATTGGATTATGTGCTTTATGTAAGGGATTCTTCTATAAGACTTCGAAAAGACATGGTGTTTGTTAAAAATTCAGTCTACTTGTTTTCTGAATATTTTTAAATCAAGTTTTTCTTGAATAAAGCGGTTCGCAGCAGGACACCATTGTTTGCGAAATTCTCGGGTCTAGTTTGATTTACCCATTTATGTCAAACGGACTTTATGTTTAACTTGTTATAGAACAGCTTCAGGATAATGCTAGTTGAATATGTAATTGAACCTCCTTATTCATTATTCATTTGGTTTAAAGTAATTTCGTGTGTACAGCCGTCCAACTTCATACGGAGCGTTCTTATGCAATCATTATGGTTGTTTATGAACAATAGCTCGTGTTCGGGAAATTTAACAGTTTCCGTTTAAAATATTAATTGCGCAGGAGACTTTGCTTATATGGGAATACGGTGTACCAGTACAGGCTCAATTTGAGATTTTGAAAAATATTCAGCATCGACAAACACCGCGAGACTTTCCTTTTAAATTGAATCAATCAGCAACTTTTTTCCCTTCCCTTTTTATTTATTCGATATCTTCTATGGAAACGTTGTTATTGAAAAAGCTTTTGCTACTGCATCGTATTTATTGCCACAAAGTATGCATCGTAAATTTTTATAGAAAATTTTTAGGAACATAATGAATTAGTTTCGTTATCATTATGAAAAAATAAAAAATAGCAACTGTTTTATACGCTTGATTAATTCAGACCCGTTTTTCAAGTTTTTTTTTTGTTTCTACCCACACACCCGATTCTCCTCTTCTTTGATTAACTTTAATATTCTGTGGTAGCTTCGTAGCTAAAAATATATAAAAGTAGTAAGTGAATGAGTATCAAGCTTCTTTAAGCCGAAGGCTGATTCAGGAGCAGCAGAAATTTGTAATAAATAAATAATAGTTTGAAAAAACTAACATAATAAGCGTTTACTAAAAAATAGAAAATAAATTTTAATTAATTTCAATTAAAAATAGTTTTAGAAAAAAATTATTTTATTGTAAAAAAGCGCGGGGTGCTTTTCAGGATAGTATCAGAATAACTCTTCTACTTATATCTGTTCATAAAATATTTATAGCTACTGATACCATGCACCCCACGCTTTTTTACAATAAAATCATTTATTCTTACACTATTTTTAATTGAAATTTTTTAAAATATTTTTAAAAATTTTTTAGGTATTTTTCTATAAACGCGTATTTTGTTAGTTTTTTCAAACTATTATGTATTTTAAATTTTTTAGTTAAATTTCAATTTTTTCAATATTTTTTAATATTTAATTGTCATCGGTCCTTAATAAGTATACCAAATTACGAGTTAATCCGACGTTTTGAAGGGGGTCAAAATCATGTTCTAAGATTCCGTTACATACTAACATACATTTGTCTGAAGCTAATAAAAGCGTATTAAAATGCTTTTTGAATGAAAATTGCATTAATTTTCCGAAAGAACAATACCTACTTTTGTTTTCAGTTTAAATATGTTTTCAGATTGAGGAAAGGATAAGTTTAATGACTCGCACCGTAGTTGATGCACTTTTAAATTTTCTCCCTGGCGAGAGTTTAATGTGTTAATTGATCACCAAATCATAATTTTGTCTATTTTGCACCGGCACCGTGTTTGAGTTTTTACACATACTTCGCTTCGTTTTCACATGTGCAGTTTTTGTTGTAGTGTCAATAGATGGCGTGGATAGCGGATTGAGAGAGAAATAAACAAAAGGAGGTATAAGGAAAAGTCCCAACAACTATATACTTTTTATACTTTACTTATTTAACCTGATAAAGTACGATGGTAAAATGAAAATGCAATACAGTTGGATATAATATGGTTCGATATAGTGCATTCTTATGAGAAATTGTATTCACGTTAACAATGGTATTTATTTTGAATAAAAATTTGCCACATGATATCATGACAATAAATAATATCAACCTCAATCGAATCGTATTTAACGTATTATTTCAAGGCCTTTCACAAAAATAGGTCAATATGCTATAATTAAACACAGGATCTTCTTCTTCTTCAGATGAGGAGAAGTTTGTAATTTACAACATACTGTCGTCATATAAAAAAAAACTCCCAAAATCGTATCAAGAGAACTCCGAAACCAGCCGCTGATATATAAAAATATTTTCAACGGAAAAAATTAAATTTCAAAGGGAACATTCATTACTCCAGACAAATCCGATATTACGGTGTATAAATCAAATCATTCGTCGTATTTGACTTGTTAATTAACCGTATAATGACAATTTGGCTTCGTTGGCTTGTTGTTCCGAATACAATAAACATGGTTTTTGGTTAAATTTGAACATTCATTTACTTTTTTTATGATATCCGCTTTATATTACTGGTGGTAGGACCTCTTGTGAGTCCGCACAGGTAGGTACCACCGCCCCGCCTATTTCTGCCGTGAAGCAGTAATGCGTTTCGGTTTGAAGGGTGGGGCAGCCGCTGTAACTATACTGAGATCTTAGAACTTATATCTCGAGGTGCGTGGCGCATTTACATTGTAGATGTCTATGGGTTCCAGTAACCACTTAACACCAGGTGGGCTGTGAGCTCGTCCACGCATTAGGCAGTAAAAAAAAAAAAACATATGTATGTTTCTATAGAGAGTTACCAAAGGGACACCAATTATAATAATATTATATTACATCACAGCAATGGAAGAAGCCAATGTGATAATGCAAGAAAAGTTGATTACTATCACCAAAAATGAGGAGCTTATGCGGAATTTTAATCAAGGCTATCAAAAGTTTTAGACGCAACTGAACATTGTAACACTGTATCCCGAATTGTGGAATTTTATACTTGACTCATACTGAATTTAAATGTCCATATATTTTGTTAAATTTTTATGCCAAAATTATAATAATACTAGCTGACCCGGCAGACTTCGTAGTGCCTCAATCGATAAATAAAAGTCCTAAACTTTTTTATAAAATAAACTTAAAACAAACAAAAAGAATCGGTCCGACGGGGGACACATCAAAGGAAAAACAAAATTGTTATATTTATTTAATTCGGAGCATTTTTATATTTATCTACCTTTTAAACCTTCTCTGGACTTCCACAAATAAGTCAAGACCAAAATTAGCCAAATCGGTTCAGCCGTTCTTGTGTATAAACGAGACTAACGAACAGCAATTCATTTTTATATATAGAGATTATAATTGGTGTCGGTGGTGATACTCGATGAAAGCGACGAGAATCCCTGGATCCGTGCATCAGACTGATCGTCGTGCAGAATCCCAGTAAGGATATGATTGAAGATGTGCAGGACTTTCTGCGGCTGATCAGGCCAACGACCGTCAAAAACAAATTAACAAAAAAAACAGACACAATGTTATATTTACATTTTCATGAATAATATTTAAAGGAACAAACAGCTCTAATTACGTCCGCTCAAAATGCTTTTCTCTTCAGAAGTGTCGGTAAATAAGGACAGATGGGCAGCAGCCGCCATTACAAAAATAGCACGTAACTTGCACCTTCGAGCCACGAAGGATTTTGGAAACGAACGAAAGTATAAAATTTAATAAATAGAGATTCTTGAAATGTTCAAAATATGAATAGGTCTGGAATGTTTTTGTTTACCCGATTGCTTGCTACTACTTGATAGTGATTAGTAGAACTGGTGGTAGGACCCCTTGTGAGTCCGCGCGGGTAGGTACCACCGCCCTGCCTATTTCTGCCGTGAAGCAGTAATGCGTTTCGGTTTGAAGGGTGGGGCAGCCGTTGTAACTATTCTGACCTTTAGAGCTTATATCTCAGGGTGGGTGGCGCATTTACGTTGTATATGTCTATGGGCTCCAGTAATCACTTAACACCAGGTGGGCTGTGAGCTCGTCCAACCTACTAAGAAAAAAAAAAAATGCCCACAGACATCCACTGCTGGATACAGGCCTAGCCCTGGGTTCGCCTCAACGACCACTCCTATGCTGCCTGCATTCAGTGGCTTCTTGTGACCTTCAACTGGTTGTTGCTTTACCTTCGGAGAGACCTATCCACGTCTTCGAGTCTTTAACTTAGCTCAAACAAATTTTCTCTTCTTCAACGTCGAACTGTCTCAACATGCTATACACAGTAGATAACATTATTTTTTCTATTCGCAGTAAAATTGTGTCGTTTGAATAATTTGATAGTATATGATTACTTAGGTTTAAAAAGGCTTTACGCTTGTAGTCACATTGTTTAGTATTAAAGATATGAATATCAATACACAACATATGTGCATAAATTTTTTATTACCTTTTGCCGTAGATAACGCGGGTTTTTGGTAGCGCTCACTTGATTGAATATGACTCTTGGAGCTTGACTATACCATGGCAAATCCAAACCTTCGGTAAGGAAACTGGCCAGTATACCTACTATTTATTATCATGGCATTATTGCCGTTGTTTAGAAGTGAACGCCCACTATACTTTAGTATTAAAAAAGATCGGTAATTTCATTTATTTTGGTGTACAATAACGCATAATCAACATCAATCTACCGTGACCGGAAAATAAGGAATTAGCTGTATTGATCACGTCTGCAAATTAATAACCAATCAAACTTACATCAATAAGGTTCCGTGTGCTTAATACATCAGAATCAGGAATAAGTCCAACAATAGCAGATCCGATAATTTAGAATTCTCTGCCGAGCTCTTTTCGTTTCAACCTTGTTTAACAAATAAATAATGTTCGGGCCGCAACCCGAAACAATACACATAGATAATTTGTTTACTAGTCCTAAGTATCCAGTAAGTAACTTTGTGCGATAGATAGGTGGTAGCACTATAGTGAAATTTGTACATTAAAAACAGACAAATAAGATTCATTGTCCTTGTTAATACGGTTATCGAAATGTGTGATTACTTTTAGGGCTGAAGGATAGAATCAACCTGTATACACCCTAGTCCTGCAGATAGGACTTAGTTAATTCGAAAAATAAAGTGAAGAGCATAAAGGGGATAAAAAGTGAATTAAGTTTCCGCTACAATTGGATTGTGGTCGAATCATGTGGGCTTCATTCAGAAAACATATCAAAAGGTTTTCATTTAGATTAATGATAAGCCTAAAAGATGTGTACATTCATTTCGCTTTCAAATATTCCACTTTCTCAAAGCAGTCCCAAGAAACATCGCGCCATTTAGTCACGCCGAAAACATCTCATATTCATTCGGCGGAGGACACAATCCGAAATTCATATTACAATTCAGAGGTTAACCTTTTGTACTTTCTAAAAATAGATAAACCTGGCAGTTGACCGTTTGTTATTTCTCGAACCGTGGCTTCGAGAGCACGACAAACACTCAAACAATGTCCCCCCAAACATCTCGGGATTTGTTCTTTCTGCGAACTGGATAAAAATGATACTGGTTACAGAATTACGTTACTTTAAGTGCAACTGTAACTAGGGCAGGAGTTCGGTATTTGTTATTTATAAGGTATTTTCAATTTATTGGTATACATGGTGTAATTAAACCATGAGCCTTTTTGGCTTATTTTATTGAAAGTGTTCAACATTGGTCGAATTTCACCATAATCATTTAGTAACATCTCACTGTGATTCAATCTATATGGAGGGTTTCGCTTTTGTTTTTCCTTCATCTTTTTTTAGGTAAAGTTCGGAAAAATAATTACTAAACTCGCGAATAAAGAAAGACAAACTAAATCTGAGCGAAAAAGGTAATGAATTGATTTGTCTTTGTCTTTGATTGATATATGTATGTAAACCAGAAGTTTTAAGATTCATTTTTATGTATGTTTTATTTTTTCCTTTTACTTTATCAATAACAATTTGAAAAACAAAAAACGCAAATTCCAAAATCGTAATCATTCATTTTTTGTTTTGTTTTTATTCTATCAGGAGATTAGAACAAGTTCATTTTGTTATGTAGCGAGTAGCTATTACAAAAGAAAGCATATTTGACGGATGCCCCAATCTAACGACAATTCCAAGTTATATGTACACTAGACGATGACCGAGCATTGCTCGGTTTTTTTTTTTTTTTTGATAACGCCATCTTGTTGTGTCTTTAAAGCGGTTAGTTGCCCTCAATTAAGAAAAATAGTATTATTATTCGCCAATAGATGTCGGGAAGAGTTGATTGTTGAAAACACGAATAAAACAACATTTTCTGAAAATAAATCGTAGCTAGATCGATTTATCGCCCCCGAAATCCCCTGTATACTAAATTTTATGAAAATCGTTGTAGCCGTTTCCGAGATTTAGATTATATACATATACATTAATATAAAAGAATTGCTCGTTTAAAGGTATAAGATATATACAAGTTCCGAAGAACTATCGAGCATTTCACCAGCTCGGCGGAAGATCTTTCCTTCGTCGTATTCCTCCAAAATTACATAGAAATAGTAACAGAATTTGTAGCATCACAAGACTCGTAGTTCTTGAAACCTGATTATGAAATGAAATTCAATTTTACTTTAATATAAAGCCTCGGTAAATATCCGATCCTTTGAAGGGGTTTGTCAATATTTAATTATTAGATTTTACCGTCTTAAGAGTCATGTAAGAGTGAAAGAAGACGAGACCTCAACAAATAACAAAAGGGAGAATAATTTCCATGGCTTGTTTACGACATTCCTCGTCTGCCTCTTACACGGGGTTTGTTGATTTTAAAGAATGAATAAGGTTTGTAAATTTTGAACTAAAATGTAGAAAAAAAAACAATAAAAGCAGGAGTTTTTGACAGTATCTAATTTAAATAAAGAAACACAAAATTAATTTTTTTTTTTGGTGAAGTCGTCATGGCCTAAAAGATAAGGCGCCCGGCTCGTTCGTAACTAGCGATGCGACTGTGCCGGTATTCGAATCCCGGAGGCAGGCACCAATTTTTCTGATGAAATACGTACTTATCAAATTTTCACGATTGACTTCAACCTTGAAGGAACAAAATCCGTTAATAAAAATCAAGCCCGCAGTAATTATAGTAGCAGTTATGGCAGTTACATTGTTGATGTCCATGGCCTCCGGTAACCCCTTAACATCAGGGGGGCGGTAAGCACGTCCACTCATTTAAGCAAAAAAAAATTGTTGACTAATATATAAAAGCAAAACAAATGCAGTTATCGACAAAAAAAATGCTTGTAAAAAGCAAAACAAATGCATGTATGAATTAAATACTCATACTAAAACAGATAAGTAAGGACATATCAAAACTATTCGTTAACTAACGCGACACACGAATCGGAATCACATTAAAATTTCTAAGACAAGAATTCGGGCTGGAGACATCTTGAGCGAGTGATGGAAATTCATGAACGCTTTCCCGTTTAGTTCACGGATTCCGCACAAATTGGGCGAATTGACGTTTGAGATACGCATCCGTTGTGTTGTGGTGTCACAGATATGCCATCACGTTTTTTTTTATTATGTCGATTCGAGGTTCTGAAGCTAAAATGAAACGCCACAAAATAAAACTTCGACTATTTATCTGTCACAGCGATTTTGCTCGAAGACTATAAGATATTAAAAGAAGAACGCTTCACTGACGCCAATGATTTTTTATACAACAGATATGTTATCTTCATAGTAACTGACTCTTCAAATCTGATCGCGCCATATATATCTACATACCTACCGATATAGTGCCACACACATGTTGACAAGTAGCATTAATGAAAAGTACAAAAGATGGGATAAGCGCGTGAGTAAAAAAGATAGCTATAATTGGAACGATTGCACTTGTTATATTATGCATTTGTTTAGACGCGACTAAAGACGAAACGTCCCAATTGGCCTGTTTTCGAGTCTTCACTTGAGGTGTGCTTGAAACATATCTGCTTCTTTTTACATATAAAATATTATTGACTGACGCTAATATATATTATGCTATTGAATATTTGAACGAGTTAACGATACACATCTGGTATTAAGGGGTTTTAATACGTAAACAGGTTAGGCGCAATGGTCAGGTCAGAGACGCCTTAGAAAGAAGTTAATAGATCGAAAAATTTGAAAGTTAGTTAAACTTTAATAATTCAGAAATTTAATTCAATTGGTTTCAATGATAGAATATTTTCGGTTACGCGCTGCTTTACATACTTGTCGCGTTTTTCATTGAAATGTTTGAGCACTTTTGAAAAGGATTTTTGGAATACGTTGTAAATACCATGGGCATAGTTCTGCTATTTCTCTTACAAAGCATCATTCAAACGTAAAAATTTAACAAAATAAATGAGCCTGAATGAGTTCGAAGTTTGAACGAGAATTGTAGTCAAAGTTCATTTATATTTTTTATCCTACTTAGTAGTATTCTGTTGGGGCTGAGAGGATGAATTGAAGACTTTCTAACAAAGGAATTTCTCGCATAGAAACTGTCTGGTTCTGCCCACTACCTCAACGATCGAAGTTAGAGAATCCGGTCAAGTTTCAATGCTATCCGAGTTTATTGAAATAGTTTTATAATGAGTGCGGTAAAAAGACTTTTTCTTTAAAACAGACTTCATTAATTTATTATCTTATTATCTTATCAAGACACTTGCTTTACTAGCGACTAGCGACCCGCCCTCGCTTCGCTTCGGAAACATTAAAACACACATGAAACCAAAAAAAAAATTAAAAAAAAATTAAAAAAAGTAGCCTATGTTCATCAGGGACAATGTCGGCTTCTAATGGAAAAAGAATTTTTCAAATCGGTCCAGTACTTTCGGAGCCTATTCGAAACAAACAAACTTTCCTCTTTATAATATTAGTATAGACGACTAGGTGGCTAGCGAAAATATGTATGTTATGAGATACAGCAAATAAAATTAATTTTCCAAAATCCAGCACTCTAAATAAACAAAAGAACAAGTTCAACTCAATCAACGCATACAATACGAACCTACAAATAGATCGAAAATGTGTAAATATTCTCTATTTCGTGTGTTTTTGTTTTGCTTAGATAGGTGGATGAGCTCACGGAACTCCGGAGACCATACAACGAAGGTGCAGCCATCCACCTTGAGACATGAGTTCTTAGGTCTTTACAGGACAAAGCCTGTCCCACCCTTCAAGCCGAAACATATTACCGCTTCACGGCAAAAATAGACAGGTATCTACAAGTAGGGCTCACAAGACGCCACGCCAGCAGTAATTGTGCCAATTGAAAGTGGATATTGAAAGATCTATATATGTATTTGTGCTCTTAGCGCAGAATATAAATTTATAATCTTTCCAGAAAAAAGGTTGCCGTGACCTCACAGACAGAGGTTTTAAGGCAACGTTGAACCATGAGATTAAAATTTTAATTGTATTCAAATATTAACTTTTCTACCTTTGCAAATCGGAGTTCGGATGGTTATTTAATAGCCGATATCATACACAAAGAAAGCTATAGTATTGTGTGCACTATAAGTATTGTGCAATATTTTCTAATATCAACATTAAATACTTTAATATTGGTCAAAACATAAAAAATACATAAAACTATGACCGTCGTATTTCTAAAACATACGCCAAAGCCTTATACATCTCGTATCGGATCCGACGAGAAGGGATAAAAGTATTTAGGGTGCTTTAAGCTTTATGTTTGCGAAGGTAAGCTGTGCGCCGGATATTAGGCTTAGTTCAGTGACAGAACTAGCCCTTTTTTATATAAATGTTAAATAAAATTTTGTTATTTTTATAAAAGTAATGATTCAGATATGGTTTCCCGGTTCTTTTTTAGGCTACAGGCGAATGTTATATTTCTGCTTTGTGTATTGAATGCAGTTGTTTCAAATTCCACAGACAAACTTCTTAATGTGCATTAAAAATATATTAAAACAATTCGAAATATAGGTTTAGAACGAATTACATATACGCGTCTTAAAAGTAATATATAATTGTTAGTAAGCGTTCTCAATAATTTTATAACTTAAATTTTTATTCTATCGCTCTGTAATTATTATTTAGAAACTAAAATATGTATACGTTTACTTTTTTTTTTCTAAATCAACTCAAACTAGAATCCGAATCGACACACAGGTCTATGTAATAAAGAATAAAATATTTTAAACGCGGATTCGCTTAAATGCGATTTTTCATTATATGCATGTAATAGATTCGACTATATAGTTCTTGTAGTCAAGACCACTATATGATCAAGATCATACGAATACGTAAAATGTAAGGTCTTCCACCAGCCGTGTCTCTTTACTCGGTAGACCAACGGAATGTTTTTTGTTTTTTTAGGACGGAAATTCAAGGATTGTTAGTAGGTGAACACTTTTCTAACTTCACTGAGACGAATAGGAGCAGCTCGGGCTAAGAAGAAGAAAGCAAGCGCACCTTGAAAGTATCATTAGCGAGATTTAGGTTTTTATAATACGTCTCCTATTCGACTATTGTTAACGCCACCGATAAAGCCAATAAATAATTTGTCATACAAACTATTTAACGAAGAAATTCGCTGCGTTCCGTTCACGGACGACTACAATAGATGCCCACAATACTACCTATGTGAATTCACAACATTTTATAAGTGAAAAGGGTGAACAAAACTGTGTTCTATTATTTTACGTAATGTTCAAATCAAACAAAACAGGGGGATCTAACGAAGCATAAACTAAGCTTTAGTGTCTCGTAACCTTTGTTAAATTTTATCGTAACAAAACGGAGTGAACGCGGAAGCTATTTAGGCAAAATATTGATATTTAACTTAAACTTTAACATTAGTGTTTTACTTTCAAAATACAATGATTTAATTTACTATTATAATGATTTGAAAATAATTATAATTAGTAATCAAAAGTAATAATATAATCATTAAATATTTAATTAAGTGATTTAAATTAAAATTACAAGAAATTGTCCAATGAAATGAGTAACCGGACTGTATAGATACGATATAAAAAGCGTTCGAAAAAAATATTCAGTGTAATCTTACCTACATGTCTTTATTATTATTTTAATCGTTACCTTGAATTAGTAGGTACCACCACCCCGCCTATTTCTGCCGTGAAGCAGTAATGCGTTTCGGTTTGAAGGGTGGGGTAGCCGAAAATCAGAAAGTACTAGAGTTTACTTTTAAATGTTTTAACCTGTTTTTAGCAAATATTTTCTATAAAACTAAATCTGAACTAAGACAAAAAAATGTATTGTAAATTTTCCTTGACTCAAACGAGCTTACTTCACGAACGTCGCTCGAGTATAAGACCTCGGACCACTCAAATTAATCACGGAGCACCATTTCCTCTTATTTAAAACAACGAGCGCGGCGACTTTGTTTCATAATTTGAATAAATTTGCGAATGCTTTAAAGCGCAATTTATTGTAACGCCCGCTTTGTTGAAATTGAGACGATGTTTTGTTAGTGAAATAATTTTTTTTTTTTTAAACGCCACATTAACTTGTCCCGTGATAAGTTCGTAAAGAACTTGTGTTACAGGTACCAGATTTTTATTATACACATACACATATTTAATATACATCCATAACCCTGGAAAAGACATTTATATTTATGATACAAATATCTTCCCTTGGCGGGATTCGAACTCGTGTTAGTGTACAAAGTTTTGAATATTGTTTGGTTTGTGAATGTAAAATCTGATCAGTTCACAAGACGTCCTAACACCAGTAGGGGTAGCACGCACGGTTAGGTACCACCACCCTGCCGTGAAGCAGCAATGCGTTTCGGTTTGAAGGGTGAAGCAGCCGTTGTACTGTAAAACTGAGACTTAGTACTCATGTCACACGGTGGGTGGGGCGTTTACGTTGTTGATATATATAGGCTCCGATAACCACATAACACCAGTTGGATCGTGAGGTCGTCCATCCGTTTAAGTAATTAAAAAAAACTAGAGGTCCCGCAGTAGTCGAAATTCGTCTATAATTAATTGGAATTGTAAGTTTGTACACTATTATGATGGTATTTTATACTTCTATAATCACAAAATTCGCCAAGACTACACTATAAAAAATATTAACAAAGACAAACCATATTCTATTCTCAATTTGACAACAGATGTCAAGAACAAAAGTTTGACAATGAATAGTATGGATGCGTGTGTGCGTCAAATACATGGTATGTAGTGTGTGTAATGTTTTCTTTATTGATTTAATGTATCTTTTATGTATTATTTTAAAAAAATATTAGCATTGTGCACTTCTTCTCTATATTCTCTATAAGTGTGGAAAATTTCATACTCCTTCATCCGCGCAATTTTCGTAAAAAGGGATACAAAGTTTTTGCTTCACGTATTAATATATAGATAAGTAAAGAATATGATGCGCGGAATCTTAAAGCCGCGAGGTTGTCATTGTCATTTATTCGCGTCACATCGAATGATTCATTGAAATATGAAAGCGATGAAAGGTTTGCAAATATGTAACGGGATTGTTGCGGTAGCTTTCTTAAAACACAAGATCTTTGACAGATGCATCTTGCTTACGACATTTTCAAGATAAGCTTACGAACGTTTGGACCGGTGGTCTACCGAGCAATATCAACCGCTCGGTGGAAGATCTTCCCTCCATCGTTTATCTCCACAGAACAAAAAGTATGTTATATTTAATTTACATCCTGTATGTACCTAGATATATATATTTTTTATATTTAGAACTCCGTGTCGCTCACGCATAGAGCTGCAGGTTGTTACGCTATTTATCCAAATTATAAATAATCATATAGTTGTTCAAAATATTCATGTAAGGATCCAGAATATACAATTGCTTTTTTTGGGATACCGTGAAAACCACACGAAATAATTTGCAAACATTGCCTGTACAAAGGGGGAGATATGATTTACGCAGGTACTGCCCCAGCGGAGGGTCAGCATAGATGAGTTTTATTAATGTACAGTCAGCATCTGTCTGCGAGATGGATGTCTAGATTAGAGCCTCGAATTTATCGGTGCTACTAAAGCGGAATATCTTATATATTCGGTAATTTGCTGGTAAAGACAGAACAAATAAAATAATTTATATTAATATTAAGAATATTAATAAAAAGCTTTAGCCCGCGACNTGCCCCAGCGGAGGGTCAGCATAGATGAGTTTTATTAATGTACAGTCAGCATCTGTCTGCGAGATGGATGTCTAGATTAGAGCCTCGAATTTATCGGTGCTACTAAAGCGGAATATCTTATATATTCGGTAATTTGCTGGTAAAGACAGAACAAATAAAATAATTTATATTAATATTAAGAATATTAATAAAAAGCTTTAGCCCGCGACTCCATCCGCGTAGAATAGCTACTTGGCATAACGCTAAATTTTACCCCCCATTTCGTTTATGTAGAAAGTGAAAATATTTTTGAATTATAGAATGTTAAGGAGCTATTTAAGCCCCTATTTTGAACATTTATTTATTAGTGCTCCACTTGTATTGGTCTTAGCGTGATGTTATATAGCCTTTCTCAATAAATGGGCTATCTAATACTGAAATAATTTTTCAAATCGGACCAATAGTTCCTGAGATTAGCCCGTTCAAACAAACACACTCTACAGCTTTATATGTATGGATTACTCAACTCATAACTATAAGTAAACCTAATAAATGAGCCGTGGTATGGTAATTTTTTTGCGCGATTCGCTTCGAATTTTCCTTAATAAAAATGCATCTTAATTTACTCTCATCTTTCAGTAAACTGAAGGCGAAAAGGTCTTGATTGAAATTGTTTACCAAGTTGCCGAACTTAACTAATTACATCTTATAGCTGCCTGTTTAATATTTTTAGACATTAAAACTTTAAAGTTAATTTATGGCTTCGTTTACGATGCTCCTGGCAATTGAGACCGATTATCTGAATCTCTCTTGAAAAAGGAATTACGATTTATCGTAAAATAAATTTAGGGTGAATAATTTCGGAAACGTGAAATAAGATTAAATGCATACAAGCCAGAACTATTGATGACTTTGGCAGAAATATACAAGATTGAGGTTTTTCTGAAAGGACGGATTACTGGTCTTAAGGCCCTAAGGACCGCCCAGGACAGGTGATCGAGCATGGGCCCGGCAGGAGGGGGACGCTTGCCGCCTGAACGCCTCCGAAAGAGACTTAACAGCTCAAGACCAGCTATTTCGTGACTGCATCTACTACCGGATCGGAATCACGACCTGCTGAGAAGACGCGCCGAGAAACTCTACGGGCTAATTTTGTGGATTAAGATTGAGGTACGCGCGAGCTTACATTGCGTCCCACCATTATAGTAAAAATAGACTTGTTATCACATTACGATATGTCATCGTAAACGATGTAAAAAAAAATAATGTGACTAAATGTATTGCTGTTTCTCTAAATTTTTATACTATTGTTGTCCACACTATTGCTCATCAATTTCGTGCAGACATTAATAATTTTATATGGAGAGATAGTGGTACATCAGGAGTCGATCCAGAGTCTAACTCTGGTATCCCAGGAGCTATCAGACCCTTAAAGAACACTCCCGCACAAACAAATACCGTGCAGTATTCTTATTTTTGAAGCAACAATCTAAAGCAAAGGAAACAGAGAGGATAGACTTTGTATATATGTCGGTTAGTGACTAAGTAACCGACTTAATAAGCGACAAATAATCCGCTTGAGTCTTCGAACCAATGCCTAGTGTGGGTGGCGAAATTTATGTTGAGACTTGTTATGTTTTGTTTAGAATACATACATTGATGCATGCTTATTTCTTAGACATTGATTAGATAGATATTAACTTGAATGTGAGCAGTCTTGCATACGAAAGGCAAAGTTTTTTTTTCCGAATCCAAAGTCTCTTGAAGAGACCGGTGGTAGTATACAGTCTAGGGCACAATCAGTATCAGTCTGCATCACTGGAGACTCAACAGCTTTTTGATTATCGTATTAATGATCCAAGCCTTAACATCGTCGGCCCTTATTTCACATTGCCTCACGGTAAATAGGCTGTTGACGGAGTACTTTATTATGAGACATAGCATAATATTATTATATTATTTGAACTGTTTGTATGTGGTCCTACGTGTCCTTACTGATAAGTTACAGTGCCTATTTATGCTACGAATCATGCGTTCGTGTTTAAGTAACAGCTATACGATACAATTCATTCTTATCATAATATCTCAAAGCGGATAGTGATAGTCAATATAAATTGGCTCTGCCAATTACTTAATACCGTGTGGAACATGACTCGCGAGGTTGCTCAACTAAATATTTTATTTAAAAAAAAAAACATAAATCAAGCATGAAATTCCATTTTATTTTCACATTTTATCAACTCATTAACAGTCATAAAATGTAGGCTGATCTACAATATATTATTAAGTACGTTTATTAAATAATGATTCAGTGTTAACTCATTTCAATATTAGCACCGACAAACGGTGACTCATAAATTATAGGATTCGTAAGCCGTAAATTAAATAGCTGGCAGTAAAATATATTTGCTTGATTCAAAGTTTTAATTACGTCCGAACCTTGTCGCACCTGTACGCTTCACGATAAACTTGACTATACAATCTTATCTTCTGCTTCGGACAGACAGATATGGAGTGTGCTTATTATAATATAGCTGTAGCATAAATAATATATTATGTTAGAAGAAGTCTGAAACTGGCACCTGTGACAGAGAAGTTGAGAAGTGCGCGTTTGGGATGGTATGGACATGTGATGAGACGAAATGAGAATGAGGTTGTTAAGAGAGTTTTAACTATGAACGTGGAAAGCTTTAGAGGAAGAGGTAGACCTAAGAAGAAATTGATGGATTGCATGAAAAACGATATGTTGTTAGAGGGGAGAGAGCGAAGTAATGGTATATGATAAGAGGAGTATGGAATGAGAAAACAAGGGCAGGAAAATGATGATAAACAGTAGCATAAACGTGTTTTGTATTTTCTGAAGCCGTGTTAAGAACATCTAACGAACTACCTAATTTTAAACTTAAAGTTTTCAAGGCATTTTCATTAATTTGCTGTTCTCAAAACCTTAAATATTTATCGGAAATTTGATTTAATGTTTCATATTATGACGAAATAATATTAAAATACGAGTACTTAATTATGACAAATTGGTGAAATGTAAAACTAAATTGATAGCTACAGTGATGTTTGTCGTGAAAAATCGCATTTGTTTACGATTTTATAAAAATGTATTTACCTTTTTTTTATTGTTTAGTTTAGATGGGTGAACGAGCTCACAGCCCACCTGGTTTTAAGTGGTTGCTGGAGCCCATAGACATCTACAACGTTTTTTTTTTTTTTTATTGCTCAGATGGATGGACGAGCTCACAGCCCACCTGATGTTAAGTGGTTACTGGAGCCCATAGACATCTACAACGTAAATGTGACACCCACCTTGAGATATAAGTTCTAAGGTCTCAAGTATAGTTACAACGGCTACCCCACCCTTCGAACCGAAACGCATTACTGCTTCACGGCGGAAATAGGCAGGGCGGTGGTACCTACCCGTGCGGACTTACACGAGGTCCTCCTACCACCAGTGAAAAACATTCTCTTTGATACATTATTCGATAATTAAACTCGACTTCAATTATAATCAATAAATAGGAAATTATCGAAGGGTAAAAGTTTAACGATAAAGAAATCGCTTTAGAGAAATTTGGGCCTCCCATTTATCTGTATAACAATAATAGTATCGCACTTTAATATTTTCAAAGGCATCAACGGGCTTTGGGGGTCCTATAAAATTCCCTCTGGTTAAGTCCCTGTATTCGGTTATGTTTCCAACCGGAGCCGTCAAAGCAAACCGACCAGCATCTTCGGATTAATTAGCTACTCTCCGACTGCCCATGGCTGCCGGAAATTATTATTTAAATATATACAGTAAAATATGTAATCTATATTAAATAATTAAGAAAATATCAAGTATATACTTTTGTAATACGTAGTGAATATAGTAGCTATTGTCTAATTAATTATTTATACTTCAAGTGTTCAAGATTTATTACTATAGATTTCTGACATTAGGTGTAGCGCAATAATTAATACTAGAGGTCCCGCAGTAGTCGAAATTCGACTATAATTAATTGGAATTGTAAGTTTGTACACTATTATGATTGTATTATATACTTCTATATTTACAAATTTCGCCAAGACTACACTATAAAAATATTAACAAAGACAAACAATATTAAATCTCAATTTGACAACAGACGTCACAAAAGTTTGACAATAAATAGTATGCATGCGTGTGTGCGTCAAATACATGGTATGTAGTATGTGTAACATTTTCTTTATTGATTTAATGTATCTTTTGTGCATTCTTTAAAAAAAATATTAGCATTGTGCACTTCTTCTCTATCTATACTAATATTATAAAGAGGAAAGGTTTGTTTGTTTGTTTGTTTCGAATAGGCTCCGAAACTACTGGACCGATTTGAAAAATTCTTTTTCCATTAGAAGCCGACATTGTCCCTGATGAACATAGGCTACTTTTTTTTATTTATTTTTTTGTTTCATGTGTGTTTTAATGTTTCCGAAGCGAAGCGAGGGCGGGTCGCTAGTATTCTCTATAAGTGTGGAAAATTTTATACTCCTCCGTCCGCGCAATTTTTGTAAAAAGGGATACAAAGTTTTTTCTTCACGTATTAATATATAGATAACGTTGTGGATAAAAAAAGGTGAGAATCCGTCTACAATAGCTATCTACCAGTATCTACTAGGGTAACATTAATAACCTCAGTATGTAAATAAAAAGCGCGAGCATAAATATGAACAAATAATTAATTATTATGGGTTAAAATGTAATAATAGAAAAAAAAACGCTCGGAATTGAAAGTTTTGCCTTGAAGTTTCGAAAAACATTAAACGATTTCATAGCAAAAAGATCTCTCCGGCGGGGAATCGAACCCCGGTCTCCCGCGTGACAGGCGGGGATACTGACCACTATACTACCGAAGACTATATTAATAATGTTTAAATTTGCAAATACAATTATAATTATATTTAATTATATATTTTCTTACTTTGATATAAAAATATTATAGATATGTTAATAGGTACGCGAATTCCAAATCTATACTAATATATAAATCTACAGTGGTTTTCACGGATGTTCTGTTATATCTACTGAACCATGCATCCGTTGACTTGTAACTTGGTATCCATGTAGAAAATACATGTACATAATGGCTAGGTTAATATTTTTATGAGTGTTGGATACACCAGTTGTGCGGGGCGTTAATGATGAGAATCTTTGTGGGGATGAGAAATAATAATGTTAATTTTAAATGCCCAGCGAAGCGGACGGGTACAGCTAGTTTATTTATAAATTCGATGCTCTTTAAAAATAACTTTAACTAGGGCTATTAATTGGTATTATTTATTAGATTATTTGAATTTTTTTTAATAATCTTATTAACATTATTACTTAATCCGTACATAATAATACATACATAGGTAGATATATAAATCGAAAAAACAGGAACCGTTTACATGAATCGTGGAAGGAAAGGAAATGAAATATTATTAGCGAGAGATATGTATATATTTTAGTAGGTATTATCCTAAATGTAACTGTGACGTTGTTACAATATTATTATCTTTGAAAGTCTGTTGCATTTTACGCAAAGCCTGGAACGAGCGCTGAAGCAAAACATCTTAGATACGGTTTGCATTTCAATGTAAAGTATGGAAATCTCGGTCGCAAGCTTTTACCTGTAATACTGTGTACATTTTTATGGTAGATAAGACGGGATTTGTGAAATTCTTTTTTTTTTATGAACGAGAGGCTATTGGTGGCTACGAGACCTTTCCAGTTTCACCAGGACGAGCGAAGGCTCAACCAGGAACGGTGGAATTTGCTAACAGCTGCCCGAGCGCCTCCGAAAGTGACCTAACAACTCAAGAGCAGCTGCTTCGCGAATGAATCTACTACCGGATCGGAATCGCGATCCGCTGAGAAGATCCGGCGTGAAACTCAGCGGGCTGATGCATAGGTTAGGTTGCACGTGGGGTTAGGGTTAGCATTAGGGTAAGCGCGTAAAATACTAACATTAACTGTCTCTGCAGACATGGGGAACTTATAACCGCGTATCGAACACGGAGATATGAACGTAAATTTTTGACAACTTAATTGTCATCTTAAGCTTTCTGTTCTATAAAATGTCTTTAATTTTTTTAAATGGAATAAATGATATGAGATAACGGTAAGCAGCGGCTTGGCTCTGCACCTGGAAGCCATGGGCGACGGTAACCACTCACCATCGGGTGGGCCGTATGCTCATGTGCCTACAAGGGCAATAAAAAAGTTAACTCCGTCTATGATCGTCGAGATGAAATGGAATAACCTATCAAGTAAATGCTTGGATTTTTTTCAGAGTTAAATTTAGGGACCTAATCTCTATATATAAAAACGAATTGTTGTTCGTTAGTCTCGCTAAAACTCGAAAACGGCTCAACCGATTTTGCTAATTTTGGTCTTGAATTATTCGTGGAAGTCCAGAAAAAATTTAAAAGGTGAATAAATATGAAAATGCTCGGAATTATATAAAAACAAACAATTTTGTTTTTCCTTTGATGTGTCCCCCGTCGGGCAATAAAGTTTAGGTCTTTTATTTATCGATTGAGGCATTACGAAGTCTGCCGGGTCAGCTAGTACCTAATAAAGTTAAGTCGTACACTGTGTGCTTTACTAATTTGTACGTTATTACAAATTTAAGTCGCACCCTGTGTGCATTACTAATAAAAATCTTACGTCACGGACGTTTTTTTCCGGTTAGGGTACCCCTACGCATCGTCCCATAAGGAACTCCGTTCCAACAACGCACTAGAGCCCGCGATAAATAATTTTAAGACGGTCGTTTCAATGTTAAATGATTTTTTTTTTTTTTTTAAACTCACACCACGTTATCTGGTCCCGTGATAAGTTCGTAAAGAACTTGTGTTACAGGTACCAGATAACGGATATAAATGTAAGATTTTTATTATACACATACATATATTTAATATACATCCATAACCCTGGAAAATGCATTTATATTTATCATACAAATATCTTCCCTTGGCGGGATTCGAACCCGCGACCCCCTTGTGTAGTGACCATGTCACTTACCACTACACCAGACGGCCGTTTATAGCCGTTGATATAATTATAGCACTTTTATTAGATTCGCATTAAATATAACGAGCGTTTACATACAAAATTCGCATCTGTTAACTGACGAATGCGAGGAACCATTGAAAACTTACAAACTAGTAAACTTGAAGCCGGTTGCAGTTTTGTTGTGAGACGCCTGACGCGTTCCGAAGTAACTTTACTTATTTTCTTGTGTAATGCAAGGCTGGACTCCGGGAAATGCAAATGGCGGAAGCAAACCTCAACAACGTTCCGTTGGAGTTTGAAGTTATGTAGAAATTTTAATTCAGAAAACATATTATTACTAGAGGTCCCGCAGTAGTCGAAATTCGACTATAATTAATTGGAATTGTAAGTTAGTACACCATTATGACTGTATTTCATACTTCTAAAATCACAAATTTCGCCAAGACTACACTATAAAAAATATTAACAAAGACAAACAATATTTAATCTATTCTCAATTTGACAACAGACGTCAAGAACAAAAATTTGACAATATGCATGCGTGTGTGCGTCAAATACATGGTATGTAGTGTGTGTAATGTTTTCTTTATTGATTTAATGTATCTTTTATGTATTATTTTAAAAAAATATTAGCATTGTGCACTTTCTCTCTATATTCTCTATAAGTGTGGAAAAATTCATACTCCTCCATCCGCGCAATTTTCGTAAAAGGGATACAAAGTTTTTGCTTCACGTATTAATATATAGATTATACTGAATTAAAAATACGACACTTTTGTAGATTGCCAATAGTTCCCAAAGACAAAAAAAAAGAATATAGAATTTTAATTAACTGATAGTGGTGATAAGTGTGTAGAACTTGTTTGTTGTTTTGTAAGCATTATCTTTTTATTTTTTATCTTCAATAATATATTATTATAAAATATACAGTTATTTCACGGGATAAAATGCTTGATAAGAAAGACTTTGTGGTACAAATTAATATAAAAGATTAGAAAAAAAAACGCAAAAAAATCTCTCCGGCGGGGAATCGAACCCCGGTCTCCCGCGTGACAGGCGGGGATACTGACCACTATACTACCGAAGACGTTAGCAGTCAGTCGAAATAGTTATTCTATTACATTTCAAAAATTTCTCTCTAATATTGTCTATTTGAAAGTAAAATAATTAAAAAAAAGAACAAAAATATGCAAAGATCTCTTCTACTGACAGTTAAAGAAGCGAAAGCGCACTCTTGAAGGCCAATACTTACTTTACAGGAATGTTTTAAACACTATCTTACTGCGTGTAGTATCCCCTGTGAGCGTTGGGAAGATACATCAGAGAAAGAATAGCGGGTCTCTTTTCACGAGGCTTTCTCAAACATTAAAGAAAAACGCACACATGCGCGAAATTCCATAATAATATAAAGAAGGTTTGTCCAAAGCCTTGCAACATTTACTTGTGCAATGCTTAAGATTGCTGAAGAAAAAACTTGCCTTTTTTATTGCCCTTGTAGACAGAGAAGCATACCGCCCACCTGATGGTGAGTAGTTACCGCCGCCCATGTTCTTCAGCAATCCCAGGGGCAGAGCCAAGCCGCTGCCTACCATTGAATACTCACCACAAGCCTCCTCGTTTGAAGAAGGACATGTCATAGCGCGCGGGAAACAGCGTGAAGGAGAACTCATTCCAAAGCCGGATGGTACGTGGCAAAAAAGCTCTCTGGAAACGCACTGTGGATGAACGTAGTGGCTCCAGGTAGTATGAATGAATGGTAGCGAGCGGGCTGCCTTCGTTAGCCGTATTATAGCACATAATCGACGATAGCCAGGTTCGCCGTTGACGGATCGCGTCATTACGGATCCTCCCGATCCATTAACGGTACTTTTAGGTGCGTCAAGCACCGGTCACCGTCCTCGCTGAACCCGTCGCCTGTGACTAAAAGAGCTCGACGAGTAAATTAACACAGCCCACTGAGTTTCTCGCCGGATCTTCTCAGTGGGTCGTGTTTCCGATCCTGTGGTAGATTCTGCGAATCACTGCTCTTCTGCTAGGGCACTGCTGCTAGGGCCTGTGTTAGCAACACACCCGGTTTAAGCCCCGTAAGCTCACATACTCGCCCGGTTACGCTGACGTAGATAGCCTCTCAAGACTATCATCAACTTGGGTATGAAAAAAAAAAGTTTACGGACACATCAAGGAGGACGACTGATGGCTTTCATAAAATAAAAAAAATATTAGGCGGCACAATAAAAAAAATAATATTATCACTATATTATATTACTTATTTGTATATAACTTAAACGTCCCCAATACCTTAAATAAAAAATTATGTTAAAAAACAAACAAAGAAATGTTTAATAACTGCTACTTGCGGCCTTTTAAGCTGGATAAAAAAAGTTAAGTAATATTTTTAATTCTATACACCTACTTTCGCTTGGGCATTTCGAAAATCACTCTTACTTTCTTTGGTAATACCTATATTACTTTCAAATTTCTATTGTTAAGAATGTCAAGCGATATTTTTCGTATTATCTAAGTGTATATGATAATTTAGCATCAGTAACCACAGTCTTCGGTAGTATAGTGGTCAGTATCCCCGCCTGTCACGCGGGAGACCGGGGTTCGATTCCCCGCCGGAGAGATCTTTTTGCGTTTTTTTTTTCATTTGATATTTTGGCATTATCGTATCTATCGCTTGAAATTTTTATTATCGTTTTGATACTATTAAAATTTTAGTAATAGCGTCACAAGTTTTGTTGTGATTAAATCTCGTACTTGGACAAATTATAGTTACAATACAATTTTTAAATTAATATAGCGAGTTATATTTACTTTTTTTTTGGAGCATGAATGCATAATGCGGCTACTTGTAAGTACGTCATGAACATGTTTTTTGTGAATGAAAAAACCAAGGGTAATCAAAATATAATTGACAACACCAAATTAATTTAAGACTAATTTACTCGCACCCAGCTTCCAAATTCCCTTCGAGTGACTTCATCAAATTGAAGATCAAGAAATAAATCGAATTACACGCGTACACAACCGCGTAATATCGTGAATTTATTTTAAATAACATGCTTATTTTGCTCGGGTTAGCGGACCACTTAAATGCTACTCGATAAAATTACCTTCGTATCATTACGTCGCGTCGGAAATTTGAGGGGGCGTTTCAGACTGGAGATTGTACTGCGAATATTTGGTCGGCTTCTAAATAGTGTTTATCAAAATTTATGGTTGGAAATTACTATCATTATTGATTTGCGGAGACGAGCGCGACCGTTTGTACCAAGCGCATAGTACTTTTTACAACTATCCGCTGTTTACTTCGCATTAGTTTGATCCCGGTCACCGTCCTCGGCGAAACCGTCGCTTGCGACGAACGGCTCGACGAGTAAATTAACACATAGACACAGCCCTCTGAGTTTCTCGTCGGATCTTCTCAGTGGGTCGCGTTTCCGATCCGGTGTTAGATTCTGCGAAGCACTGCTCTTGCTAGGGCCGGTGCTTTAAGCACTCCCGGTTTGAGCCCCTTGAACTCACCTACTAGCTCGATGAATCTAGGATAACCCCTCGAGGTTACTAGAATAGGTAGGAAAAAAAAATTGCTTAGTAGTAAGTTTAGTGTTCTCACCTACAATCATTGACTTATTATCGATCTTTGTCATATCGGAATCTAGTGTATTTATTAGTAATTAACTGTTTACTTTAAAAAAATATGCGCGCTGCGGAGTTTCTAGTTCTTTGGACAAAATGCCAGAAAGAGAGGTGACAATTTAGATAAGCTCCTGGTAACAGGCAAGGTATGCGGAAGAAGGCCCAGAAGCAGAAGTCCAATGCATTCGGTCGGACCAGATATGCTGCACTCTTAACATTTCAGTTCACGTTGCTACCCACACAGCCGAGGATGGGCAGGAGTGACGGATAATCCAACAGAAAGTTATTAGAGAAGGCCACGACCCTCAGCATTGAGGATTATCAACGCAACGAGGAAGATTTTAGAAAAAGCAATCTTTGGTACCGGCTACGTATTTTGCGTTTATTGTATGTTGCTCTAAAACAGCCCGTTTGTGAAAAACCCGTCTGTTTTTTCCCCAAATTTGTCGTAAAAACCATTGATGAACTGACTCGTTATTTTATACCCTTACGGATCTAGCTTGACGTAGATAAAGATCTCATTTATATGATCATATAATATATACTAAATACAAGATCGATGTGATTTTTTACAAAATAATAATGAATTTTATTACAGACTCTCAGGACATAGATAAAGGGGTTCGTTTACTCACGGACATCGAGAATCCCAGCGTTTCCACAAAGGCACTAATTTTCAGAGTCATTTGAATTTAAAAAACCTACTATGGACAATTTATATCTCAATACACATTTGAAAACGTAACAAAATATGAAATACGAAAATAAGAAAGTACAGCAAAATGTATTATGATGTAAAATCAGCGGTTACATTGCTAAAAGCGATCGCCAAAGATACTTACTTAAAGACAAAGAATTATAGCTCTAATCGGCAAAAGATCTTGCTTATGGTCAAAAGAGATTAAATGATAATCCAGTCCATTATTGGATTTTCCACTACGGCCGTCTGGATAATGTACGTCAATAAATAAAAATATATCATAGCGATGATATAATATCTTTATATTTTATCAACATTAATCAAATCCTTTTTTAATGTCTAAATGTAATTTTTATAAGATTCTTATAAGCAATTTAAAATACGATTGGAATGCGTCCCACCTCAAACTTCATCACATTTGATTGAGAATCACGTGGTAGGTTATCTATGTGTGCGATAGTTTTCTATTGAAATACAAAATTCCTGAATATCGTTCATGGAATAAATGTTAGTAAATATTATACTACTGCTCTAAATCCCTAAATGCTAAAACGTGTAGCGTGTGCGCCAGTAATGGGAGCGATGCGTGAGGGATTTGCTAAGTGACTAAAATTTACTGATTAGACCGCAAATAACAGTTTTCTCATACACAAGCTGTCTTACTAGAGTATAAAACTGTAAAATTAAGGAAAACACATTTTATAGAATATTATAGCGTTAACGACATTATTTTTCTTCATTGTCAAGATCTTATTCTTTTAATAGCTGAAGCGTTATTTGAACTTAATGATTAAATTTTAGTAAGCTCCCTAGAAGCATTAGAGTCCAATAACATTGTTATTACAAACGCAGTGGATTTACAAAAGGCTTTTAAACTAGTCCGTGCATTGGGGTCATGCGACACGGGAGTTCCGTATACAGGGCCAGTATTATGTGTTAAAGGATTTATTCAATGTAAAAGGCTCCTGACAACGCCGTATTAACTTAACATCTTTATTTTATGAATTCATTGTTTTTCTTTAAAATTACAATTAGGCTCGTTTTGTTCTTTACGCAATTAATTTATTTGATATTTAGGAACTGTAATTTGGTGCTGGGTAATCAACCTAAGTATCTATTGGTGATTCTGGGCATATGAAACATCGGTTAATCAATAAAGGTTTTTTTTTTTTTGGGCCAAACTTCTTACGAGAACCCGGGCCTAGAGGGTGCGCAGGGTATGTGGGATTGGTCCGCAGATTTTGAGAGCTGGCCGCACGCTTAAGGGATGGAAATTAGGGCCTTACCCACTAAGCGACTCCCCTGAACTCTCGTCCAAGCGTCCGATCCCTCCAACGTCCAAAGTACTTAAAAATTGCACGTTATTTATCGTTAAAATCAAATTTGGCCTGATGTGAACCTGTCTATATTATATTCTATGGATTCTTACAAGGTTTTTATTTTTTATCTTATCAGGTTTCCGATTTTTCACCGCTGTTGCAAAATTCCTCACCAAGGGCTTTTTTTATTACTTTGATGAGTGGGCGATCTCACAGCCCACCTGGTGTTAAGTTGTTACTGGAGCCCATAGACATCTACAATGTAAATTCCGCCACCCACTTTGAGATATGAGTTCTATAGTCTCTGCATAGTTACAACGGCTGCTCCAGTCTTCAAACCGAAACGCATTTTACTGTTTCACGGTAGAAATAGGCGGGGTGGTGGTACCTACCCGTGCGGACTCACAAGAGGACCTACCACCAGTAATTACGCAAATTATAATTTTGCTGGTTTGATTTTTAATACACGATGTTCACCGTGGAAGTCAATCGTGAACATTTGTTAAGTCGTTTGTCGTTAGAAAAGTTGGTACCCGCCTGCGGGATTTGAACACGGATGCATCGCTAGATACGAATGCACCGGACGTCTTATTCTTAGACCACGACGACTTAAACTGACAGACTGGCCGACAAGCAGCTGCGAGTAGGATGTCAGAAGCAGACAAATCTTTTAACCATTTTATAGTAGGTTTTTGACATATTGCCGCTGGGACTCAACGACTCGTTCCGGTAACATATGCTCACGGTATCGAAAGTTTTTTCAGGACATACTGAAAATGAATTGCTTTTTTATTAGCCCCGACATTGAATTCCGCTTCCTTTATAATCCGAAGCAGTTGCTCAAGTTGTAAAAAAATATTACTTAAAACTTGAAACTACACAATATCCAGTCAATCTCTAGCTCATGATATAAATAACATTTACATGACAAAGAAATGTTATGAAATCACAAAGGCGCCCATTCATATTGCAGTATCGGCAAATAGACGAAGGGTACTTTAAGAGCCATTGAAATGTATCAAACGCTTTCCTGGTCATAAAATATTGATTGGGCTCTGCTCTCTTGCTCTTTAATAAATATGATATCGTCAGTATTCTACGGAGTTGTTTGGGGGTATTTTCCGTTTACTCTTGACCTGACTTCTTAAGTTTATCAAATCGATATAGAATCACGGTTAGGACACACGTGGACATACATATATGTTAATTTAAATGCTTAACGGTCAACCGGTCAGGGAAAAAGTATATCCATAATTAGATAATAATGGTGTTTTCTATTGTTTAAGAAGTATATTACGGTAGGCAGCAGACATACTATACCTATAGAATTTTTGGTATCCGCTTTGGTAACTATTTTAATAACAATAGATAACGCCATCTTGTTGTGTCTTTAAAGCGGTTAGTTGCCCTCAATTAAGAAAAATAGTATTATTATTCGCCACTAGATGTCGGGAAGAGTTGATTATTGAAAACACAAATAAAACAACATTTTCTGAAAATCAATCGTAGCTAGATCGATTTATCGCCCCCGAAATCCTCTGTGTACTAAATTTTATGAAAATCGTTGGAGCCGTTTCCGAGATTTAGATTATATACATATTATTATATATTAATATACAAGAATTGCTCGTTTAAAGGTATAAGATATGTGAGTTATACATGCTAAAATTTTACTATCTCCATACTTTTAAAATGTTCTAAAGTTCTATTTTTTCTCTCCTTTACGAGCTCAAAGTCAAGCTAGTAGCTACGTTCAGAAGAAGGTTATTGAGGACAATAATTCTACTACGATTGTGTTAAAGAAATCTAGTAGCAATAAATAAAGGTCGTTGAGGTCATGTAACCATGGCCACCGAATAATCAGACTGAATGTTTTCATTGCACGATACGATCTTTTCACTTCGAAAAGGGAAATAGATTTCAGAATTTAGTGTGTTCGGATTAGACTTTGTTTTTCAATTCTTTATTCTCTAAATTTAATTTTTAACAGCGGTTTACGGCTCCGTATACCTCGAGAGGTGAGGCTCACTGACACCAGAAATGTCATACGTTTAGTACACTTTACAATTACATTATCTGACCTGAAATCAAATGACCAAGCAAACGATAACTTTTTGTCATTTTGCTGTCAACGTCATTGTCACTCCCAAATTCAATGTACCCTTTTGTAGAATTTCGATAATTTTTTATATAAATTTAAGTTTTAAAGCATGGCGATGGCTGAAAAAAAGAACGAATACCCCCCGGGAGTGGAAGCGGATCGTAGGCTATTGCCATTCGTGACTTGGGAGGAGTATTTAGATTCTTTGATAGATATCGCTGACCTGAGGAACCTGAGAAGCACAGCTGCTGCGAGGACGGTAGCTGCGCTTGGTTACAGGTATTTCGCATCTGGTTCGAGAGCAGAATATAAAAATATGAGCTCAGTTTAATAAACAGTTAAAACTCAAAAAAGGCACTTGTCATTAATATCTATACTAATATATAAATCTACAGTGGTTTTTATGGATGTTCCGTTATAACTACTGAACCATGCGTCCGATTGACTTGAAGCTTGGTATCCATGTAGAAAATACATGTACTTATTGGATAGGCTAATATTTATATGAGTGTTGGACTCCCTATACCAGTTGCGGGGGCGTTAATGATGAGAATCTCTGTGGGGGTGAGAAATAATAATGTTAACTTTAAATGCCCAGAGAAGCGGACGGGTACAGCTAGTCATTTAAAAAGCCTATTGAAAACGAAGAATCAGGTTTTTTAATTATTCACTTTTGTATTTCGAGTCTCATTCAGGATTTGATTTTAGAGCGAACGGCGATACTCTGTCGGAAAAGGAGTTCTACACCCGCCGTGCTGTCATAAATGAGATCGTGTATCCAACTGTTAAAGCCTACGTGCTGGTTAGCGAAGGTGTAGTTATCGATGATCCTTTCAGTAGGGAACTAGCTATTAGAGAACGAGCCAACAGGGTCGGGATTTTACAGGTATGTACAACTGCCCAGTCTCAGGTCCAGGTGCTCGGACATTTGATCAATCCACGATTTTACTGGTGGTAGGACCTCTAGTGAGTCCGGACGGGTAAGTACCACCACCTCGCCTATTTCTGCCGTGAAGCAGTAATGCGTTTCGGTTTGAAGGGCGGGGCAGCCGTTGTAACCATACTGAGATCTTAGAACTTATATCTCAAGGTGGGTGGCGCATTTTCGTTTTAGATGTCTATGGGCTTCGGTAACCACTTAACACCAAGTGGCCCGTGAGGTGGTCCACCCATATAAGCAAAAAAAAGACAAAATATTGCAAATTTTCCTACAAAATACTAAAATAACGACTTGTCTGCTATTAATAACATTAAGTATCATATACATACATAACATTCAGTCCGATTTCAGTCCATTATATTCATTCGACACTTCACAAAAGGGGGCTTCGAAATATCCGGTTACATAGATTACGCACATCGCTTGGTCTCGGAGAACTGGGCTCAGTTCTTCAGATCGAAGAAGATGCTTTGGCCCAGAGATAAAGACCTGGGATATTATCATTGGCGTCACGGAACCGTTAGGAGCAACATCAGCAGAAATTATAAGGTCAGTTTTTAGTTATTACATATGTAAAGTAAATCGACAATATAATGGCATTTAACTGTTTTATTTTACGTTACTTCCAGTCAATAAAAAAATGTAGATCAGAGTTGATATTTTTTTCTTTTTTCTCAAGATATGGATATTTTTTCCGGCTTATAAGATATGTCTGTTCGTTGTACTAGCAAAGTATTTTAGACGAATAACTACAAAAGAAAGTAAGCAACAGAATAATAGTTAATTCGTTGTGCCAAATAATCAATAAAGTATTCTTGGACATTGATTTATGCCAGTACCGTCTCACTAACCGTGTCTTCCACTTAACATGATCATATTTTTACAACACAAAAAGGTTCGAATATTTTGGTACGCTATTCATAATTCTATCAACGAAAAGACATCAACACCCTCGTTTTTACGACACAATTTTTCTATACTCTTGTGCGAAAACATTTGCCTTGGAAATTTGGTAAACTTCTACTCAAATTATAGAATTCCTGAAGAATTTCTTTGTTCCTATGTCTTTGTCTTGAGAAATTATCATTTGGATGTGAAAATTTCCCGTTTCTATTTCGTATTTTGAAGAAAATTCTGGTATATGTATGTGCTGACCTAATTGGTCGTGCAGTAACTACATGTAATCGTCATTAAATCTTGCAAGCCAAAACCAACTTGGTTCCCCATTAAGATTCGTCTTAAGTATAATAAGTATTTGAAAAATAACGAATAATAATTAAAAAAAAACATTAAAATACACGCTTTTGTGGCTAGCCGAAAATTAACTGTTAACTTTGAGCAATTAAATCCTCTGTCTGATGATAGGTTCTGTGACTATCGCGGTTTTAATGAGGATTTAGGATTCGATTTCAAGAATGAGTATGAGAAATAGCTATCATGTCCAAGGAAGGCAGCAGACGCCTACACGTCTTAGTACGTGGCACAAGACGTCAACGTGTTTTAACCGTCCGTACCGTCGTAAATCTTGAATCCCCCAATCAAGATGATTGGATAATTTTATTAATTTTTTTGTATCCTCGACGATATCTCACGAGTGTGCGAAGATTCAATTCAATTCAATACTTTAAAGTACGTAGAAATCACTTTCGAATATGTTACACAGATATTCGAATACATACATAGATATATACCAAGCTAATGTTAAGAATGGCAATGTAGTGTGACGTGTTTGAAGCTTCAAGATTATCCAGAAACAATTTCGATATCGAGTGAAGGTTTTAGCTCGGTTGAATTCTGGCATAGTTCAGTAATAGCTTTCCTTGTAGCGATAGACTGTGTCTCGTGAAAGTTATTTGCGTTATGTCGAAAACAAGTTATAATGACATTATTTTGGTCATGTTTAAATGTAGTTGGGAAAATTTCAGGCCTAGGTACTTATTTGGGGTTTGATTTGTTTGCATGTTTAATTGCATGTTTCAATAAATTTGAACTATCTATTTTTGTACCAAAATCTTTATTGAAAATTATCAGGAATATTATTTGAAAAAAATTCCTAAATGATGTACCCAACTTCAAAATTTTAGCGCTATGACTATCAACTTTGTATTTCTTCCGTATTCTGACCCATATTACCAAAAATTAAATTATTTCTAGCCACTTATGGATCCGGATAGAGGGTTATTATTTCAAAACAGACACGATCACAAAATCATATGTCCAGATCCCCAACAAGACCCAGGGCAGAATACAACGAAGACCAGGATATACTCACCTAGATATACCCAAGTAGAAATATACGATCATGTCGTAAGACGAAAAACATAAACGAAGTCGCAAGAAAATCAATAAAACAGTTTTAATGTTTATGTGTCTTTTATTTTAGTGTACTTATGATCTAATGACCATTTACAATATGTCAAACACTGAAAATGCTTCATTTAACTTAAAATATAAAAATTAATAATACTGGATAATATAATCATAGGATTGTACAAATATAAATAATTAATAATCGTAGTGATTGTAAAATACTCGTAGAAGAGTGCCATATTATTATTTTTAGGAACCAATAAAAGCTAACCAATTTAAAGGAGTAAAATAAATTTTTATGGTTAATTTTAAAATAAATAATAACTTATTATTTCTGCAACGGATTCTTTAGATTTGATTCGAGATCTGCTCAGATATTATTTTACTTATTTCAAGAAACATAAGTTATGAGAAACTTGCGCTCGCAGATTTTCAGATTTTTTTTTAAATATAACCTCTTTATGTTATTTTCGGCTGTTACTTCTGACAAGTTGTCGCGCCAATTTCGATATCGCCTCCGCTGTGAATAGGATGACAGCGAAACGTGAATCTTAGACGACGTGTCACATGGAGTTGTCGCTTAGCGTGAACATGGTGTAAGAGTGATGTGACGGTGAACTATAACCATTAGGGTACCTTAACAATGCGGCCCGTTATAAACTTTATAGAAGTAATAATTGCTGGATCGTCTTCATTTGAGGCGATGATATTTCAATTATAGATCAGTATTGTAAGCTACATATGCTACCACAAAATCATTATCAAGTTTATTATGCTTAAGAAACAAATATAAACTTTTTACTGCTCAATTTGAGCTAACGTTTGCAATTAGATTTAAAATCAATTTAATCTAAAATGTATTGTAGAAAAACTTTAAGTTTGTGACTTCTGTGATTCCTGCCTTGTCCTTTTAGCGAATTCTCTTGATGCACTTTGAACTTCTGCTGTTCTCAGAGTGATCCCGAAGATATCTTCGTGGTATCTGTTTTCATCCTAAAATAAAAAGGATAAACACTACAAATCAGACTGATTAGGTTTTCACGTTACCCTCATGTTTAAATTTGATTCTAAACTAGTATTATAAGCTTTCTGATTTAAATAAATAAATAAAATAACTTATGTTAGGGATGTCGAAATAGGTTCGTCCGGTAACCTTAATAAAATTGCTTCAAATTTTTTATTTGATTGACATGCTTCCTTTCCGTATCCACCTATAATTATACTAAAAATACTCAACTGCATCAAAATACTACTCACCATCAAGTTCAAGATGAACTCTTCATATTCTTGCTCAGTCATTTTGGCATGTTTCTTCATGATTTCTTTTAATTTCTGTTGAACTTCTTCAGCCATTTTACAATCACCACAAACGTAGAAATGTCCGTTTTCGTCTAGAAGCATCCGTGAGATTTCGGCACCCTCGTCCTCCAGTAGCGTTTGGATGTGTTTCTGTAAAATTAAATAAATTAATTGATCATATTTCATAACGTTACCTAAGACCAACGAGTATATTGCTCGGTCATCGTTCTCGTCGAACCCGTCGTTTGCAACAAAGGGTTCTGGTGGTAGGACCTATTGTGAGTCCGCACGGGTAGGTACCACCGCCCCGCCTATTTCTGCCGTGAAGCAGTAATGCGTTTCGGTTTGAAGGGTGGGGCAACCGTTGTGACTATACTGAGACCTTAGAACTATATCTCAAGGTGTGTGGCGCATTTACGTTGTAGATGTCTATGGGCTCCAGTAACCACTTAACACCAGGTGGGCTGTGAGCTCGTCCACACATCTAAGCAATAAAAAAAAAGGGCTCGGCGAGTAAATTAACCCACAGACACAGCCTACTAAGTTACTCGCCGGAACTTCTCAGTGGGTCGCGTTTCCGATCCCGTAGCAGATTTTGCCAAGGACGGTTTTTTCGAGAATTAGTTTTAGCAACGTCTCCAGGTTTGAGCCCCGTGAGCTCACCTACATGTTAGGGTTACGCTAAAATGGCCTCTCAAGGCCATCAGTTTAGGTAGGCTAAGAAAAAGAAGAAGAGTATATTGCATGATCTCTGATAGATCAGTGCTTATTATTAGTCGCTTTGCTAGCGCTCAAAATTTGCTGCACAATATATTATACCAAGAAGGCCTGTATTATTATTAATTGAAATTCAATTAATAATATATGATATTTAATTTGCAATTCAAGCAATAACATAATATAATATACTTTATTTAATATGCCTTATTTTAGACGCAAATCTATGTACATGTATCGCACCGAAGGCTGTAAATTTACTTTTCGCATTCATGTGCGAAATTCATTTCCCAATACCCATTTCGCACTGTTATAATATACATATATAGTTATAATAATATTATTCCGCTATGTACATTCTTTGTTTACTTTATTTTGAATTAAAATATACTTCAACAGTGTTTGCATCTCGTTGACGTTTGACATGTCTTTCAAATATAATATAATTTTAATTTAAATAGTTTTGAATTCAATGAACGTTTTTTTTTTTTAAATCTTATAACATATATACATATAACATAATAATATTCTGTGATGATATAGTGAAAAATAATGAGATAAAACCTACTCTATTGGGTAATTCTCCAAAATACCTTACTCAGTACTATACCTTTTCAACAGAGTCTTCCCTAGAAAGTGCCAAGAAAACTTTGCTCAATACTCCATCGGCTAACGCTTTTTCTTTTTCTTCTTTATACAAATCCATTCCTCTGTTTCGGCAACCGAAGAACAACCAGACAGGACCTGGTTTTTGTTTGTTCGGTATCAAATTCTTGATCTGATGCTTTCTGTGATGCCAAAATCCTCTGAACGGCGCTATACCAGAGCCGGGGCCGACAAGAATAAGCGGTGCTGATAAATCTTTAGGCATATGGAAGCTTGGTGCACTGTAAATTTTGCAACACAAGTTAGTCTTTGTAAATTAATTGTGAACATCGATAAACTGATATAATCGCCAAGAAACTCACCGTCTTATGAAAACTAGGGCTTCGTCCTCCGGTTTTAGATTTTGTAGGTATGTAGAGCATACTCCATAATGCATCGGGCCTTGTCCGTCTGTTAAAATTTCATTTTGGCATCAGTATTTTTTTTTAGGTATTAGTTAAATTAAAAAATCCCGAATAAAAACAAATCAAAGATATGGGTATCTAGTTTCATTCCTATTAATTTAAATTAAATTCAATTCAATTAGATAACTTACTCTGTGTCCTGTAAACAACAACAGCGCATGTGATGTGAATTCTATGAGGATGCGCTAGTGGTGATGAAGATATGGAGTAGAACCTCGGCTGTAACGATGGTAGTAGGGCCGCTAGCAAAGATGCTTGAGGTCGACATGAAGGGAACTGCGCTAGTACTTCGGCCAAGTGTGGATAGTGGAGATGCCTCCAGTCGACGTATTTGTTGGAATCCTAGAAGAGTTAAATGTTCATTAATAGAAAAAATATCGTGCCATCTGACCTCCTTGATCTGGGAGGAACCAACGGATTACACAGAAGTCGTCCCGATCTAAAAGATAAAACGCCTGGCTACTCAGGTCTAGAGATGTAACTGTATTGGTGTTCGAACCCCGCAGACAGGTAGCAATTTTTCAGATGAAACACGTATTTCACAAACATTCATGACTTCCACGGTGAAGGAACATCGTTTAATAAAAATCAATCCCGCGCTATTATAATTTGCGTAATAGGACGTCTTGAGTCCGCACGGGTAGGTACCCCCACTGCCTATTTCTGCCGTGAAGCAGTAATGCGTTTCAGTTTGAAGTGTGGGTCGACTGTGGAAGGGTCGTAACCACACCCTCAGCATACAAGTATACAGTAACATTACATTATTGTATACTTTTATAGATTTTCATTATTGACTGAATTAAGTCAAACAATAAGTGATAGTGTTATAAGAGACAACCACAATAAACATTAACAGAACTTTTTCCATGGTTTATGAAAAAAGGAAGTTCTTACTATGGCTAATTCTTTAAGTTGGGCAGCATCATTCTGGTCAGTGCAAGCTTTAGATAAGTATTTCAGTACAGTCGTTGACGGTGGTGTCGTGATGTCAAGAAATCTCGTAAATATCTGTCGTATCGTTACCGCTGGTAATCTTTCATGTTGCTCCCATGTCTTTATAGCACCTAGAAGAGAAATATACGAGCAGCTTGTTATAACGAATCATTATAATTTTTACACGACATTTCATATCATTAATTTCTTTAAAGAGATTTATTATATGTATTTAGGTGTAATTCAAGTATGACGTAAACCATTATCTATGATATTAAAGGCTTAAAGGTCACCCGACTGTGCATCGCAATAAAAACTTAAAAGATGAAAATTGAACTACAAAGAACTATAAGGAGAATCAAAAGTGTTTTTTTTATTTTATTTACATAAGTTCTACAATATTTGGACATCGTAAATATGTTCATACGCTTTTTATGATCTCTATTGTATTATTTAATTTATTCATATTACCTGTAGGTGTCAACGTCTCCTTCATCACTTGTAATTGAACAGTTTTATCATAGTCGTCAACATCTTTCATCCTCTCTAGTACTGCATCTACTATTTCTTTTCTATTACAAGCCAAAACTCCGACGTGATCTCCTGGATCGTATTTGAATTCAGTCTAAAATAAATTGGTTATTTAGTTATAGCAAAGAAAGAACAAACAGAAATTTTAATGCGCTTTACTACTTTGATTTATTCAATATTTGAAAATGAAGGTTCCACGTATATCATAAATATCAAGGTGATTTTTGCAATGTTATAATATCATCTCTTTGCATACAGTTTAAAAAAAAAAAACTATTCGCTAAATACAAATACCTAATTCGTAATTTTGGATTAGTTAATTTATGTCAGCAATTCCAGCTATCTGTTAGTATAAATTTCTAAAACTACAACATTAAGATCATACTTACTTCTGGTTGCATATCAACAAATACTGTGGCCCGATCCGCTGAGAAGTCCCCTAGGTTTTTATTCTCTTTAACTTTACAAGTAATAAGCTGTTTTCTGAAGCTGGCCTCCAGAGCTGCCTTTAGCGTTGTATCTCCCTGATATTTTCCGAAACGTACTGTCTCTTCTGTCAGCGGTACGTCACCCAAAGCTTTCTTTGCATCTTTTACCATGTCGTTTTCATCTAAGCAAAACGTTTCACAGGCAACCTTAAAATTAGCAGTGAATTTATTAACTACATACATAGCTAATTAAAATTGATTTTGTTCCACTCTATACTGTACTGTACTAAATACTATAATATACTATACTAAAAAACGTGAATTAATTTTATTTGTTTTATTTATGTAAAAATATCTACCAAGAGACAACGACGTCCATTACTGAATACCCTAGTACTAATTGGAATAGCCACTTGCGTCCACTGTATTGATTTATATAAAGATCTCCACATTAATGGCGGATGTCTCACGGTCTTATATTTAAAACGATAAATTATTTTTCTATTTACACTAACCTGAAATATTTTCGAAGACCAAGCGCGAAACTGTTGTTCTTGTCCGTACAATTCATCACCACATGCCAGTTCTAATATTCTTTCGCCGCCTAAATCACCAAGGATTTTGTCAACTGTTTTACCGAAATGACAGAATTTTGGGTACGCACTCGACCCCAGACCAAATACAGCAAAACAAACGTTGCTGAGAGGTCCTATTTGTTCTATAGATGATGCACCGGCCACGCTACCTGAAAATGAAATGGTTTTTGGTAAGGTTGTTTGGGATCGATAGCGCTGCATTATTTCACAAACTCTATTAGTGGACAAAGTAAATAAAAGGTAATAAATTTATCTAGATTCAAGATAATATTAACCACAGGCTATTTTTAAATGTTTCTTTATTTAAAAAAAGTAAAAGCTCGTTGCGATATTTTCAATTCAAAACAACCGGAAATTTTAAATTGGTAAATAAAAAATAATTAAAAATACATACTTTTGTTAGACTCTAATCTCGTTAATTGCCGCTTATATTCAAAGCTCGGTGTCATCATACTGTTTGATCTCATCAGTGATTTTGGTGTTGGTGTCTTGAACGTACTAAAAATGTGAATTCTATTAATAAAAATGTAATATTTATCATCATCATAATAATATCCGGCAGATTCGGAAAGTTGTACTTATTTTCCTTGTTAAAATTCTCATAGTACGTAACTGGTATGTTCCTGAAACCTGCCCGTTTTTGCCTCAAAGCAATTCTGTGAATGCTCACAATAAGTCCTTTTACCATTTTGTCAAAATATATAACTATAATTATGTAAAAAAGAATATTTACCCAGAGCCTAAGTCATTTGTACCATCTCCTCGATTATTGTTTGTCTCATTGTAAAGCATTTGAAATAGATGCTCTGCAAAATCCTGAAATACGATAACGATATACGAATAGTCAAACGGATATAAATAACAAAACAGTCTAATAAGTATTTATAACAGGTTTCACTTTTGAAGCATCAAATGTAATCTATTCATTAACTATACTGAGACCTTAGAACTTATATCTCACGGTGAGTGGTGCATTTACATTGTATATGTCTATGGGCTCCAGTAACCACTTAACACCAGGTGGGCTGTGAGCTCGTCCACCCATGTAAGCAATAAAAAAAAGTTCTAAAACGTGAAGGTAGACACTTAACTATAATGGAAGTTATGGGTTATTATGTCATATAACTATAAGCTTTTATAAATTATATCTCGGCCGTTTTTTACTTTGTCTCCGAATGACTTAACACGTAATTAAATATTTGTAATTAGATATTGAAAAATTTACGCCCTACTTTAACAAATAGGAGCTCTCCGTTTCTCAGCTCATAAAATCCAATGCAATTAATTGTAACACAGAATCTTAAAGAGTTTTATGAAATTGGAAATTACGTTGATTGAATACTTACGACTCCGTTAGCTGGAGGTTCTCCATTGCCGAACGTGGAAGCCACTATGAGAACTAAAGTCTCATGTTCTATAGAAAACATATCATATTCCGACATGCAATGTACCTGTCAATTAAAATGTTAGAACAATTAATTTTTAATATCTGATTATTTTTGTAAGTCCGTTAAGCAAGATATAGTTTTTCATTTTCTAATATATCTAAGATCCCTAAAATATCTAAGGCCACTGAGTAGTAGTAATACTGAGTGGCATTCTGAAATTGCAGCCTCTTATGCGTAGTATGTGTAGTGAAGTATATTAGACATTTACAAAAAAAATACTATAGAAAGACATCAAATAATTTCACAAATTACCTACGAAATAACAAAAGTTTTTTTTATGATATACAAGGTAAATTTAAAATGACCCATTGTGAAATTTACGTAGGCAAGTTTTAAATATTAAGCACTTACAGCACGTTTTCGAAATATATTTTAATACAATGTGGTTTGAAAACGACAAAACCTTCCGACGAAAATAAAATAGATTTTACGAGTTCTGGTTTAACAGTGTTTTAATTGACCGCCGTACTATTTATAAAGCGGGCATTATCAAACTCACGTCGACTGTAAACTCACCTGCGCGTTGAAAGCGTGCCCGAAAATAGTTCCTAATTCTTTGGCGTAGTGTTCAGATTTGCCCGTCTCTGTTGCGTAGAGAATAGTCGCTTTGATGCGCTTGGAGAGCGCCCGTCCGAACAGTTTGGAAGTGAACTTAACTGCCCTGGCGATCTGTTTGAAGTGGAACTTCCTGTGGACGGTCTTAGTGCCGTCAGACTTCGTCCATTGGTGAGTCTTCCATGGTGGCTCCTGTGTCATATATAAATATATTAAGTCTAAATTAGATGTTTGATGCTCACTTCGATTTGATTGGATTGGACACGCTTTCTACGAATAGACATAGTGAAGATGTGGTTGATAGTTTTGAAAATAGAGGCACTATTTAATTTTGGTAATCGTCAACAAATATTGTGGCAATCTTGAACAGTCTGAAGAAAATTACAAAATTTAATATTCAAAAACATATTTATATTCAATAACTCTCTGGATATTTTAGTCTCGGGCGTTATCGGCGAGATTTCGACGCAAATTCGGGAACGTTGCTCATCCACTCCGGGCTCCCCAATTATTCGGGACCGGGCAAGGGTCGTGCCCACGGGTCATTCTAACGAAACCTGACACTAACCCTAAACCCCTAAATATCTCAATAAACTGCGAGTAAACGATCAAATTTTCCACTTCGCCAATAAAGGTGAAATAAAGGACAGCTGTACCGAAAGTTATAGCGCACAAATTTTAACGAAATTCATCTAAATAATTTACATTGTTGCACAATAACTGGCTAGAGTGAATAAAATCAATAAATAAAATCCTTAATCCCTACACTAGTCAATCTTGGATCTAAAGCAATAGGAGGTAGTCGAGTGTAGGAATTACTATTCTGTCGGTTTCAAATCTTATAAAAATGATAGGAGATTAAACAAATAATACTAAAGTCAATGACAGCTTTTCTCGGATAGAATTAAATTAGACTAAAGCGAACAGTAACAAAAAAACATAACGTTCAAATTAAGAACTCTGTCTAGTTGTCCGTTGAAAGATGCGAAAGTTTTGTGTTTTTTAACAAAATATAAAACAACAATAAATTTATCGATATCAATAATTAGAACAAACCTGATAATCATATGACGGTCTGATGTAATACAAGGCCATTTCTTGGTGGAACACTGTGGTTAACGATGAAGACATCGGTGGAACGATCCATATCCAATCAGCTGGACATCCGCCCCTGAGAATAATGTTCTGTGATGAGCTCAGGTAAAATCGTATCATGCTTGTGACGTCACAATGGTAATAGCCCAGAAAAGTACTACTCCATTTCTTCTTGTAGTCATTGTACAAGGGGATGGAGGTTTTCACAAAAGAATAGACAGTAGCGTTCCTTGAATAATATAACAACGTACTACGATCGCATTTATTAGCAGTAGAGCGTGTTGTGTGCTCACACGAATAAGCACCTATTTCTTTCACGAAGTAATCAAATATTTGACAGCTGTTATATTATACACTAGCTTTTGCCCACGACTCCGTCCGCGTGAAATAGTTACTTTGGCATAATGCTAAATTTTACCCCCCCCCGCTTCATTTACGTAGAAAGTGAAAATATTTTTGAATTATAGAATGTTAAGGAGCTATTTAAGCCCCTATTTTGAAACATTCTTTATTGGTGCTCCACTTGTATTGGTCTTACCGTGATGTTATATAGCATTCCTCAATAAAAGGGTTATTTAACACTGAAACAATTTTTCAAACCGGACCAGCAGTAGTTCGTGAGATTAGCGCGTTCAAACAAACAAACTCTTCAACTTTATAATATTAGTATAGATATCATTCTCCGGCCCTTCTTCCAGTCACCTGGGGTTGGGGCAAGATGTTTTCTCCTTCCATACTTCTCTATCTTATACCATTTCTTCGCTTACTCCCCTCTTACATAAATTGTCTTTCACGCAATCCATCCATTTCTTCTTAGATTTACCTCTTCCTCTATATCCTTCAGCATTCATAGTCAACACTCTCTTATCAACCTCATTTTCATTTCGTCTCATCACATGTCCATACCATCCCAAGCGCGCACTTCTCAACTTCTCCGTCACAGGTGCCACTTTCAGACTTCCTCTAACATATTCATTCCATATTCTATCCATTCTCGTTACTCCACACATCCATCGCAAAATTCGCATGTCTGCTGCATGTAATCGCCTTTCATATTATGGCCTATCATATATTTCATATTAAGCCGTTATGCAATTGATTCAAATTTCCACTGCGATGTCTAAATAATCTACTAATAATCAAAACACTAAGTGGGCCAATAGATATGTTCATCGATCTAGTGAATAAAGACTTTATAAAAAGCTCCTTTATTTACTCATTGAGTTTCAGTACACGCAATGATTATGCTTTGGCACTAAAAAGTTTTGTTGTCTGAAACCTAGTAAATTTCTAGACACTGAACTATACAAGAATGTTGTGTTGAGAAGAACGCCACAAATTGTGATACTTTGATACCGGGTTACAAACTATGCAATCTGTTAGTTGAGAGCGATTTTACAAAGTTGAGATTCTCGTGTAGTAAATATAAATTGTGTCAGCTGCATGCTTTTTTATATCAAATACATTTTATCTTTACGCATTTTGTACATATTAAACATATGGCTATAACTAGTATGCTTATACGACTTGCTTAAAACCATCCCCTTTGTTTTTCTTGAAGCCTGAATAAATATATAGATAAAACTATTATGCAATCTTATGCTTACCCATTTCTCGAACTGCAAACTTCACTCGATATTTTCGTCCTGATTGCAAATATAAAATTAAGAAATAAACATGTTTGCTAACCTGCTTTTATTTTCATTTTCTAAATGCTTCTGGAATTGTTCGGACGCGGAGTGATGATCAACAATGGACACGTTATCTCTATGGAAACTGTGCAGTACCGCTATATTAACTTCAACTAATGCCTTATCTTTCCACAGAGAAACGAACGAGTTTGTGTCTAGACCCATTTTCTTGGCTACAGCCTGAAAGTTTCAATAATAAAAGTTCGTTAGTGATACGTAATCATATCCTTACCGTAAGATTTTTATTAGTAATGCAGACAGACAGTGTACGATTTAACTTTGTAATAACGTACAAATAATAATGTATTTTTTTATCATTCATTGACCACGATCTCAGAGCGTTCGTTTGCGCAATACACTAACTCTTATGCAAACAACCGTGAATGAAGTGTACCACAATAAGTTCGCACGTTACCCAATGACCGTGGGTTGTTGCGAATCCTCCAGTTTTATTTTCTTTATACCTCGAATAGAACTTAAAATTAATATTTTTATAATAATCCTCCACACATCTTTTTTATTGCTTAGATAGGTGGACGAGCTCACAGCCCACCTAGTGTTAAGTGGTCACTGAAGCCCATAGACATCAACAACGTAAATGCGTCACCCACCTTGAGATAAAAGTTCTAAGGTCTCAGTACAGTTACAACGGCTACCCTACCCTTCAAACCGAAACGCATTACTGCTTCACGGTAGAAATAGGCGGGGTGGTGGTAACTACCCGTGCGGACCCACAAGAGGTCCTACCACCAGTAAAAAAGTTCTTATCTTGTACACATAATCCCTGCTTAATATACTTTTTATTATAGAATTGTCTTCCGTTTCCGTAAGTCGTATAAAGAATTAAAGCTACTTTTACGCTTTAACTTCAAATTTCTTATACCGTAATTTTCGATATTTCTAATAATTTATATATGTGAGAATAAAAATAATTTCAATAATTTTAGTAATTATTTTTACTACACCATATGAATACCCACGGTCTGCCCGTTTATTCTTTCTTACCAGAACTCTTAGGTACCACATCGCGAACGTTGATACCCAAATAGAGATATGAGATCGAAATCTCAATAATATTGTAAAACGTCTCTACCATCCCTGAATACGGAACTTAGAGTGCTTCACTAACTAATCTTTTGTCGCCCCGTCAGTCGTTTGCGTTAGATAATTCATAGATCAACTAAGACCGTCATTCTGAATGCTATTAGTATATTAACATTATCGTTTTAGTATTTTTAATGAATACTAGCTGACCCGGTAGCCTTCGTAGTGCCTCAATCGATAAATAAAAGACCAAAACTTTTGTATAAAATTAACTTAAAACAAACAAAAGGCATCCGTCTGACGGGGGGCACGTCAAAGGAAAATTGTTATTTTTATTTAATTCCGAGCATTTTCATATTTATCTTTAAACCTTTTCTGGACTTCCACAAATCATTCAAGACCAAAATTAGCCAAATCGGTCAAGCCGTTCTCGAGTTATAGTGAGACTAACGAACAGCAATTCATTTTTATAGATTTAGTACCCAAAATTTTATTGAAACACTAATGTAGTTGATATGGCAATAAAATTGGTCATTTTAATTTATGTGTTGTTTTATAAGTGATTATTAGAGTCCCAAATACATATTATAGTATAATGGCTTTTACGGCTTAATTTCGTGTTTAAAATATTGATCAGAATCGAATAAATTACAAAGTAGTTCATAGTACGTAATAGTTCTGGGAAAAATGATTATACGGTGAACATAATAACGTCCGATAGCTTCAATTATATTTGCGCAAAAAAAAGCATTACGAATAATTGAAATAAAAATTCTCTAGGTAACGATTGAACATTTAGATATCTTAATAGATATCTAAATCTAATATCTAAAAACTTTAATAAGTTCATATAATTTTCTCATGGGTCATGCTCCCGTTTTTTTTTACTTCTCCGACAATTTATATCATTTGCTCGAAGGTGTTTTTTTTGTGGAGAGCAATAAATTATGCGGTCACTGAAACGGATGTACTTACAAAACCTACTTATTATTATATTATTAGTGAGATTTATTAGCACAATTACAGAAGGCAGAAGTTGTATGCCTGTAACCTTGAAAAGTGATTTAATAATTTATGAAGATCTTAAAAGGTGTTTCTTGTTGTGTTTTTGAAAATACAATTTCGAATACTTTTTTTTTATTCTTTATTAGAGCCATACATACACCTATTAAGTTAAGTCGAATAATCAAATACGAATAATTATGCTCAAACGCGTACCGCCAAAAAATGTGTTTTAACAAACACAAGACGCTGACCGTTTTTTTTTATAACGCCATCTTGTTGTGTCTTTAAAGCGGTTAGTTGCCCTCAATTAAGAAAAATAGTATTATTATTCGCCAATAAATGTCGGGAAGAGTTGATTACTGAAAACACGAATAAAACAACATTTTCTGAAAATAAATCGTAGCTAGATCGATTTATCGCCCCCGAAATCCCCTGTATACTAAATTTTATNAGACGCTGACCGTTTTTTTTTATAACGCCATCTTGTTGTGTCTTTAAAGCGGTTAGTTGCCCTCAATTAAGAAAAATAGTATTATTATTCGCCAATAAATGTCGGGAAGAGTTGATTACTGAAAACACGAATAAAACAACATTTTCTGAAAATAAATCGTAGCTAGATCGATTTATCGCCCCCGAAATCCCCTGTATACTAAATTTTATGAAAATCGTTGGAGCCGTTTCCGAGATTCAGATTATATACATAACTATATATATTAATATACAACAATTTCTCATTTAAAGGTATGCTTGAATGATGTTTCATAAAATGTACATATGTGAATTTAAGCTTATAAGCTCGTCTGGTGTCAAGATGTTTTATTAGTTAAAACTCTATGAAGGAATTTGCAAAAGCATTTATGGCCTTCGATATACCGTAAAAACTTTTCGAAGCAAACCGACATTTACGTACTGACCTCAACAATATTCAGTCGACTCTCATCGCAGAGGTTCCTGCATCCGATCTCAGTGCCCATGTACCAGCCGTTGAAGGAATTAGCTGTGAACTCTAGGCCCCCGCAGTCAAGCCTCATGTTGGAAACAGCCGGCAAAGCATACCATTTCCAACCCATGTCTTTGAACCAGTCATATCTGTTAATCATAGAATAATTATAATAACCAGACCACTTTCAATCTTCTAATTATTTGTAAGTATCTTCTGAATTGTTTGGCTGTATGTTGATTGGCTTAAAATATTTTTGCAGATCAGGTAAGTAATTTGCCACAGAACTATTAAAGTCGGAGAAGTGACGTGCAAATGTTTGTTATAATATGCTTAAGTAATAATTTGGAAGTAGGCAGAAGACATGGGTTTTTTTTTCGATACGTTTTTTTTGTGTCCACTTACTCAGGATGTTCGAATTGCACTTCCATAACTATTTCTTTGGGTAGTTCAAAGAATTCAGGATCTTTTCCGTCAGCAGAGAGTACGAGCGGCAAAATGTCCCATGGGGTGCGCGGCGCTTTCCATCCAAGTTTCATACAAATCTGAACGAAAGCAATCATCAAAAAAACCTGCCATTTACAGCGTTACAAAACATCAAATGGGCCAATGAATATCTGACTGTCTAGCTGATAATTTTTTTTATTAAAAGCACCTTCATTTACTGAGTTTTAGTATACGCCATAATTCTGCTTTGGCACAAAAAAATATTATTGTCTAAAACCCAGTAACTTCCTCGTAGTATACATTAAAATTTGTGTATATACGAATATATAAATATTATATGTGTGTGTTTTTTTTTATTTTGGCAAAGGAGCATTCAGTGTAAAACCTTGACGTTTAATGGTAACATTTATTGTATTGTTCAGATGGTATTTTGTGATTGATTTTAAACAAAGCTCTAGATCGGCTAACGACTAAACATTTGAAACATATATCAGAATCGTTATAAGATCTTTTGCACTTTTCGGTTAATTTTAATAAATTACAATTAACTAATAATAATAACACTAGATGATGACCGAGCTTTGCTCGTTTTTTTTTATAACGCCATCTTATTGTGTCTTTAGGGCGGGAAAAATAGTATTATTATTCGCCAATAGATGTCGGGATGAGTCATAAAGTTGATTATTGAAAACACGAATAAAACAACATTTTCTGAAAATAAATCGTAGCTAGATCGATTTATCGCCCCCGAAATCCCCCGTATACTGAAATGTATGAAAATCGTTGGAGCCGTTTCCGAGATTCAGATTATATATATAATATTAACAAAAGAATTGCTCGTTTAAAGGTATAAGATTTACCTCTGTAAATTCAACTCGTGCTGGATCTCCTATAATGCTTCCATCTGGCTCCTGGTATCCTGCATAATTGATAAGCTGCGGATTCCATATTCTGTAGTCATGTTTACCGTCGGTGCGTTGTGGGAAGATCGTTATTGCTGAACTGAAATATGTTACTTGTATTTTGATTGTGCATTACTATTTCAAATGTTTCCACGTGTTTGATTACCTAAATAGCACACGTCCGTGTGCTCAGTTAACTCAACCGTGGTTTGATTTATTTCACGCCTATGTAACGACAATAGAATATCATCTCTGCATAGTATACAATTAAGTTCCAAATTGCATTTTGTTTATGTATCATTTGTGACTTCTAAGCTTCTGAATCGGATTTATTGCGGTGTTAGATGTGCGGTCGGTGCGGTTAGATTTTTAGGAGGAACGTGTGTGAATTATTGAATGAAAAATTTGTGTATTTTTATTGCTCCAATTGAAAAAAGACCGAATGTCAAATAAAAACTTTGTTGTTCATTCAATAGGCCCTCAAAATACAAAGTTTGGGTACTTCGCGATATACACAAGCCTGACAGTTTAATTGTACACTTACTATTGACTTATGTTTTAATTTTTTTTATTTATAAGTCGGTATATTTCTGTTATCGTTGAAATTGAACTCGTGAAGGCGTCTCTAGCCTTAGAAGTAGAATGAAGCAAGTGCATACCAATAAAAATAATGCTTATCTTTAGGATTTCATTCTTCAAATTGGTTTTTTAGATTTTAATACCGTATTATTGATATACGTAGGTATATTCGTAGGTATATCTTATTACGGTACGCTTCTGCATTTAGAAAGTCGGCTTTGTCATACCAATATATTTACAATACTTAGATATCATAAATATCAAATATTCGATTAGTTTGGAAGCGAACATTTTCAGAATATTACGAGTATATTATAATATATACTATATACTATATACTATAATATATATTTTCAGAATATTACGAGTATATTATAATATAATATAAAATGTTCTAAATATTCTGAATAGATATAAAAATAATAATAATAATGCTCAAAATTATTGTTATCGACGAACTCACACCACGAAAATTTTAACACTATAATAGATGTGTGCCTAGAGTAATAACTTCCAAAGTCAAAAAATTATGCAGATCCATTAAGAGTAAAATCGTTAGCATAAAAACAGCATCAGCATAAATACAAAAAAAATCATCTCACCGAATATTTCCTTTATTCGTAGCGTATTTGATGTGATTGCACAATGCTTCGAACATACCGCTTGCTGTGGTCACTTCTCTGCAATCGAATATCTACGAAAGAAATAACAATTATATTTTAAACATTTTATTTATTTATTTATAACTTCTTATACTATAAAGTATAAAGGCAGACTTAATGCCATAGGCATTCTCTAACAGTCTACCTTAGGGGAGTGCAGAGATGAAGCTTGGTAGGTGTAGTGTGAAGGTGATATTACTGAAACATAATAATATGTGTATATATAACATACATAATATTTAATATGTTTTCTATTTAAAATAATTTATTTATCTCCCCTAATTCTCTCAGCAATGCAAATGCAAGTTATTGTTCATACACGGCATTACTTCACCGAAAAATTTCCAATATAAGGTAATGGTTTAAATTTTAAAACGTATTTTTTTTTTTCAATAATCACTTTATCTTCCGTTATTTTCTCATTCAGCTCTTCATTAGAACTAAGGATATTTAATCTAAGGCTTTAAATTTAATTTTAAGTATAATTTCTGAGTGATGCAGCGCTAGAGGTGATCCTTAATTTACCTAATGAATAAAAAAGTGTTCAAAATTATGAAATTAACTTAACTCTGTGTAGCTATCAATTTAGATACAATGTTAAGACGATTAATTCATGTTTGTTTAAGTTAGAAATTTCACTGTCTCACACACAGCGAGCCCTAATTAAAAGTTAGAGCGTGTGGTTTTTGTCGAAGGGTCACGTTATAATGAAAGCTCTTTAAAACGAATAGGCGTGTTTTATTAATTATAATATATAATATAAGATAGCCTTTGTCAACAATCTAATTTAAGTTACATTTTNCAATGTTAAGACGATTAATTCATGTTTGTTTAAGTTAGAAATTTCACTGTCTCACACACAGCGAGCCCTAATTAAAAGTTAGAGCGTGTGGTTTTTGTCGAAGGGTCACGTTATAATGAAAGCTCTTTAAAACGAATAGGCGTGTTTTATTAATTATAATATATAATATAAGATAGCCTTTGTCAACAATCTAATTTAAATTACATTTTTATTTATTTTAATAACTAAGTCACTAGCGCGGTATACATGTAGACATTTAAAATTTTAAATATGTAAGTATACCCTTATTATCTAGTTTTATTATTCGACACCAATAATATAGCGTGATAAAAAATAGTCAAAAATAAATTGCAATACTCGTTTTCTGGTCATAGTGAGTATCTATACTATCTATACTAATATTATAAAGAGGAAAGATTTGTTTGTTTGTTTGTTTCGAATAGGCTCCGAAACTACTGGACCGATGTGAAAAATTGTTTTTCCATTAGAAGCCTACATTGTCCCTGATGAACATAGGCTACTTTTTTTTTTTTTTATTTTTTTTTTTTTTTGTTTCATGTGTGTTTTAATGTTTCCGAAGCGAAGCGAAGGCGGGTCGCTAGTTTAATTATAATTATTAAAAAATAAAAATAAAACAATGCATTTTTTTTTAAATCACTTATAGAACACAGATATTTTTTTTCGTCCAAATTAAGGATAAGTTATTATATCAATTTGTTAAATTTTACACGATACAAGATTTCACGACCCGCCTAGTTTGAAGTGGTTACTGTACGCAATGTAAATACTAGCGATTACTTTGAGACATGAGGTCATAGTCTCAGTTGTGAAATTACTTCAAATTGGAACGAATGGATACTTCACGGACGCAATGAGCAGGATAACGGTACCTGCTAGCATAGCGGCTAACAGCACACTCTGCAATCACTACCACTCAATATAAATTTTATCAAAATATCTATATATATACATAAAAATGAATTGTTGTTCGTTAGTCTCGCTAAAACTCGAGAACGACTGGACCGATTTGGCTAATTTTGGTCTTGAATTATTTGTGAAAGTCCAGAGAAGGTTTAAAAGGTAGATAAATGTGAAAATGCTCGGAAATACATAAAAATAACAATTTTGTTTTTCCTTTGATGTGTCCCCCGTCGCCGCGTCGGACGGATTCCTTTTATTTATTTTAGTTTATTTTATACAACGGTTTAGGTTTAGGCACTACTACGAAGTCTGACGGGTCAGCTAGTTCGAATTAAAAATATCATACGTATTAAGTATATTATGAACTAGCTTTTGCCCGCGACTTCGTCCGCGTGGAATAGTTAGTTTGGCATAACGCTAAATTTTACCGGCCTCTTCATTTACGTAGAATATCATCTTTATAATAGATCTTCACAAATAATGCTTTATTTTAGAACAAATTTGGTTAACATAAAAAACGTTATAGAGAGCCAACTTTAACATATAGACGTATACTGTCGCGGACTTTTTTTTAGATCTTTTAAGGGGGAACAATTCTCTTATACATTATTTTCGCGAAACTTTAACTGTTTCCGCAGCGCACGCAGTGGAAGCTCTCAAAAGGGAAAAACACCCCGATTTTGGTGCTCCGCTTGCATTAGTCTTAGCGTGATGTTATATCTTATGGCCTATAAGCCTTCCTCGATAAATGGGCTATCTAAAACTGAAAGAATTTTTCAAATCGGACCATCCTGAGATTAGCGCGTTCAAACAAACAAACTCTTCAACTTTATAATATTAGTATAGAAGTACGAGTATTATGAATTAATATTAAAATTTATTGTCAACACGTACACACAGAACCATTATATTGAGCGGATAGTTTTATATAAAATATTCCATAATTACACTTGCGACGGGAATTAATTGTGGAAAAGTTCAGGCTTTTTAAGTTTATTGCTATAAGATTTATTCTTTCTGCAGGACACTGTGTTAAAATATCTTCTATACTATTCCTGATCTATTATTCGGTGTCGCGTAGAAGAGGAGAGCAGTAAATAAGAATTCTCGTTTCGGATGTTAAACGATTTCGAGAAATAAATAAAACGGGAAAGAAGATTTTTCAACCCCAATTCGGTTTTCGGATTAATGAGTGCTCGGGGCTTAACTCCGGTACATTCCTAATGTCTCGTCTCGGGGTGAATTTGGCAAAACGACCGAAACACGCAATGCTAATGGTGATATGTAATACTTTCATTCTGTACATTAGTGCCAATGAATTTATTGTACGTATACGATATACATAAATTATACATAACTAGCGACCCGCCCTCGCTTCGCTCCGGAAACTGTAATTTATTATTGGTTTCTCCACTATTTAATGGATTTTATTATTCATATAAACCTTCCTCTTCAATCACTCTATCTATTAAAAAAAACCGCATCAAAATTCGTTGCGTAGTTTTAAAGATTTAAGCATATATAGGGATATAGGGACAGAGAAAGCGACTTTGTTTGATACTATGTAGTGATAATATGTATTAGTACCGAAAAACTATCCCGTTTGGCGTTTTGACACATTTGTTATTAGTTTTCCGATGTTGATGAATTAACATTAAATCGGGATAGTGCAATAAATTGTGTAGCAACTTTTTTTTTTCGAATAAATTCACTTATTATTGATATATGATTATTATGATTGTGATATTTGACATGAGAAAACAAAAGTCTTATTTGCTTCCACAGTATAACCTTATATTTTACAATTTTAATGTAGCAAACATGTTGCTTTGTTTAATCTCAATTAACTAACTAGAATCACTTTTTAACCATTGTTTAATCCACCATAAATCGCACAGTTCCCTTGAGTAGAATATACCTTTTAATTTTAATATTGGATATATCGTCTTTTCGCATTAAAAGTGTACAATTTCCAAAAATATTCTAAATTGAGTTAATGCGGTTATGCGGAATCATTTGGTATCACCAGTATTTTTCTAATAATACTGTCAAAAGAGCGTAGTTTAGTTTTAGTTTTTTTTAATTATTAATTTACCTATTTTTTGACTACTATTAAAAAATTTAATAAATAATTATATCTTACTTTAAAAGACAGATAATGTAACTGTTGAAAAGTAAGAAATAAATGTTGCAAAGATGATTAATATTAAAAATATCATATGTTAAACCTTTAAAACAGTCTCCTGTAAAATTTAGTAAGTTTTGAGATTATACAGTTTTAATGCGAGAAGACGATATATCAGCGCAACCACGACCACTATGACAAGAGACTGAGAAGAATATATGTATATATTTGATAATTCATACTTAAAATAGAAAAAAAAAAGATTTTTAAATCAATTCTTGGATAAACGAAAAATTTGGTTTTTCCAATTTCCCACAAGATTAGCCTCTGTCAAATACCTACGTCAGGGCTGTCGTTATCAATGTACGATTGGCCACCGGATTGCTGCGAGCTTCTATGCCTTAACAAACAAACAAAAACGGAATTCTGTTTACGCGATATTACATTTTAACATGACCATATAAAAAATGACTAAGTTTTAAAATAAATATGAGGAATTCTTGTAACTTGCACGTGAAACTTGACGACAGTACACGAAGTAATTTGTGATCATAAACACACTGACCTTGTTTTGTTTAAATTTTAATTTTCGTATAATACAAACCACTAATTATCGTAGTTAGCGTGTGATTATGATTTTCAATTTTGCTTCCTACGCTTTGCTGAACTTCGGTAAATAATTGTTGTATCAAAATAGAATTTACTGATAAAAATAACTAGGAGGATACGAATAGCTTTTTTTTATTTATTGCTTAGATGGATGGACGAGATCACAGCCCACCTGGTGTTAAGTGGTTACTGGAGCCCATAGACATCTACAAAGTAAATGCGCCACCCACCTTGAGATATAAGTTCTAAGATCTCAGTATAGTTACTCAGTATAGCTGATCGGATGTACCGGGTTTCTACCATCATCCTGCTTGTTTTTGCCGCGTCATTTATGCGTGTCGGTTTGAAGGATTCAACATTCGTAACAGCAGCATTGATATCACAAATGATATCATCTAACGATCTCTCAAGACTAGCCCGCGACATCTGTTCACGACATAACCTAACCAAATCTATCCTATGAAGGATGAAGCCTGCAGATCAGTAATGCACGTCTTTGAACATGATTCAGCTCTTTCAAAGGCTAACAAAATAAATTATAAGGTTAATCTCTATTTGTACTATACCTTTAAGAGAGAATTAGAATAAATATTATGATTATATTATTCACGTTGTGACGTCTATAGGCCAGTATAGGCCCATTCGCTCAATTACGTATCAAAGTTTTGATCCCGGAATTTTGGACATTAAATAGGTATTCAAATAATACCCAAATAATTATGTTAATTAGAAATTTGAACTAAAATATACTCTCTGCGTAACTTTACAAGTATAAGGTGGTAATATCAGTTATAGTTTTCTTCAGTATCCATTTTTCCTGTTCTATAGTTTTTACATGTATAGTTTCTTCTTCTTCCTATTCGTACGCTCTTGACAGAGTGGTCGTGGTCATGCATCAGTCGGATCCTGCGATACCGGTGCTCTCGCGATGCGACGCCATGTGGCACGATGTTTCGCAGAGTGAGAGCAATCATTTATGTTGGAGTATATATATTATATACTCCATATATATGATATACTCCAACATATAGAATTTACACTTAAATGTTTCTTATACGTATAAGTATTAGATAACGATTTAATATATATGTAGGTATAAACTACAGAAAGAGGCTCGATTTTATCATTGCAAAATAATATGACTCGCATTTTTTTATTTATCAATGAGATCGGAAGATTATTACGCAATCAGAATATATGCGTTCACGTATAAAAATACATGTTTATCTTGTTACAATGAACTACCTATTTTTTTTAATCGTGGATATGACGTGTTAAAGGTTCGCTGTGTGGTCTAATTTCGACTATATTAATGAAGTCTAGATTTTCTCTTTTTTATTATTGACATTTTTCTAATAAAGGTGGGGGATAATAACGGCTTAATTTTTATTTATTTATTGATTATACTAAAGCCTGTGAACAGGCTACTAAAATAATTAATTTAAAATGTTTTTTGTAGATAGATGTTGGGCCTACAATTTTGGCAGTACAGTTTGAGACTTCTGCCGTCCAGTCGAGTTAATAAAAAATGCATTGCCTGAAGGATTTGCAACAATAAATCAATGTTAAAATACAACTTTGGACCTATTTAATGTGAACTCTCGCTGTATTGATTAGAAAAACGTATTTGGTTAGTAGTTTGTGATGTTCCTTGAATATTTAAAATTCGCGGTGGAAATCGAAAGGGGTTGCGATCAGATTTTTAGATTTTTAACTGATCAGGACAACTACTACCGGCCCTCTAACTAATATAAATGAATTATATAAATATGAACTATATAAATGACTAGCTTTTGCCCGCAACTTCGTCCGCGTGGAATAGTTACTTTGACATAACGCTAAACTTTACCTGCGACTTAATTTACGTAGAAAGAAAAAAAAAAACCGATTTTGAAACATTATTTATTGGTGCTCCATTTTCATTGATCTTAGCGTGATGTTACATAGTCTATAGCCTTCCTGAATAAATGGATCAAATCAAATCGGACCAGTAGTTCCTGAGATTAGCGCGTTCAAACAAACAAACTCTTCAGCTATATAATATTACTAGCGACCCGCTCTCGCTTGGCTTCGGAAACTGTAATTTATTGTTGATTTCTCCACTATTTAATGGATGTTATTATACATATATAAACCTTCCTCTTCAACCACTCTATCCATTAAAAAAAACCGCATCAAAATCCGTTGCGTAGTTTTAAAGATTTAAGCATACATAGGGATATAGGGATAGAGAAAGCGACTTTGTTTTATACTGTGTAGTGATATAGATATTATCCGTCGTCCATATTGTCAATGAGCGATGGTAGCCAAGCTCTGTCGCCGTCGGCCGTGTGCTCGTCAACGTTCAACAAAGAAGACTTTAGTACAAAAAAATAAAGTTTTTTTTTTTAAATCATAATTGTTCTATCATGATGACATACCTGTAACTTTTTCCACTGTATTCTTCCGATGCACCTGGTCGCATTACGCCAAGCCAACTTGGCCCCGAACACCAATTCCGAAGTTTTAAGTTGATACGTTCCTTTTTCTTTCAATTCCCTCTTCACTTCGTCTAACCTCGCTTTGTGGGCTTCTGAGTTCTCTCTGTTAAACACAAACTAGTTGAGTCAATCGTCTTGTTTCCGTTTGCGGGAAAATCCATCTTGTTTAAGTTGGTTGAATGCGGTCAATCGAATTTAGACTTCGTTTTATTTTACTTTGTTTAAAAACTGTTTGATGCTTTTTGAGTAGGTATAATTGAATGAAACTTGCGAAGCTGTTGTCTTTTAAAATTGTTACTTAATAAGCAAACGGGTAAAATAAACGTTAAGGATTAAAAAGTTATCTAAAGTTAACTTCTAAGGATTACTTTGAATTATTAAATAAGGAACTTCGTTCCTGATAGGGATTCCCAATAGCACATTTTATTATATACAGCTAGCATATTTATAGCTAGCTGACCCGGCAGATTTCGTAGTGCCTCAATCTATAGGTAAATCAAAAAGTATCCGTCCGACGGGGGTCACATCAAAGTAAAAACAAAATTGTTATTTTTATTTAATTCCGAGCATTTTCATATTTATCTACCCTTTAAACCTTCTCTGGACTTCCACAAATAATTCAAGACCAAAATTTTCTAAATCGGTGCAGCCGTTCTAGAGTTTTAATGAGACTAACGAACAGCAATTCATTTTTATTTATAGGTATAGATAGAAAGATATAGATTAAATTGCATTTTTTTTATTTTTAGTACTGAAATTAAAAGACTTACCGCTTGATTGAAGCGTAGTATTGTGTGAGGAATGCCTGAGCATCCTTGAACACTTCTTCCGCCGTCCGCGGGGTATCACCTCGACCAGGTATATCCATAATGCTTGTCTGACAAACTTTTTCTGAGCATTTTGTGTTCTGTAAATTGTATAAATATCTTGTTCAATATCTTTTTCTATCTTATCTGTGCAAAATTTATCTTAAGTTTGCTGCAGATTCGCGATAGGGAATCTGTATTTGGATTATGCCGTTTTATTTATTGATTATTTTTTTAGAACGTTGACTGTTTTTTAATATAGTTACATCTAAAGTTGTCGTAACCTAAAGTATAAGTTGCCCGGTGCAATCGTATCAATAGATGCGACTATACCAGTGTTGCAATCCCGCAGGCAGATACCTGTTTTTCTAATGAAAAACGTAACAAATTTTCAGGAATTTTCAGGAAGGAATAACATCGTGTACTAAAAATAAAACCCGCAAAATTATAAATTACGTAATTACTGGTGATAGGACGTCTTATGAGTCTACACGGGCAGGTACCAACACCCTGCCTATTTCTGCCGTGAAGCAGTAATGCGCTTCGGTGTGAAGGGTGGAGCAGCCGTTTTACTGTAAAAGCTGAGACTTAGAATCTATGTCTCAAAATAGGCGGCGGCATTGATGTGGTTAATGTCTATGGGCTTCGGCAACCACTTAACACCAGGTGGGCCGTGAGCTTGTCTGCGATCGAGAAGTTAAAGAACTCGCACTAAGCACACAGGATGTTAATTAAATAGAGCGCAGATAAAGCTGCCTGGAGGAGAGTATTGTGTTATCTACAACTCTCTTCTCATTTCAATAGTTTGAAGGCTAATTTAAGAGACTCAAATTAATTATTCCTCAATTATTTCATTAGTGATCTCATTATATCCTTTTTTTTATTTTCATTATTTAACAAAACCATAAATAAGTGTTATGCGTACGAACAATTTAGATCCTGATTGCGAAGGTCAACCGCAAATGTTAATTTAGATAAAGTACCGTTCAGTAGGAAGTGCGTCCAAACGTATCAAACGATGAACACACCGACTTACATACATAATAAATGAGACGCTTCCAAAATAAATAATCTCGGACTTTGTCGTAGCTGTTTCAACGTGTGCCGTAATCTTGATTTTTTTTATCCAATAATATCCAAATAAAGGAACCACACCAGTTTTTAATGACAGATAATAATAAAGCGTAATCTAATAAAGGCGTAAAAATCATACGAAAAAAAATAGACTTGATCTATCTCGAAATTAATAATAGTTTATTTTAACAAGAGAAAGTAGTAGTATTTTAATAAGAAATTATTAATTAAGAAAATTAATAACAATAAAATCAATTTGAAACTAAGACTTGACAGATTCTGTGAGGAATGTAACGTTTTTGATGAAATTATTTTTCCTTAGCGTCTAATTTTATATTTTGCTAAAATGATTTGTTATGATCTTAATTTTATGATACTGTTTTTGATGACAATTTAATCTCGGAATATATTATTATAGAACCGGTAGATTTATTACCGTTGATGTTTATAAGTGTTTGAGAATTTTATGAGGAATTTTATGTCAAGGAACGTTTGTGCAACAAGGCATATTATAAAGTTAAGGATTATTTATTAGATGGCACTACCTGGGAATGAGGCGTTCGCTCCTGGGCTTTTCATTTTCCATTATTATTATTATTTTTTAATTGTATTTTTTGACTTGTTTTTTCCTTTATTGTAAATAGGTTTACGTATTTAAAAATAAAAATGTTGAGAAAAAACAAGCCCGTTGAGTTTGTTTCGCCGTTTCTTCGCTTGTGTAAAATAGTCCCTCTAAGGGCTGAGATGTGAGCCCTAAGATATCAGATTGTTAATGCCGCTACCTACTCTGAAACATAACCTGTGAAAGTGCGAAATTTATTAAAAAAAATATTGTTTTACTCTTTAAGCCTCTACGTTCTGCTGGATTATGTTTTAATACGCTATATTATTTCTCTAACCTTTTACAAGTCTTTTTACTAGTTATGAGGCTTAGTAAGCGGTAAGCCCAAGTGGGTAAACATACATTATAACCGCGCTAATACCTTCCGGATTGAATGGTACGATGGCCGCTTATTATACCCGAGAGAATTCTAATGCTCAAATGTTATTTCTGAAACTGATTTCATATTGTTTTTGTAGCAAACGCCTTCACAAAATTTCGTTAATATGACATTCTATCATGATTAATCACACTGCTAAAATAATGTGTCTGACTGATTGGATATTTACGGACGAATCCCACTATAATTTTGATTGCATTACAATTAATGCCAAGAATAAGTTTATTGAGATCTCTGAGAGAAAGTAGTAGTCACATAAGTATTATGTCACTTCTAGATTTACAAGAGGGCTATGGGCAAAGCAAAATCGTAATATTTACGAGATGAATTTTTGGATTACACAACAAGACTGTTAATGCGCATTTTTTTATCTACCCTGCGTCCCACCACTGCGCAAGTTGCAGGCTTTTCACAACGTCTACCATACTGTACTGCTACAGATCTAAGGTACAATATCTAAAGTATAATAACTCATAATTGAAAACATACAATCATCGAAGATCTCTGTGTATGATATGTTCTTTTTCGTTTTCAAAGCATTATTTTTTTGGGCAGCTGACTGATAATATCCCTAAGATTATCGATATGTCTGAACTACGATGATTACGACCTAAGATTTGTTGTTAAATTCATATTAAGTATTTGATGGCACTAAAAACCTAGCATTTTCTAAAAATAGTACTTATTTGTCTTTTGTGTTGAATTCTTACAGTATTTTAATCACCTCTACCATTACTTATCTACGTCATAAAATTCAGATTTACGTCAAACGTTCAATTATTTAGTTGAAATAAGTGAGTAGAGGAAAGCACCTCGATTGATGACTAAGTTTATTTTAAGCTCGCAGTACGAAAACATAACTTATGTTTGCAGGCGGGCCGTCACCCGTGAAATAACTTAATTACTCATAAACATTTACATGGACGCGCTGCACAAGATGAGAACGTCGTAGTATTTTGATTTAACGATATGAGTTTCTCTTCGGTTCAAGTTATAGTGCATTATTATTTTAGCACGCTAGTTCTTGGTACGGACTTGTTAATAATAGAATGTACCGTTATGTTTTTGGATGAGCTTGGAGTCTTTCGCTACATTAAAATGATGATAATAGGAGCTCTCATAATCTACTCATGCATTATCAGTAGTTGCAGTCTTGCTTAGGTAGATGGACGAGCTCACAGGCCACCTGGTGTTAAGTAGTTCTAAGGTCTCAGTATATAGTTACAACGGCTGCCCTACCCTTCAAACCGAAGCGCATTACTGCCTCACGGCAGAAATAGGCGGGGAGGTGGTACCTTTCCGTGCGGTCTCACAAGAGGTCCTACCACCAGTAAAGTCTTAGTCTATACAATCAATTATATAAACGTAGTTTATTTCTTATGATCAACTTAGGCCACGTACAAGCGCATTACGATGACAAGCAACTCTTTTTATCATATAAATGATAATATGTAGTTGTGTATTTTGGCACACACTATGATTGTACCAATTTCCATTCCGATGGTTTAATTAGCGTGTGCCGACTAATTTTTGGTATACACCATGACTGGCTCTAAACTAGGTTACAAATTTTAGTATCGACTTAAATGGTAACTAATATGATTCAAAATATTTTAGGACCGAACAGCGATTTTTTTTCCGACTTCAAAAAGATTTATCCAATAGGGGCATTTTTATGTACCTACGTGAAATTTATAGAATTTCAAGAGGACATTTGGATTATATTGACAGTAAGTACCCTAAATATAGCGCTTTAAAAGGTATTTCTTTAAACAGACAAAAAATCAATATTCAGAAAATAAAAGACTTGATATTTTCTGAAAAGTAATACTACTGAAATTCCGCCAATGAAACGCGTTTTTCACGTTACAAATACACATCGCCATGAATCATTGACGCCGTGCTGATTACACATCAACTTATCTACGACTGGTTACAGCGTTTTATCAACAAAACACGGTGTCTTTATAAAAAGCTTTTTGTAGTACATTCAGCGTAATAAAGTGAACATGAAACGTGTTTACCCAATGAAAATATACGATTACGTTAACAGCGTAATGCAATCAAGAGTTATATCGGTACGATGCTCAATTCAAATGCCTATCCTTCACTTAATTGTGTCCCATCTAATAAACTTACATTATTTCGTAAGTTAGTAATGAAGACTGGAGAAAATTACAATTATGTTAATGGATTTGTTTTACTGGTACTTACGAGGGGCTGTTCACGCCTTACTGTGACTGGTTGAGCTGATCGGGTTCCGCCAGATGGAAATTGCTAACGTCTGCCTCAATGGAAATTGCTAACATCTGCCTAAGTTGCAATGCGATCTCTTCGTCGCATTCGACGAGGAAGATGATCAGTCCTGACCGGCATGACCTAACTTTATCACATCACCCATTAACTATAGGAGCTATAGCTGTGTGTATATTTTTCTGCGAACTATTTTATATTGATAACTAAGAAAACATATAATATAATTTCTGATAATGAAGAATTTCTGAAATTCTGATAATGAAGAACGGACTTTTACGTGATGCAACCTTACGCATGTACCTGCCTCTCTTTTCCACTCGACGGCTTCAAGCTAGTATGTCTTTCTGTACTGGTACCAGAAAAACGTACAATCTAAATATATCTAACGAGAATCACAGAACAACTCCGACTGGGAACGGTGGTCGTCAGCTATACGAATATCGGAGCTCTTCCCCGAATTTCGGAAAAAAAATTTAGAGCGCAATGACGTAGACGTAACTTGCGCATTGAAAATGCTTCAAAAACACTTTCATGATATCCATCAGATCCAATAACTCTTGCATTAGACGCCTTCAGCTCTAACACTAGGAGCAGGCTTAGGGACCCCGGTAACTGTACTCGTTGAACTATACAAAGAGTTTAACGTGCAACCTAGCCCATGCATCAGCCCGCTGAGTTTCTCGTCGGATCTTCTCAGCGGGTCGCGATTCCGATCCGGTAGTAGATTCATTCGCGAAGCAATTGCTCTTGAGTTATGAGGTCTCCTTCAGAGGCGCTCGGGCGGTTGTTAGCAAAACCCACCCTTCCTGGCTGAGCCTTTGCTCGCCCACCTGTCCTGTTGAAACTGGAAAGGCCACCGGGCCACCAATAATCCTTCAATCATAAAAAAAACTTTCATGACGGAATTTCCGCATTTATTCAACACCTAGAGGTCATTATACGCTTATCTAATTTAAGATCTACAATCACTTTTTCAATTGAAATAGCTTAAAAAATATTAACTCTCACTGTTTAGTCTTAGTGTGTTTCATTTCATGTGATGTTAATGTTAAATTGACTATATGTGCAGTTGTTTTAGTAAGCAATAACTACAAGAGGCACATATATACAGTATCATGTGAATGCTATTTACACTATTTTGGTTTCGAACTCATATTTCAAGTTGGACACTGACAGAGTTGGTAGTAACTATATATAGTCCAGCTACCGCTTTTTATTATGAAGACCGTTGACTAATTTACGGTAGTAAATAAAAACGAAAAATACAAAGTCCCGGAGTTATCCTGAAAGGAATTATACTATGATAGCACATCATCAAGACACAAGCTATTTTTAAAAATCAAAAATTTCTCAGAAACTGTGTAGAATTTTATACGGATGAATAATGGTAATAATTTTTCTTCGAAATACAATATTCCAGCCATAAAATGTATCTACATTACAGCGCGCATGCCATTAATAGGTTTTAAGTGATTAAACAAGCTAAGATTTATTTTGTTGAGCTGTCGAGATTTTTTTGTTAATTTCGACAAGACAACTCCCGGTCCATTATTGGGCTACGAGCAATTATATATTTAAGTTCAACTAAAGGCGAACTCTGGATGTGACACCTGGAGAGTGACCAAGACACTCACGAATCAACTGCAGGTTTTTTTTTTTTATTGGATGGGTGGACGAGCTCACAGCCCACCTGGTGGTAAGTGGTTACTGGAGTCCATAGACATCTACAACGTAAATGCGCCACCCACCTTGAGATATAAGTTCTAAGGTCTCAGTATAGTTACAACGGCTACCCCACCCTTCAAACCGAAACGCATTACTGCTTCACGGCAGAAAAAGGTGGAGTGGTAGTACCTATCCGTGCGGACTCACAAGATGTCCTACCACCAGTAATTACGCAAAGTATAATTTTGCGGGTTTGATTTTTTATTACGCGATGTTATTCCTTCGGCGTGGAAGTCAATCGTGAACATTTATTAGGTACGTATTCCATTAGAAAAATTGGTACCCGCCACCAGGATTCGAACACCATTGCATCATTAGATATGAATGCACCGTCTTATCCTTTAGGCCCTAGGACTACAACAACAACAACAACAACAAACGCGAACTCATATGAGCTGATAGACTTCGAGAAAAGAATCGTGCGTCCTTCGTCTACATACAGTTTTTATTATACATTGATAAACAAAAAGTTTTAAGTATCATTGATCATCATAATACAATGGCCGTATCATGCAAAGTCAATCTCAACAAAAGTTCCCAACGGACGCAAGTTGATTGCAGTTGTGTTATATTACAACACGTGTAGATCGTTCGATCGATAACCAACGTCGCTACCTAGCACCAGGTATTTCCAGCATCCGGTTTCGTCTGTGGATTGGTCACGCGTCTTCCGTGACTCTGTGTCTATTGTCGCTTATATTTTTTATTCTTGTTTTATTTTGTCTGTGCTTGGTACGGGAAAAGTCCAATGACATTTTTTTTTTGGATATCATCATTTGGGTTTCACATTTAATGAATTCGTTTTGTTGTTGAAAACGTTCAGTGGAATGTTTTATTGCATTCATGGAACTGAGGACCATATTCTGCACTTTTAATGAAATTCGAACAACTTAGAAGACAATGGAGACGGTAGAATTCATGGGCGAGATACATTACACTATTTCCTTTAGTTGTCAATAATACTCGAGCTTAAGAATGGCCAAGCCGATAACTTCAAAAATCATTTACAGTGATCTGTGCTTTATCAAAGTAGCAATTCAATCCACTTATATACAAAACGAGGAAGAGAGCTTTTGTAGCAATTAGGGTCAAGATTTTTTAGTAATAAGAGACAATACTTATGAATTTTAACTACTGTTAGATTTAGAGAAAACTCGCGACGGACTACGTTTTAGGGCTTGTCGAAGTATCACAACGTGAATCCCAAAATTTACAATTGTGTCAATTTATAATAAAAACTGTACTAGGCTCAATGACCGCTTGCGGTATGAGCACCTCAATCCCCGGTCATCGTTCTCGTCGAACCCGTCGTTTGTGATATAGGACTCGACGAGTAAATTAACCCACAGACATTGCCCACTGAGTTTATCGCCGGATCTTCTCAGTGGGTCGCGTTTCCGACCTAGTGGTAGATTCTGCGAAGCACGGCTCTTGCTAGGGTTCGTGTTAGCAACGCCGTTTGGCTTGAGCCCCGTGAGCTCACCTACTAGTTCAGGTTACGCTGAAATAGCCTCTCAAGGCTATCAGATTAGGTAGAAAAAAAAGGTATGAACAAATGCCATAAGCTAATGTTGATCAGACCATAATCGGGTTTTCTTTTTAGCAAATGCAGTGTAAATGTGTGTATGTGTGTGTGTATGTGTTTGTGCATATGTACGGCAAATGGTATGTGGTGTAAAAAAATTGTAACTAAAAAGTATAATAGCAGTAAAATTTAACACTTCATTGATGATATTATAGTCATTGTATGTTACTTGTTCCATGAGTACATTTTGTTAACAACGGTCTGTTATACAAGAATTATTTATAATCACCCTAAATATTACATTGTTTTTCCACATGTACTTCAGTTACAAGATTGCAATTATTTTTTTGCTACACTAAACAAACAGATGTTTAAATCATTTTGTCCATATGTGACGGACTGACGCTGATACATTCGTGGTTCGTACGCATGCGATCGTTTACTTTAGCTAGTCTTATATTATTATAACCCATATAAAACTTGCTATATATAAATGAAAAAAAGCGATTTAATTATTTTCTAGATGGGTAGAAAATCTGACAGCCTTCGAATCCAAAACATCACGACGTAAATTGCGTCCGTTCATCTTGTCACATGAGTTCAATGTTTCAATTTTTTCCTACAACGACTGGCCCATCCTTCAAATAGACTTCTTCTACAGCTATCACTAGATATTCGCATCATTACGTAGGGACGGGGGTATGGAAGGGAACTAAATATTCGCATTATTAGGATGATAGAAGAAAGAAAGAGAGAAATATCTTTACTGGTTCATAATAGGCCTACCACCAGTATAATCCATAAAGACTGCACGGTACCAATGTTGTTGACACGTCACTGTTAGTTAATGATAATTTAATTTCTAGTGAATTCATTAATTTTACTTACACATGGCATTGCGCGTAAACACAGTTATAATAAGCTCGTTCTGTATGATGAGAAACGTAAATCATGGCCCCGAAACCGCGATACTTTAAGACAAATATTTTTTTGTATGAAAACTATCGACATCTTGTAGCGGATGCCCCTAAACTTATTTGTTGTTAAAGTTAAGACATTTAATTATTGTGTAACTAAACACGGAAAATAAAAAATTAATAAATCATACAAATCTTTATTTGTTAAAGACAAATTGATTAAATTTTATCAATTACTGGTTTCTGAAAATTCTTCATTAAAAATAAAATATAGGATATATAATATGTTACTGCCATCTACAGGAGCTATGAGAAACCAATCGAAACGAAGCCATCTAGTGACCGACGCCTGTAAACATTTTTGTTGAGTGCTTGAGTTGCTTATCTATAACTAGTTTATGTGTATTATCTATGACGTAAAGGTCAAAAGTTTTTTAAATAGAAAAGTTAATTCAATATTTAAATGTTGAATAACGACCGTGATCATGAAAATTGTACTGAATTCAAAACGCCAGAATTGCCAGAAATCATAAAATGCAAAATAAACGCGCGATTAAATCATAAAATTTGTTTTAGAAACAAAATACTATTTATACATAATAAATAAAAAAACGGCTGTGATACCTTAAAAATAACTCCCTCCTTAAGCCAACGTTAACTTTTAAACACAACGACGTAAACAATAAGCTCAACTTTGAACGTTGCGTAATAATTTAACTTCTTCAATGAAAATACTTTTCGTTCGTCGCAATTGTGTTAACTTTTCATCAGTTCCTGAAACGCTTTTCGTAATCTCATTCATAATTCTCGTTAAAGAGAGGTATTGCGAGCTCCCTCGGTGAGGCGGGAAAATGATCGTTTCCCCATAAATATAATTTTGCTCATTGGTAATGCCTCATGAATTGAATGCGTATTTACAGAATCAAAAACAAAGATTTGCGAGTTCCATATGAAATGGGCAAATGTGCCGACATCATCATCATCATTTTAAGCCTTACAGCCCAGTGTGTGGGCCTTAGCCTGGTCCAGTATGTCTCTCCAGATTGCTCTGTTCAGGGCTTTCTCCTTCCAGTTCCTGACACCGATGACTTTGAGGTCGTGCTCTACGCCATCTAACCATCGGAGTTTGGGTCTGCCACGACTTCTGCAGCCCTCTGGTTTGCTTTAGAGCATTTGTTTTGGCATTCTGGTCTCCTCCATTCGAACTACATGCCCTGTCCATCGTAGGCGTCTAATTTTTATATTTTATATGACATCAGGATCCTTTTAAATATCATATAACCTGCCGACGGCCCACTATAAATCAGTGATTAGCGGAGCGTATCGATTGGACTAGTTTTTTTTCCCTTTTTTTTTTTTTTTTTTTTCCTACCTAAGCTGAGAGCCTTGAGAGGCTATGTCAGCGTAACCCTAACTTTAGTAGGTGAGCTCACGGGGCTCAAACCTGATGACGTTGCTAACACGAACCCTAGCAAGAGCCGTGCTTCGCAGAATCTACCAAAGGACCAAACATATTTGTGATACATATATAGAGTAAACAATTATAAGCGATTCCTATAACTATTGATTTAATAATTTTTCACAAAACAAACAAAAAAAAACTTGATTTAGAATAAAAGTTAATCTGTTTTATATAATTTAACATCTTAATAAAGGGACACAAGACACCGGCCCGGAGGGATCGTTTACATAATTGATTCTGTTACCTAACAAAGTTTACGTATTTGCATACTCAACTGTAATATAACTTGTCGTATCGGTGGCGTAAGGTTCACGATTCATAAACCAAGAAATCGGTGTCGTTTTAATTGCGAAAAGCAAAATGTGACGTAGCTATAGTTTTGGTTTCATCTTGGACATTCCACGCACAATATATTCAAACCAAGTAACGCCCAGTCCCGAACTCAGTAAGTTTTTTTTTTATTTATTGCTTATATGGATGGACGAGCTCACAGCCCACCTGGTGTTAAGTGGTTACTGGAGCGCATAGACATCTACAACGTAAATGCGCCACCCACCTTGAGATATCTAAGATCTCAGTATGGTTACAACGGCTGCCCTACCCTTCAGACCGAAACGCATTACTGCTTCACGGCAGAAATAGGCAGGGCGGTGGTACCTACCCGTGCGGACTCCCAAGAGGTCCTACCACCAAGTTCTAAGCCACAAATGCCGAAAGTATCACATAAGGAATTTTATAATTTTTCAACGTGTCCTCGGTGTGATATCCATCCGATTAGAATTAAATTTCAAAATGAATTCAGCATTTTTCTTGATGAAAATATTATATGCCCTATTCTGATTCTACACAATCCTTTTGAGTCGTCGTGGCTTAAAGGATAAGACGTACGGTGCATTCGTATCTAGCGATGCAACGGTGTTCGAATCCCGCAGGCGGCTACCAATGTTCCTAATGAAATACGTACTTAACAAATGTTCACGATTGACTTCCAGGGTGAAGGAATAGCATCGTGCAATAAAAAACAAACCCGCAAAATTATAATTTGCGTAATAACTGGTGGTAGGAACTCTTAGGGTCCGCACTGGTAGGTACCACCACCACGTTTCGGTTTGAAGGGTGGTGTAGCTGTTGTTACTATACTGAGACCTTAGAACTTATATCTCAATGTCTATGGGCTCCAGTGACCACTAAACACCAGGTAGGCTGAGAGATCACCCACCCATCTAAGCAAAAAAAAACACAGGTACCTTCATCGTGCATTTCTATAACACCAGCGGTAAGGTGTATATTAAACCCGCACGGTACTGTAAACCACCAAACTAGCGTTAAGCGTTCCTTAAAGATTAATTAGGTTTTAAGGCGAGTGACGACATTCACAAGACAGGCCGGCAGTCATTCAGCTCTTCTAGTCCATAAAAGTAACTAAACAATTACTTTTAAAAACTGTTTGTCACCCTAATCTCAAAGGTCGAATAACTATTTCATTTAATGGCTGCTGCAGGTGTACACGCACTAGCTGAAATTTCCTAATTCATTAACATAGTAACAGTAAGTCTGGTAAGGGACACCAAGAAAACTAGATACTAGAAACGACGAAGATAGAGAACTAGAAACGACGAAGGCCTTTCTGAAAAGGTTTGAAAANTTTAAAAACTGTTTGTCACCCTAATCTCAAAGGTCGAATAACTATTTCATTTAATGGCTGCTGCAGGTGTACACGCACTAGCTGAAATTTCCTAATTCATTAACATAGTAACAGTAAGTCTGGTAAGGGACACCAAGAAAACTAGATACTAGAAACGACGAAGATAGAGAACTAGAAACGACGAAGGCCTTTCTGAAAAGGTTTGAAAATGAACTTACACAATTGTGAACCCACATACACAAACTATCCTTAGACGGAGGAAGAAACTCTTGCTCAAAAAATTTATAGTGGATCTTTTTCTGACGACATATGGGGTGTTCCAAAAAAAAATTGAGTTGCGATGCCGGATGACCTGAGTCTCATCGGTTGCTGGTATTAATTATTATTAATACCGCTGGTATGACGCTGTAGAAGAAAATTTATGTGAGCTCCAAGTGTAGGACTGGCAAGGTATTGCCGGGATAAATGGCAACGTTTATTGTCAGAGGCCAAGACCCATTTCGGGGTCATAGCGTCAGCGCAGTAGAGAATTAAAATTAAATTAAAATTAAAGCGAATTAACCCATAGACACAGCCCACTGAGTTTCTCGTCAGATCTTCTCAGTGGGTCGCGTTTCCGATCCGGTAGTAGATTCTGCGAAGCACTGCTCTTGCTAGGGTCAGTGTTAGCATCACTCCGGTTTGAGCCCCGTGAGCTCTCCGCTAGTTAAGGTTACGCTAAAATAGCCTCTCAAGGCTATCAGCTTAGGTAGGAAAAAAAAAGTTGTAGTAGTATAATAGTCATAAAAACAACGGAAAATACAACACTAGCTATATTAAGTAAAAATAGTGCATAAATATATTTAAAAGCGAAAGTAGCAGATTTATTGGAAAATTCACTTACTGAGGGTAGTCTAATTTTAGTGAAATTTAAATTACAAAAGCTGTTACTTCACTTTCAACCAAAACAATTATTGATCTCACCCACATTCGAACCAACATACTACTTCAAGTACAACGTTACAAATCAGTTCAAGGGTTTCTTGGGTAACCATGAAGTATCAGAGTTCTTTCATTGTTCGCTACGACTTGCTTAACATAATTCAATTCTCTCTATTATAATCACGATCTAATTAAGTAAGTATCAAATACTAGATTCTGATCTTGATTTCAAAGGCCAGCTCTACGGTACTCTTGGTATAATGAATGTAGACTATTCGGTTTATCAAATATGTGATGAGTTCATGTCAACGACTACACAGAAAAAAAAGCCAACAAAAACTATACAGCTCTAGCTTTTCGCTTTGATATTTTTGTTCATTGCATGCAAACAGGATGTTTTCGGGCAGAAATTAAGTTAATATTTGTCGATGTTCTTGAATCTTATCTTATACCTTTAAACGATAAATTCTTGTATATTAATATATATATAATCTGAATCTCGGAAACGGCTCCAACGATTTTCATAAAATTTAGTATACAAGGAATTTCGGGGGCGATAAATCGATCTAGCTACAATTTATTTTCAGAAAATGCTGTTTTATTCGTGTTTTCAATAATCAACTCTTCCCGACATCTATTGGCGAATAATAATACTATTTTTCTTAATTGAGGGCAACTAACCGCTTCAAAGACACAACAAGATGGCGTTATAAAAAAAAAACGGTCATCATCTAGTCATATTATATTATAGTACTCATGAAACAATGAAATACATTATACATATTATGTACGTAATTCGACCTACCTCAATCATTAATCAATTCCTTAGCGATAAATACGTCAATATTTTGTAATCATACACAATTATAACGCAGCGATCTATTTCTAAGAACATCTCGCTCTGCGCGTGTAAATTCTTAGTAATAAATTAATATTGCTTCACTAATAAGTTGTTCGGGAAACTTGTTCGTAATAGTTATGAATTTAAAATGAGTATTTCGGTCGACAAGCGTCTATTGTATTGGAATTAGCACTTGTGATTTTCAGTTTCTCACGTTATTCTCGAGTTTTTATTAAGAGACTTTAATCATTTCATACAAATATATTTTTGAAAAGAATGATACTAGTATAATAAGATTAATAAAAAAGTAATTAAGTAAAAAGTTTATAATATAAAGTGGTGATTCTGTTTTGCGATTTTGAACTTAAAAACGTAGTCTCAATTAAATTTACGATTAAGCGGTATATGTCAATATACATTTACGAAGGAAAGACGTGTTTGTCTAAGTTATCCGCCGGCACAAGCCAAACTGAACCTTACGACCTCACCATAAAGATTACATAAACAAGAGAGCAACCGTATTATTGAATTTAATTATAATTGTATTTGATATACAGCTTAAAATGATTTAATTTCAGACATACAACNTCAATTAAATTTACGATTAAGCGGTATATGTCAATATACATTTACGAAGGAAAGACGTGTTTGTCTAAGTTATCCGCCGGCACAAGCCAAACTGAACCTTACGACCTCACCATAAAGATTACATAAACAAGAGAGCAACCGTATTATTGAATTTAATTATAATTGTATTTGATATACAGCTTAAAATGATTTAATTTCAGACATACAACATTCACTCTTATCTCGATAAGTCACGAACTTGTTACGTTGAAATTTATCTGCTGTATATAAATTGGCTTATTGTTAACGAGATCATGACATTAATATGACAGATTAATTTGACTTTTTTTTTGTTTTGTGAGCATGAAACTGTTTTACTATAGACTACTTTAATTATAGTAGTTAGGTAAACAATCTAATCTAAAATTATTGAATAATTCGGGTAAATATGATTTATTTCCGTGTTTGATAATTCTAAAACAATTTTAATTATCTTATAGAACAAAATTATAAATTTAAATTAATGTTGACATGAAAGCTGCTGTAGTTTCAAACTTGTTATGCAAATACTGGTCGTCAATATATTTAGCTGACAGTACTGCATTGATAACGAGATAAGATCTCTTTAATACGCTTTTATTAGCTTCAGACGTAAGTATGTTTGTAACGGAATCTTTGAACATGATTTTGACCCCCTTGAAAACGTCGGATTAACTTGAAATTTTGGTATACTTATTAAGGACCGATGACAATTCAATATTAAAAAAAAATTGCAAAAAAGAAAAATTGAAAAAAATTTAATTCAACTAAAAAATGAAATATAAATAATAGTTTAAAAAAACTAACAAAATACGCTTTTAAAGAAAATCCAACTAAAAAATAGAAAATAAATTTTAATAAATTTAAATTAAAAATATTGTACGAAAAAATGATTTTATTGTAAAAAAGCGTTATTAATACTATTAAAATTTATTGTTTATAATATGACAGACGAAAACTGTTACATGTATAGATATTTTTTTTTAGAATTAGTTTCAATTATGATATTATCGACAATAACTACCATGATATAATAGAATACTATTTTGAAAAAATTGTAAATTGTTAGCTATTTAAATAGTAATATAATCTGTTTAGTGTTTTACTAATTACGCCAATGTACGTTTTCCGCAAAATAGCATTTTCTTCCTTGTCAATGATCTGACTTTGCATTAACTTTTGCTGCTATCTGACTCCGAATTTCTTTGAGAGTGCTCGAACTTGAAATGCCTATTGGATATAATCGGGGAATTAATTTGGAAACTCAAAACAGCAATAGTAGATTTTCAATATTATTATTTTGTGAGTTGAACTCTGTATGACAGATTGAATCCATACTCAATAAGAATCGCATTACCAACATCAGCATAATTGTTCTATACTATTTAATATAGCTTTCGCGCAGTTGAATCCAGTCTGAGAGTCAAGTGTCATGACCCGTCGGATCAAGCTGACCCTGTTCGACTCCATTGTCAAAAGTGTCCTCCTGTTCGGGTGTGAGACCTGGAGAGTGACCAAGACACTCACGCACCGACTGCAGGTATTTGTAAATAAGTGCTTGAGGTCGATACTCCGCATATTCTGGCCAGTCACTATCTCTAATAAAGACCTTTGGATTAAATGTGACCAAAATCCCATCGCGCAAGACATTGTTCATCGGAAATGGCGTTGGATAGGACACACCCTACGGCGCAGCGGAGTCAACGCAGCATCAATCGCGTTTGAGTGGCAACCGCTTGGCAGGAGAAGACCTGATCGCCAGATGAGGACTGCCAACGTGACCTGGAGTGATGTCAAGGAGCAAGCGCAAGACAGGGTAAAGTGGAGACAACTTGTGAGGGCCCTTTGTACCAGCGGGGTACCCTAGGACTACAACAACAACAATTTAATATCGTTAGGACGCACTTACGTAACTTTCCAATTGCATGATACAAAAATTTGATGTGGGTGTTTTTTGTTAGATTACATTCCAGTCGTATGTACGTTTGCATTATTTTATTTACATAATTATACACACGGCTACACGCAATCATGTTTAGAGAAAGCTTGTAATTAATTCTAGTCATTGTTTTTACTACACGCTACTCAGCTAATCAATGCAATACATCGGCCCGGATGAAATATCTCGTTTCTTGACGTCATGTCACTGACTACTCCAAGCATTTGACGTGCGCTAGTGAGAAGTGAGAATGGCTACCGTTTCTATGAACGCGTTTTAATTTTGAATCAAATAGATTAACGTTTATATAATAGTCGTTTATTAGAATCGATTTGACGTCATATGAAAGCGATTGTATTTATAATAATTGTTGGACTAGATGTAGAATTCTTTAGATTGTGTCACCTTCATAGTATTATAATAATGAATGAGGGTAACTAAATTTACTGAAATCAAATTCTTCGAAAATGCTCATACTTTTTTTCCTTCGTAATCACTGGTACCTAAGGGGCTGTTCCAACTTCGCGCGGACCGGTAGGTGAGCTTACGGGCTCCACCTGAGAGAAATCTAACTACCGAAAAATCTACTACCGAATCGGAACCGCGACCAACTGAGAAGATTCGACGAGAAACTCAGTGGATTTTTTTTTTATTGCTTAAATGGGTGGACGAGCTCACAGCCCACCTGGTTTTATGTGGTTACTGGAGCCCATAGACATCTACGACGTGAATGCGAAATATGAAAGGCAGGGTGGTGGTACCTCTTCGCGCGGACTCACAAGAGGTTCTACCACCCAAAGCAGAAATAGGCAGGTGGTGGTATCTCCCCGCGCGGAAAAACGTGGAACTGTTAGTCGTATTTGACGAGTTCAATGAAGACGGTGACCGATGCTTGAAAAGCCGAGAAGCGCCGAGAGCGGATCTGGAGAATCTGAAAGGACATGTTTTGGGCGAGGGCGGCTTTGCTTTGCCCTATATATAATTAGTGGTGGTATATGGTGTAACATACTAAATACTTTCTTTTTAATAATTATAATATCAATTTAAAGGTTTTCCTAGCGGCTATATGTAAGTAAACATAAAGACCGACCTGTAATAAGACATTATAAGAGCTTGTAAATATGTAAACTCGTAAATAACATAAATGCCCATAAATTCTATTTTAAACAGTTTTAGAACGTCCGTACTTGTATTGAATTGATTTAAAAAAATCTTTACGATGGCTTTAAACTATCTCTGAAACACAAATAGCATATGATATTTTGGAAATTGAAAAGACTGAGAATGGGACGATTTATTTATAAATTATCACATCAAAGTATGAAAGAGGAGTGCATGTGAATGCTGAGAGGGATGTGTGGAGTGACAAGAATGGACAAGATAAGGAATGAATATATGAGAGGAAGTGTGAAGGTTGCCCCGGTAATTAACAAATTAATGAGCGGACGGTTAGGGTATGGGCATCTGATGCGTAGAGAGAAGATGCATGTGACTATGGAAATGGCAGTGCAAGGTAGAGGGGGAAGATATCGACAGAAGTAGTCATGGATGGAGTGTGTCAATGAGGATATGAGAGAGAGAGAGGAGTGAGTTGATATGACGGTTGACGGAGAAGAGTATGAAATAAAAAGATTCGCTGTGCCGACCCTACCTGGGATAAGGTGGAGAAAAAGAAGATCACTAGTCAATATTTCGTTATACGTGTCTTTTTTTGTAAATTTGTTTTAGCTTTTCCTTTTCCTTCAAGTATCGATATTTTAATAGGATTTGGTGTAGAGTGGATGACTTTTACTTATGTGATATTTTTTTTATTTTGGAAATTTAGAAAGGTAATATATAAATAAAAAATAATACATAATAATAAAACATACATAATAATAAAATAAAAAATAATACATTTATTAATGGGTATTTTTGAAACCAGGGGCGCAGCTGAGCCGCTGGTCATCACTGACTGTATTGAAATTTTGTTTGAAGAAGGGCTCAGAAAACAAATAAAAAGGGTCTAAAACACTGTAAAAATTGATACTTTACGAAGACCTTATTACTAAGAACACTTTAAGCTTATTGGAAACTGAAATATTAATTTAATGATGATTTAATTTTTTTATGATTTTTATTAAGTAATTAATTATCTTATCATCAGAATAGGACTAACTGTGCTTCTATTGATGAAATTAGAAATATTAAAGTGAAGATACTACCGCGTGAAATACGGAAAACATTCTAAACCGGTTTAGGTCATCAACCTCGTAGATGAATCGTGAAATGATTTGTCTGGGAATAATCAGATCCCTAAGAATACGTTTAAAATGATTCTCACGAAATCTGCCATACAAAAAAAGAAAACTATCGTCTGATGAAATTAGTTAAATAATTATATTCAAAAATTGTAAAATAAAATTTTTATATTATTTTACAACCCTAATTTTTATTTAAATATAGTACGGTAATAGTGCTGAGGGCGTAACATAGGTTAGTAACACTATAGTACTAGATATTGGAATAGCCAGGGCGTTTATAATAATTATCTGATATCGGTGGGACCTTGCGGAGACTTATGTAAGGGCACGGTAATGTGTAATGTAAATTAAGTGTCACAAAATAAATACATTATTAAATACAAAACATGTCATATAACGTAAACAAATGATAAATAAAAAATAAAATTATAATTGTATTAATAAAATATTTAAGTAGTTTGTGAAAAAAAAAATTTTTATTTATAATTTCGGTTAAGGTAATTTTTTTTATCTGATATTTAAAAAAGACAGTCCAATCTAAAATATTTTTTGTTGTATTATAAATAACAATGAAAATTCAATGAATAACTCCCTGGCTGATTTGCATAGGTTCTCGTTAAGTCCTTGTTTTCAACTGACCTCAACATTAACACTTTAACTACATACGCGTGTAATAACCAGATGAATAAACAGCTAACAATGTGCTATTTGACGTTTGCGTAATATAAGACGGTCTCTATATTATCATACGAGTATTTAGTATATGACTTGACGTTTAGTGTCTACTGGGCCAAATTGTTAATGTGGCGCTCACTTTGGCCAAAAGCGGTTTTACTATACGCTCCACTACACATATGTACGTAAAACCCAAAATTTACTAAATAATGTAATACTAATTTACACGATAAAGGCAAGATCATTGACAAAACGGGTGATATTGCTCGGTAGACCGACGCGGCGACGGTAAGAATGCTGTTCGGAACTTGTAAATGTCTTAAGCGAGATTCAGATATCTGTCAAATATATTGTGTTCTGTGATGGCTACCCGACACAAATGCAATTTTGTTGTTTGTTGTTTGAGTGAAAACGTGTTAGATTAACGTATTTATTTATCACTGGTGGTAGAACCTCTTGGGAGTCCGCACTGGTAGGTACCACCGCCCCGCCTATTTCGGCCGTGAAGCAGTAATGCGTTTCGGTTTGAAGGGTGGGGCAGCCGTTGTAACTATACTGAGACCTTAGAACTTATATCTCAAGGTGGGTGGCGCATTTACGTTGTAGATGTCTATGGGCTCCAGTAACCACTTAATATCAGGTGGGCTGTGAGCTCGTCCACACATCTTAGCTATAAAAAATAAATAAATAAAAACATATTATTTACAAAATCTATTTTTAATAAACTACTTCAAAATCACTACGGCGCTTTCAAATGGAACGTATTTGTTTTTTTTTCTTGATTCTATTTTTACAACACGCTGTATAGTCTGTAGTTAGACACTATTTATGTTGCACATATATTTGGTGTATCTGTTTATCTTCAAGAATTATGATGACACATTGAAATATTGGGAGTATTGGACGGAAGCTGCGGTCATTTAACGGTTACGATATTAGTCGAAACTATAAAAAAATTTGGTGAACGAACAGTCCAATGACCAAGGGACTAGCTAACGTATTATATTCGAAAATTTAAATCATTATGTGGGTGATTATTACTATGTGGGTGACTTTCGAGGAAAATATGAAAGAATCTTTGTTGATTTGCACGCGTTACTGCGTTTAAAATTTAGTTGTTTATTATTATAATACACTCGGTAAACAAAGTCCGCCTAATTTTATTTGTTGCAGACGTAATGTTTGATAACCGAATATCGAACTCAGTGGGGTTTAACGGGAGATGTCTTTATACAGCAAATACCGGTTATGGGCTGAGTTAAAACTACTATTGCTTACGGGTTTAATTATGTCTGCGACTCGCGAAAACCGAAGGTAATGCTTTTTGAAGTATGAAGATGCTTTTTTCCACGTTTTCGCTTAAAATTGACGATTACTAGAATCCACGAACGTTAGCACTCTGTCTACCTTAAGATTGAATTATTTATTAGATTTGGAGAATGACTAGCATAGTGAAATGATTAGTATAATTACTTTAAACTTTATAAACTTTATATAGGATTGTGGTACTTAATTATTATGGCTGGTTCTACCCCGAATACTATAATATATAGAAAAGAGAATCGGAGTATATCATTCGAGTTCAATCTTTAGGTACTTAGCAAGCGTGTTATGTTGATGTTTAGATTGTAATAAATTTTATGTGTTTCAAATCGTTTTGACATAATTGTGAAGGGTCATAGGCAGTATAAGTGGATCGAGATGTCCGGTGTCCAAATTCTTTCGTATTGCTTACACATAGATATAAAACGTTTTCTATTAAACTCCAAACTTACAGATCCAAATATTATTCTAAGTGTAAAATGATTTTTTATAATGAATGAAGTCTGTAACGATAATTCGGGATTCTTTTGAACAGTAACGGTAGACAACGGTCTGGCGGTGTCCCTAGTATTTACTCAGGTGGATGTTTTACTCGTCTGCCTACTACTAAAAATATTCTGTCCAAAATTTCACTAATTTTACGAAATCAAGATGTTCATAATATTTTCATTTTTTCTTCATATCACTAAAATAGTTCCATAAGTAATTGAAACTTAATTACTTGAGATAATTTAATTACTTACCTATAGGAAATTTACCGATATTAATATTACGTTAGTGTTGTTNCAGGTGGATGTTTTACTCGTCTGCCTACTACTAAAAATATTCTGTCCAAAATTTCACTAATTTTACGAAATCAAGATGTTCATAATATTTTCATTTTTTCTTCATATCACTAAAATAGTTCCATAAGTAATTGAAACTTAATTACTTGAGATAATTTAATTACTTACCTATAGGAAATTTACCGATATTAATATTACGTTAGTGTTGTTTAATTTACTTGTCCCAAGAAATATCGAAGTATGCAAATTACTAATAATTTCTTATTAAGAACTTAATATACTACCAGGAAATTCATCAATAGCGTTCTCAATTAGCGTATGAAGATATATTTTGGTGAAATATTTAAATAGTGAGTGGACACATTTTTATAAACAAAAGATTTGAAAACAAACAAAAACCGGAGCCTCGTTAGAGCTAATACAAAACGAGATGTTTGTCATTCCTCATTTTTATTCTCGCGGTTCATAAAAAGTCTCGTGTGTTGTGCTTAACATTTTTAGAAACGAAATAAAAACAAAAGGTACTCACAAAATGAGTGACTTCATTGATCCGGGAGTGAAGCGTGTCGAAGTTCTCGTCGTGAGCTACATGGTTCTTTAGTCTTATCGGTTGAGGAACTTTTATACGAAGATTTGGCTTCACTTGTTTCTGATTACTGTCAACTTTCAACTCAACACTTTCACCACTAAAAGGGCACGTAGCCGAAACGAAATGCCCGTTAACTTGATCCATCTTCCTGAGGTTCTCTTTCGCGGATCCACCGGGATCCTTCACGCAGCAAATCTTAAAGAAATTTGACATTTGAATTTCGTATCCACTGAATAGACTCCCGCGTGCGTGAAGGCTTGACTGACGAGGGCGAGGTCTGGGGCATAATATATATGCATACCGATAGAGTTCCGGAGCAGGACTGACTGAGTGTCGACTAACGGGCGGTGAGCATTCTAAGCAACGTGAGAAAAAAATATCAATAATGCGTCAGCGCAGCTCGCGGCCTGCGGCATCGCCGACGAATTTCTACCGAGTGGATGACGAATATAATCACCTCAGATCAAGGTAACGCGTTCGTGTCGTAAGTGGCATTATCAGTGTTCGTACCAAATGACAATGAACGAGTAACGCAGATTATATTTTGTTTACGAAAATAGATAATTTTGAAAACGCACAACTTACAAGTTGCACTCAGTACAATGTGGTCGCAGAAAACCTGATTCTGATTTAGCAATAGGGCTCAATAATTAAAAAAAAACACATAATTACCACAAAGCAGTATACTTTTTGTGACAAAAAGATAAATTTACAAAGACATTTTGTGGTGATGAAGGATATAATATTTATTTATTTGTTTTTTTATGTCACGCCACATTAACTGGTCCCGTGATAAGTTCGTAAAGAACTTGTGTTACAGGTACCAGATAACGGAAATAAATATAAGATTTTTATTATACACATACACATATTTAATATACATCCATAACCCTGGAGAAGACATTTATATTTATCATACAAATATCTTCCCTTGGCGGGATTCGAACCCGCGACCCCCTTGTGTAGTGACCATGTCACTTACCACTACACCAGACGGCCGTTAATATTATATTATCTCAGTGTTACTTCTAGATAGGCAAAAAGNAATAAATATAAGATTTTTATTATACACATACACATATTTAATATACATCCATAACCCTGGAGAAGACATTTATATTTATCATACAAATATCTTCCCTTGGCGGGATTCGAACCCGCGACCCCCTTGTGTAGTGACCATGTCACTTACCACTACACCAGACGGCCGTTAATATTATATTATCTCAGTGTTACTTCTAGATAGGCAAAAAGATGAATAGGACTGCTATGTGATCAAATCTATGCTGCTATGCGGACTTATTTTTTGTTATATTACGAACTAGGTATTCTAAGTAGTATAAGTGGTAAGTTTCCAAAGTATTTTCTTTTACATTTGGATAACAAATGCAGAAATTTGTTATGTATTATTTAAGAGGCTATTTATTTTTCTAATCTGTTTCATGAAATAGATTTGATCGGATATGTATGTACCAATATTTTTTTACGTAATTAATATTGTTTGATAATTATACCGTTCTCAATATCGTTTTATTAAGTTTGTTTAACTTTGGTAGAGTTGAGATGACTTTTTATAAGTTGTTACGTTATCTATAAATAAAAAATTAATGCATTTCTTTTATTATTTATTATAATCATTTTATTAAAATTTAGGTATTAATACAGCTATATAATTATATTATATATGTGTATGTATGTATAAAACTAACTTCAAAAGTAATATGATTCTCATATTATTGAGGCAAAAACATGAATAAAGTACATTATTTTATTTACCAAAAAATATTCGGTTTTGGGGAAATAAATGAGAATCTTCTCATTTAATGAAGTCGGTTTCTTTTCAAATACGTTGTGGATAAAATAGATTTAAATAAAAATAGTTTAAAAAAACTAAAAACACACGCTTTATATAAAATTCAACTAAAAAATAGAAAATCCATTTAATAAATTTAAATTGGAAATCGTGTAAAATATATTTTATTGTAAAAAAAAAGCGTGTGGTGCTTTTTAAGATATTATTGAAATCGGTCCCCGATAAATCTCCAAAGTTTGAATGAAATCTGGCCGTTTAAAGTGGGTCAAAATCGCGTCTAAAGGTGTCAGTTACAAACATACAAACAATACAAGGGAAGCTAATATAAATCATGTAAAAATAAAGTAGAAATAAATAATTGGTAATAATAGGATTTGTTTTATAATCCCGCATGGAAACTCTACATCCACGCTATTTCTGCTGTGAAGCAATCGTGCGTTCTAATTTGAAGGGCGGCACAGTCTTTGTACCATAAAATTGAGACTGCGAATGCTTCGACCTTATTATTTGACCAATGATATCTTAAGATCGGAGGCCGCATTAACATTGTCTATGAACCACTTAAGATCGGAAGAACCGTAAGCTTGTCTACCTATCTTGTGCAATAAATAATTGTTCATAACAAACGCACCGGTTATAAATTAATTTGTTATAATTCATCTTGTTTGTCAGTCATCTTGTTTGTCATCTTGTTTTGAAATACTAAAATATTAAATGAAAGCGCGTCATTGAATCGTACAGTCAAAGGGATTTCACCTATTATAACATTTAATTCTAAGGTAGTATGATTCAGAAGTGTCTTAAGTGAGTTTCACTTATAGCTAATTAATACTTCTTCTTCTCAGTCGTGTCACTCTTGACAGAGTGGTCGTGATCGTCATGTAGTGTTGGAAGGGGCAGACTTGATGCGTCTCACGATGTCGCGCCATCTCTCCCTGCTCGATGCCATTCTACTGCACTCATTTAGGGGACCTCCCACTGCAGTTTTAATTTGGTCGGTCCACCGCATTGGTGGCCTCCCGCGTGGTCTTGGACCATTAATTAAAATAATTAATATTATTTAGCAAATGCTTTAATGTTTTTTCTGTAAACTACAATATCAAAGAATTAATTACTTAATAACCAACGTTCATTTGTTTTTTGAAATATTATTTCAGATAATATTATTTATTCTAGAGAGTTCATCGTGTAGCTGAAATTAGACTATAATAACTGAATTTTAAGATTTAGATTCACTAAAATCACTGTTTTATTATTGACATTTTTTTCTGATAAAAGCGGAAAAAGTCTGCTCGCAATTTTTTATAAACGATAACACTAAAGGTCATCAATAGCTATGAAACAAACAAAAATAATGCTGAGCTGATTTATTTCCTATTTTTATATAGATAATTTCTGTCTGTTTATTGGTCCAGGTATCTCCGACGCTGCTTAACGGTGATAATCTTCTTCGTCTAATGTAGGTGTATATATTAATATATAACAAAATAATCATCAGTGTGCGCTTAGTTACAGTTTATTAGGTTAACGTGGCATAGCTGGCAGTGAACTGTAATCACTGCCAGTTATGCCACGCTACCGGTTCTGGCTCCACTATGACTGGTGGCCGAGCTCATGGGGCTTCGATTAGAAACAAATCAAATCATAAATTTATAAGTTTATAATAAAACAAATTGCAGTAGTTAAACAAGAACTACACATACTTTATTACTCTATATTGAAAAGAAATGTTAGTTATTTGTGTAAATATAATTTACGCAAAAATCAATAATAAATTGCAATACAAAACCCAGATTAATTTGACTGAATCGAATAACACTAAATTACTAAAAAGTATACTCCATTACCTACATACATACATAATATAATACATACAACGTTCTTTCTAAATATAAATGTATGCATTTAAAGGTTTATCCTTCTACATTCTAAATATTTACATGGCAGATGTGTCGAAATAGTCGTCGTGGCCTAAAGGATAAGACGTCCGGTACATTCGTATCTAGCGATGCACCGGTGTTCGAATCCCGCAAGCGGGTACCAATTTTTCTAATGAAATACGTACTTAACAAATGTTCACGATTGACTTCCACGGTGAAGGAATAATATCGTGTAATAAAAATCAAACCCGCAAAATTATAATTTGCGTAATTACTGGTGGTAGGACCTCTTGTGAGTCCGCACGGGTAGGTACCATCGCCCCACCCATTTCTGCTGTGAAGCAGTAATGCGTTTCGGTTTGAAAGGTGGGGCAGCCGTTGTGACTTTACTGAGACCTTAGAACTTATATCTCAAGGTGTGTGGCGCATTTACGTTGTAGATGTCTATGGGCTCCAGTGACCACTTAACATCAGGTGGGCTGTGAGTTCGTCCACACACATGAGCAATAAAAAAAATCTATTTAAATAAAAGAGAATCTATATAAGCATGTTGAGCTAAAATGATTTAATGTATAGATGGTTTTCTGAATCCTCTTATGGCTTCTGTATTCTAATATAAAATTGAATTTTATTGCGGGCGATGCCACAGGCGCAGCTCGTTATGTGATAAACGTCAATCCATTCCATTCGACGACTTCATCGCAGGTTTTGGTAAATAGCTGGTATTCTCCCCAATAATATGAAGATAAACAATAAACGGTTTTTCCCGTGATAATAACAGGTGACATTGGTATTCCCGATAAGAAATACGATAGGCAGCTATAGGATTAAAAAAAAACTACACACTTTCCTATATACCCAAAGTTTGTAATCGTTGTAACCTAAAGGGCATGAAACCTTTTGCACATTCGAGCTATGCGACCATGCTGTTCTTCAAATCCTGCATGCAAGTATAATTTTTTTCTAAAATAATAGGTACTTATACACATACGCACGGATTACTTCCACAATTAACATATAGCATCGTGTTTTCAATATCGAACCCGTAAAAAATACGATTTGCGTAATAATTATTGGTAGGGTGTAGGTATTATTGTTAGACCACAATGGGTAAGTAGCAAATAACTACCCATTTCTATCGCGAAGCAGCTACGCGATCTGTCTCGGGATGGTGGGACACTGAGCTATGTATAATCCAAATTTGGGCTTCATAACTCAAGGATAACGCAATTTTCTTTCTAATAACGTGGATTTTTGTGTAGCATTTGTTAGATATACATTTTATATGTAACGGTGATAATACATCTATTATTAGACCAAATATATAAAACAGTGTACTGTACTGTGTTCGAGTATGTAATAAAGTAATCGTAAATAATAGAAAGTCATTCCGCGATCGAATCAAAAGTAAATCGCCGAGATATTAAATTTAAAAATTCAATAATCTTATGGGAATTGTTTAAGACGTGACTTACGCTTATCGACAATAAACTTAGTTTTCATTCTAACGATAAAGAATATTAGAAAATGAAATGAGTTTCATTTAATTTAGAAAAATTTATTACAAGTAAATATATTCAAACCTTTTCATTTCATTTTTTATTTTATTGCCGTATAGGCAGACGAGCATTCGGCCTACCTGATGGTGAGTGGTTACCGTCGCTCATGGACGTCAGCAATGCCAGGGGCAGAGCCAAGCCGCTGCCTACCGCTTAATACTCTTCACAAGCCTCGTTTGAAGAAGGACATGTCATAGCGCTCGGGAAACACCGTGGCGGGGAGCTCATTCCATAGCCGGATGGTACGTGGCAAAAGAGAACTCTGGAAACACACTGTGGATGAACGTAGTTGCTCCAGGTAGTATTGATGAACTCTACTCCGATGGCGGGCGGTGCGATGGTAAAAGCGAGATGTCGGTATCATCTGGAACAATTCCTCAGAGCACTCCCATTTGTAACTATTTATTGTTTTTGTATAGTTTCATATTTTGGGGAGCATGTTGAGATATTTATGATATATAATATCGCCGAGACAGTTATTTAACCTTATAATTTTTTTCAGGGCCTTCGAGTCTTGTTCTGTAATTTAACGTTCTGAAAAATTTAATCCGGAACCAAAAGAATTGAGTTGCAGACCACCTGTGCGAGTCTAATCCAATTTTCCTCTCATGACCAAAAAAATAATAATAGCAGAACTATAAAGTAAATCTTCCATATTATATTTTATATCAGAGTTCGTCAACCTGATTGCAGTATCATTTTCCTCAACACAAAGTAACAAAAGATCAATGAACAATAATAGATACCGGTACAAGTACATTCATTTTAAATTGAATTCGTTCACCACGGCTTGCGCTCTGAGATGTCTCAAACTAGAAACTTCACACTGGAGCCGAGCGCAAAACTCATATTACTATCTTTATTCGGCAGGAATCATCTACTAGAAACAACTTCACCGCTTGAAATTTGACGCCAAAATTGCCCGATTTGAAAAATTTACATTCCCGAAAGTTCTATGAATTTCGTCCCACAGTTAACGTGTTAATTTATTCATGTAGTATGTTAATATTTAGACCATATTTGTGATTCTTCGAAACCGAAGGTTAATTGGAAGGAAATATATTAAACCTTGTACGCATAAACGTTAAACAAATATAGATACCTTGTAGAATTATCACTATTTTTCATACCTTTGATAGTTGAAAATCAAATTTATGAGGACTATTATTAGCACATTAAGGGCTTTTGATAGGAGAAGTCTACCAACCCGAAAAAAACCCAGCTTTTCTTGGTTACCATGGGATTATGACGTTATCACAAGTAGGTACTTTTTCGCGATGAAGAAGCAAGTTTGCTTGAAGCAAGTTGAAGAAGCAAGTTTGCTTCTTCAACATTTAGCGTTTATAGATACCTTGTAGAATTATCACTATTTTTCATATCTTTGATACTTGAAAATCAAATTTATGAGGACTATTATTAGCACATTAAGGGCTTTTGATAGGAGAAGTCTACCAGCCCGAAAAAAAACCCAACTTTTCTTGGTTACTCCATGGAATTATGACGTTGTCACAAGTAGGTACTTTTTCGCGATGAAGAAGCAAACTTGCAACGTCAAAGAGTATCGCGTTAGTCATTATTAGTCACGGTATCGGAGGAAAATTTCTACACTAAGACAGGAAACTAGTGTTCCCCTGGCAGAGTCATTCTAGGCTCCAGTTGCGTAATATCTTTGATAGCCAAACCAAGCATCGTAATGCAAACGATGTTAGTGGCTGATAAGTCAATGAATAGTGGCGACCTTGGATAGTAAGGACGTTACTATAACCTAATATGTTTTTATATGTGTAAATATATGAGTGTATGTGTCTGGCAATTGGTTTTCTTTTATCTAAGAAATAGAGTCGATGACCTAAAAAAACTCAGAATCCGGTCTAATGCATCAAGATTAGCAACGATAATCACATTATAGTGAGCATAAGCCTATGGAAGCGCCTAATACCAAATCGAACATGAATCAATTTCTCGGAGCGGTATTAAAAATATATGTAAAAAAGATATAGGAAAAGGACTGGCATTAAAAATAAACTGAAATAAATAATATTACATTGGACAAGTTTCATTAAGTGAGCGACACAGCCGGCTCCGTATTAGACCTTAAGATAAATATCGAATGACTGCACGTTTCCTGATTTAATTCTTTGAAAGTTAACTTGAAATGTGAAGTACAGACGTCGTCATGATCCAATACAATCTACTTTCTATAATATTGTTGGATGTTCTCGGAAATCTGGTATTACCGTGATGTCATGTCGTGTCATGAACAAATTCGTTTAGTAATTTCTTGGGTTTTCTCGAGTTGCAGACCTCAAATGAACTAATTTATGATTTCATCTCAATGACATCGTTCATGACCATGAAAACTGTAAAAGGACACGTGAAATTATAAAAAAATTTTTTTGACGTAAATAGACCGATGACCTCAGAATCGTCTTGATGATTTTCTTTGAAATTCGATAAATTTATCCGTTCTGATTTTTGTTAGGCGTTACTTTGAATTCAAGAGGATAATAACATCAATACGAGTATCAATTACTTGTCATACTTCCGATTTGTGGACAATATTATCGTCTTAATGACGGATATACTTAAACATCTCGGCTACATTATGTCTGGGCTTAACAATGTGTTAAACGAATTGTTTTTTTTTTTTTTTTATTGCCCTTGTAGGCAGACGAGCATACGGCCCACCTGATGGTGAGTGGTTACCGTTGCCCATGGACTTCAGCAATGCCAGGGGCAGAACCAAGCCGCTGCCTACCGCTTAATACTCTCCACAAGCCTCGTTTGAAGAAGGACATGTCATAGCGCTCGGGAAACACCGTGGAGGGGAGCTCATTCCATAGCCGGNTGCCTTTTTTATTTTTATTTTTTATTGCTTAGATACCCATCGACGAGCTCACAGCCCACCTGATGTTAAGTGGTTACTGGAGCCCATAGACATCTACGACGTAAATGCGCCACCCACCTTGAGATATAAGTTCTAAGGTCTCAGTATAGTTACAACGGCTGCCCCGCCCTTCAAACCGAAACGCATTACTGCTTTACGGAAAAAATAGGCGGGCGGGAGGTGCGGACTCACAAGAGATCCTACCACCAGTAAAATTATTAATGTAACTACACCATAGAAAAACTCAAAGTACCAAATCGACTTTTTCATGTTATATTTAAGGTTGCCAGTTGAAAATATTTTGAATTGCCGCAGTTGCCGACATGATTTCGTGTCATAACTAAATGGCACAGTTATTTATTTCTTTTAATGATTTTTGTTAGTAGATTTTGGTGCTTTACGTTACGTTATTCAATGAGATTAAGTTTACAGTCTGGCCGGCGAATCATGGCACAACTAAATAGCGGCAATCCAAAATATCTTCAGTTGGCAACATTAAAGATAACATAACACGATTTGATACATTTGTATTTTTCTATGGCATAGTCACATTAATATAAAAATGCAAAACTACCCTTTCATGCTATATTTAATGTTGTCAGTTGTAGATATTTTGAATTGCCGCTATTGTAAGTAGTTGTGTTACGATTCGATGGCCATACTCTATTTACATTGATTAAAATACCTGTAAAAACAGTCATTTATCCTAAAGCAAAAGAGTATTAATTATTTTTTACACTCGATTTCCACTAAATCGATCCTATTTTATGGATGCTCTAATTCTAATCCGCACGTTTGTGGAGTTAGTTACGTATATTGAAATAAGTGTTGCAGATGTTTACAAAGATTGTTTAAAACAAAAAATTGAATTCAACTTATTTTCTACACTTGACCATTGTCAATGAAGCTAAGATTTCAATAGGTTAATCAAGCAAAATAGACGAATTTTTTGGTACATATCCCATTCGTGTAACGCTTAGGCCCAAAATGGGGTTTCTCCTTTATCCGTTCTGATTTTTGTTATGCGTTACTTTGAATTTAAGAGGATAATAACATCAATACGAGTATCAATTACCTGTCATACTTCCGATTTGTGGACAATATCGTCTTAATGACAGAGATACTTAAACATCTCGGCTACATTATGTCTGGGCTTAACAATGTGTTAAACGAATTGCTATGTGAATTAATCTAAATAAATCCAAAATCTATACTAATAATATGAAGCTGAAGAGTTTGTTTGTTTGTTTGATTGAACACGCTAATCTCAGGAACTAGGTACTGGTCGGATTTATTTCAGTGTCAGATAGCCCATTCACTGAGGAAGGCTACTAGGCTGCACTAAAAGTATCGGGAATGGAATATTTCCACTGTTCCTGTCATATTAAAAACTTTTTAATGCCATTTAAAAACTTTTTGAAAACCTTGGTTTTAAAAATCGAATACCATTTATTTATTTAAAAAAAGATTCTCGGTCTTGTCACGCGGTTTTGTCAAACTTGTTTAGTCGTTGAGAAAATGGAATTGACTCGAGAAAATTCAAGAGCGATGATGATCACTTGATTTTAATCTATCTCGCTATAAGTATTTTAATGAGTGTGAGAATAAATTGCAGTTTTCAAATCACATCGCAGCAAAAAAATCATCAAGCGCGTAATATTGATGTACAATGCGCCGTCCGGCTGGTGCGCGGCGGCACAGAATAAGAAGAATAACAAGAAACACTCAAATCACTTCAAGATAGGCTTTGAAAATTGTAGAATTTTCCGGATTTCTCCAGGATCCCATTATCAAATCTTGATGATTACAGGACCATTCGGGAAGTCTACCCTTTCGAACAAAAAAAAATAAAAAAGAATTGTCAGAATCGGTTCAAGCATTCTCGAGAAATCGGTGAACATACATAGACAAAGAAATTGCGCTCGAATTGATAACCTCCTCTTCTGAAGTCGATTAAAAAGCGTGATTTTGGTTCCTTAAATAGCTCCTTAATATTCTATTATTCAAAAATATTTTCACTTTCTACGTATATGAAGTCGCGGGTAAAATTTAGCGTTATGGTAAAATAACTTCCACGCGGATAAGTCGCGGGAAAAAGCTAGTAATATATATAGTATAAGCGTGCCATTTCTATACTGAGCAATGACAGAGAAACAGCAATAGCAGTTGTGCCTAAATTATTTTCAACAAACTATAGCCCTATTTAGAGCCAACATAAAGTATTTAAGGTATGTACTGTGTCAATTATTTTAGCTTTATTTCCACAAGACCTAAACCAAAGTTTTAATGCTTGCGTATTGCAATTCCTAACATAGTAACATTCACACTCACCATAGGCTTAGTCCAAAAGCTTAAAATCAGAGAAGTATAATTTCCGTTGTGTCAAAAAAATAAACTCGATCGAGTGGATTACTTTTTGTATTGTTGTAGATTTTTGCAGTGTTTTCACTTAGTTTTCGATATTAGGAAAGTATTATTTTAAATTGTTTTCTTTTGAACAAATTAGAGAAATATCATCTAAACATATAAAAATGAATTGCTGTTCGTTAGTCTCGCTAAAACTCGAGAACGGCTGGACCGATTTGGCTAATTTTGGTCTTGAATGATTTGTGGAAGTCCAGAGAAGGTTTAAAAGGTAAATAAATATGAAAATTTTCGGAATTAAATAAAACTAACAATTTTGTTTTTCCTTCGGTGTGTCCCGCGTCGGACGGATTCCTTTTGTTTGTTTTAAGTTTATTTTATACAAAAGTTTAGGTCTTTTATTTATCGATTGGGCACTACGAAGTCTGACGGGTCATCTAGTATAGTTATCTATATATTACTACGTGAAGCAAAAACTTTGTATCCCTTTTTACGAAAATTGCGCGTACGGAAAAGTATGAAATTTTCCACACTTATAGAGAATATAGAAAAGAAGTGCACAATGCTAATATCTTTTTAAAATAATGCATAAAAGATACATTAAATCAATAAAGAAAACATTACACACACTACATACCATGTATTTGACGCACACACGCATGGATACTATTTATTGTCAAACTTTTGACGTCTGTGGTCAAATTGAGAATAGATTAATTTTTTTTTTATAGTGTAGTCTTGGCGAAATTTGTGATTATAGATGTATAAAATACAATCTTAATAGTGTACAAACTTACAATTCCAATTAATTATATTCGAATTTCGACTACTGCGGGACCTCTAGTAAATATTATTACGCTTATCAACGGTTTAAGTTATATTCTTACCTAAGCCACACGAGTATATTAGACGTAGGCTGAGTGGTGATTTCTGTAGGTACGCACACATTGCTCGTAGTTAGAATATGAATTGATTCAAGTCGTTGAATATAAACAAAAAGGAGAAAAAGGATTTCATGAATAAAATACCTATCGAATACGAAGGAACTTTATTTGACCAATAACAGACAAATATACTTTTTCATCATTACATTATTTAATATTGAAACAGTTATTACAAGAGTAAACAGTGCAATACAATCAATGTTTTATGATATGATTTCCGATAAAACTTTTTTCTATTATAATTTTAATTTTAATACACTTTTAAACGTGCCTTTCATTTTTATAAGGATAATTGAATTAATACTTTTTGTAAATATTATTCTTAATCGTAATACAATACGTCATTAATTTATTTATATTAAGAATTTTTTATACCATTTATAGCAAGAAATTGTAGACAAATTGATCTTACATGATACTATGAATAATATAAAATATGAATAATTTCATAAGACTAGGCAAAGAATCACAAAGTTGATTAAAAAAAAAAATACGTTTTAGAGCTGATTAAAAAATCGCAAACACAGCTTAATTTCAAAATTTATTAAAAAAAATACATTAAAATTTCATAATATACAAAGTAAATAGAAAATTATTTTTAATATTATATAGTAAATATTATTAAATCACAAGTTTAAAATATAACAATAAAGCTCACTTAATATAAAATATTTACACATTTTGAAAGATAAAACAGACCAATACGTATTATAAATGAATAAAAAAAAAAAATATATACGAAATATGAATGAATAATGTAAGTTATGATAATCTTACATCAAATTGGTTCCGCAAACATTTTAAAATACAAAATTAAATAGCATTCAGCTGAATTTTTTTTTCCCTTAAACTAGACGAATAAATTTTTATAATTCGTTAGATAACAATTAAGCGAGATAATAATTAAAATTTTATTTGAAAAACTTTGAATTATNATGAATAATGTAAGTTATGATAATCTTACATCAAATTGGTTCCGCAAACATTTTAAAATACAAAATTAAATAGCATTCAGCTGAATTTTTTTTTCCCTTAAACTAGACGAATAAATTTTTATAATTCGTTAGATAACAATTAAGCGAGATAATAATTAAAATTTTATTTGAAAAACTTTGAATTATTATCTAGTAAAAAATTTCAAACTATCTACTAGCGATTTTTAATGGACACGATATACATATAATAAATGAGTTTTATTAAAAGTAATATTTTATATAGTAGATAAAGATTACATCTAGATACTACGTAATTGGTAAATTCTTAGGTTTCGAAAGGATACGAGATATCCAATTTTTTTTTTAATAATACTTGAATCGCGAAGCTGATATGCGGAAATATACAATAAGGGTCAATGGATTTGTGCGTTGTTACGACACCCTGCGCTTTTAAGAAAAATGTTAGTACAATAAATTTGAAGGGTAATAACTGTAGCATAACTATATTATTACACCTAATATAATAAGTTGAATTATTCAAGTGTTTCAAATACAGCCATTGGAACGATTCTCAACCAATTAAATTCAAGGGTCAATTAAAATGGACTGCTTGGTAAAACAAATAGACATTTCGTGAACTTCCCTAATTGACTTCACAATTACAATTATCGACTAAAGCCTTTGAGCTATATAGTGTACATACTATAAATAATGTTGTAGGTATTGTCAAAAAATAAATATCTATATAATAAAATAAGTTTAATTGCAAGGCATGAAGGGGAGATAATTATGAAAGAATGTTTTCTTAATTTACAATTTCGAGATAAATTTTTTTATGATAAACGAAATAGGTTTAGATATTTTATCTCTATACATTTAGTTGCAAACGTTTCAGAGGAAAAATAATATTTTTCGAGAATTTCACAATTAATTAATTTTATACCCAAAATTTATGAATGAACGCTTAACTATTTTAAGTGTGTACTCACAATTATCTTAGAGCCAGTATTAACTTTTTTTTTTTTGGCATATACACTATAAAATTTAGAGAATCATGAATTTCGTAAAAGACATTTGAATTGAAAATATTGTGAAAGCCTACAGAAACCAGCAACTTTTAATGTACGTATGTGAACAATATAATAATAGTACGTATGGAGTTGATGTTCTTGTAGCTATTAAGAATACTAACTAAGATCTAAATGTGCAAAAGTGATCCAATTTATCTGTTTCAAAAGTAAAATTATATCAAAACATAAAATATAGATGAAGACAATGTTGTTCTGTGTAAAACTTTATACATATTATATGGCACTGTAGCTTAGGTACAATGGATATATTAAACTCAGCCATGACATGATTTTAGGGTCGGTACACGCCTAAAGCTTTGCGATGTAATTAAAAAATTTTGAAGACTTTAAATTTAGAATGAAGATAATTTAAATATTTTAGTCGAATATGAATGTAGTCGCTCACAGGATAACCTTGATGCAGTATTCGGTTGGTTAGATGAGCGTGTTGGGACGGAAGCGAGAGGACCGCCGTCATGGTTGGGAAGCGACGCGGTTCCTACGAGCCGACTCGCGAGAAGCGCTGTGGACCTCAGCTGTGCGCAGTGTGATGCCGAATATGTCTTCGTGGTAACGATTCTCTTCCTAACGATAAATATACATAAAATAAAAATGAGGGTAGTTGTAAAATCAACGTGGATCTTTCGATTTAATTTTTAATACGCTTTTATTAGCTTCAGACGTATGTATGTAACGGAATCTTTGAACATGATTTTGACCCCCTTCAAAACGTCGAATTAACTCGAAATTTCGTATACTTATTAAGGACCGATGACGATACAATATTAAAAAAAAAACTTAAAAAAGTTAAAGAAATTGAAATTCAACTAAAAAATGAAAAATAAATAATAGTTTAAAAAACTAACAAAATACGCTTTTATAGAAAATCCAACTAAAAAATAGAAAATAAATTTTAATAAATTTGAATTAAAAATAGTGTAATAAAACAGGATTTTATTGTAAAAAAAGCGTGGGGTGCATGGTATCAGTAGAACAGATATGACTAGAAGGATTATTTTGATAATATCCTGAAAAGCACCCCACGTTATGTTATGTTATTGCTGAAAACCGACTATCAATATAGTTTTATGTGCTCACCTTTAGCATGAACATAAAGTTCTGTACTTGTTCGTCTGTCATGTTTCCGTGTTTCTTCACGATACCTTTGAGCTTCTGGTGCACATCCTCCGCCATTTTACAATCACCGCAAACGTAAAAGTGTGCACCTTTATTAATTAGTAAATCGTGTATTTCTGCACCAACGTTTTCAGCAACTTCTTGGACGTACATCTGTAATTTTCGTATGTTTTATTTTTGTTAATACTTTTTTGAAGTATTAAACGAAAGTACATTTGCATGCCTAAAGAGGAAACACAGTTAGTGGTATCTAAATTCCTAAAATCATATCAAATTCAGATAGGTTCATAAGCATATCATAAGTTCTAGTTTACAAGAATTGTGAATTTTGAGATCATTACTTACTCATTAGTCACAATCATCAAACTTACTTTTGGAACTTCCTTTTCTCTAGATAGAGCGAGAAATACTTTGGAAAGTACGCCTTCTTTCAAAGCTTGCTCTTTCTCTTCTCGGTATAAGTCCATAGTCTTTGTTCGACAGCCGAAGAACAGCCACACCGGTCCAGTGGTTGTACGCGAGCAAGAATTTTGTAGAGCTCGCCGATGATGCCAGAAGCCACGGAATGGAGCTATACCAGTACCGGGACCGATCAGTATAAGAGGAACTGACAAATCTTGAGGTAAATGGAAGTTAGGGGCACTGAAATAAAAATTGGAAATTATAGATTTTCAATTTCATACCTTACTGTCAATTAAATTGAAAAATCAACCTTAAGTACCTTCTGATAAAGAGGTAAACCTCGTCGCCAGGCTTACGTTCCATTAAGTAGTTGGAACACACACCATAGTGGACCGGTCCCTCACCATCTGATCAAAAATGATTATTTAAAATTATATCTATAATCAATCGCACATATTAATCATAAATAATATCCAAGCTAATTTTAGTCACCACGAACGAAATTAGACGCACACAAAAATAGCTTATACTGTAAACGGATTCAGTTGAACCCAGCGCAATTTATGTAGGAATGTACATTATTAAACTATAAAACATTAATGGATTATAATGTTCACGTGTAAAGCTAAAAATACTTTGACTGACCTTGAGTTCGATATGTGACTACGGCAACCGTAAGATGCAATCTCTTTGCGTGGGCTAATGGTGACGAAGAAATTGAGTAAAATCTTGGCTGCAGTGGGGATAAAAGGGCGGCAAGTAAAGATGCATTGGGTCTTGCTGATGGAAACTGATCTAGGACTTCTGGCAAGGTGGGGAAGTGGAAATGACGCCAATCTTCGTAAGCTCCGGGATCCTGTTCCAAATAACACAATGTTTACAACATTACACTACTGACGACAAAGTTAATACTACTTTTAGAATTTCATCTCCCGTATTTTATTATTTTAGACGTAGTTTCGTAGTCACGGACGACTGAAAATATTTAAATACCAATGTTTAAAAAAAGACAATTGAAAAATTTTAAAGCCCTTTGAATTGAGCTAAAATTGTCTTTAGTTATAAAAAAAAACATAAGGTAAATAATCCTACCGTAGCCAAAACATTCAATTGTTTTTTTTCTTCTTCATCTTCGCACGTTGTGGCCAAGTACTGAAGAAGTATCGTGGTCGGTGGAGTAGTTATATCAAGGAATCGTGTGAACAATTCACGCACGCTCATTATCGGAAGTTTCTCGTGGGGCTCCCAAGATTTGACTAAACCTATGTCAAGGTATAAAGCATAATAATCATTATTTAACGATTTTTTGTATATTAATTAAATGTCATAGTCTTATAGGCTCATCCTTTATGTCCGATGCATTCCTATAAAGCGATATCACTATACCGGTGTTCGTATTCCGCAGTAGGTAACAATTTTCCTAATGAAATACGTACTTAGCTCACGTTCACGAGTGACTATGATGTAGGAGTGACGTAGCGTTATAAAACCAAATCTACAAGAATTATATTATAATTTGTTATGCTCTTGTTAAGGCATCTTGTGAACCCCCACGGGTTGTTACCATGTATTCCACTTTGAAGGGTGATGCAACGGTTGAACTATGGAACTTAGGCTTAGAACTCATCTCTCAAAATGGGTGGCGGCATTTATGTTGTTGATATCTATGGGCTTCAGTAACCACTTAACATGACATGGATCGTGAGCTCGTTCACTTGTCTACGTAGTAAATAAAATAATCAAAGTTGTCGATTGGTCATTGATCACATGTTCATTTTTGAAATGCAAATTTTATTTAGTACGTCATATACATAAAACATTGGTATTTTTTCTCTTACCGCTTGACGTATGAGTTTCTTTCAGAAGCTGCAACTGCAACGGCTCGTCGTAATCATCAACGTCTTTAATGCGGGAGAGCAGACTCTCAACGAGCTCTTTACGGTTACAAGCTATTATTCCGACATGATCTCCTGGATTATACTTTATTTCCTCCTACGAACATAAATCACTAATGATTTTCTCTATCTGTTTAATGAATTCATATTTTTATTTGTATCAAACCGACCTTAGGTTCCAGATCAATAAAGATGGTGGATCTTTCAGCGGAGGCATCGCCTAAATCTTTATTAGCTTTGACGGTGCAAGAAACGAATTGTTTATTCAAAGACTTTTGTAGCGCTGCGTGTAACGTAGCGGGACGACAGCCGGCCCTGGCGAATTGAACTGTCTCCTCGCTTAATGCAACAGTACCAAGAGCTCTCTTTGCCTCTTGTAGAGTCTCATCGTCATCCAAGCAAAATGTCTCACAAGCAACCTAAAATAGCAGATTTATAATTTATTTAAGCCCACCGCCAAAATTTTCTTAAGATCTAAATCAAGGCTGTCCAAATTACATACCTTTTGCCCAGAAAATATGTTTTAAAAAAATACATTTTTCTGGGAATTTCCCAAATAATAGTAAAAGATAGCTTAACTTTTAAATGATGTCATGGGAATGGAATACTACAAGAATAAAGATAAATTATACCAAATATTGATTATATGTTTTGACAATTAATTCTATTATCCAAACTATTTATATCCAAAACTATTATCTGATGAAGGCATACGTTGTGGGCCGCATGATAAAAAGCCGCAGCCCACCGGCCGTTGTCCAGACAGGCTTCATCTAAATGACCAACAATAGATAGAAAAAAGACCACCTAAAAACAATGACTTTGTATATTTTTTTTCTAAGTTTTGCTTGACAACTTCTAATTATATTTGCATCAATAAAGCACGAGTTAACAAACAATAGCAACGAGTGATGCGGTCCGTCATCAATTAGTTACATTATTTTAAGTTAGAGACTTACGTTGAAGACGCTAGAGGCCCACTTCCGGAAGGCCTGATCTTGGCCGCACATTTCGTCACCGGTTGCGAGGTCGTGGATTCGTTCCCCGCCGAGGTCAACCAACAATTTGTCTACATACTTTCCGAAGTTACAGAAATTCGGGTAAGCGCTCGAACCCAGAGCGAACACGGCAAATCTAACATTACTCAATGGACCAAAGCTGTCAATGGATGTGGCGTCTGTTGTACTACCTGTAATATTATAATTTAGGGTTTTCAGTTAAATTCTATTATTATCTAGAACCGAAGTTTAAAAGTAAAGAGATATTCTTACCCTTCAATGATTCGAGTCTGTTGAGTTTTTTCGGATTTCCTGCTGTATACCTTTGAATGTCACTATTGGCTTTTATGAACGATTTTGGTGTCAACATTTGATTTCTAAAAATAATTTACGATTATTATATTTATTTAACGATTAATTCAATGAATTCTTTAATAGGATTCATAACTACTTACCCAGTAGAATCTTCACCGACTTGATCAGCGTATAATATTTCGCATAGATGCTCTCCAAATGCCTATAAATATAATTAGTTATGTAGCAGCATGCTTATCATTTTTAATAAATATTTAAATGTTAACAAATATCATCTAAATGTTTCTCATGGTAGTTTCAATTGGGAGTACTTACGACACCATTCTCGGGTGGATCACCATTTCCAAACGTCGATGTCACAACCAGAAGGAGTGCTTCGTGTTCAATAGAAGTTATATCGTAATCCGCCATACAATGAACCTACGGTTAAGCGCATTTATTTATTGAATGTGTTATATTAACCGCTTTAGAAATTTTGTTTTATCATTATTATTTGTTATTGTTAATAACATAAAAAACAAAATAATTTACTGGTGGTAGGACCTCTTGAGAGTCCGCGCGGGTAGGTACCACCACCCCGCCTATTTCTGCCGTGAAGCAGTAATGCGTTTCGGCTTGAAGGGTGGGGCAGCCGTTGTAACTAATATATACTGAGACTTTAGAACTTATATCTCAAGGCGGGTGGCGCATTTACGTTGTAGATGTCTATGGGCTCCAGTAACCACTTAGCATCAGGTGGGCTGTGAGCTCGTCCACTCATCTTAGCAATAAAAAAAAATGCCAAAATTATTAACGGAAAAGTGGAAGAATACGACCATGGAACATTTACATAGCAGTGGATAATCCTTTGAATAGGTATAATGCAGCCTTTAAAACTAACCTGTGCATTAAAGGCATGTCCAAATATAACACCAAGCTCTTTGGCGTATTGTTCCGATTTCCCAGTCTCCGTAGCGTACAGCACAGTCGCTTTAATCCTCTTCGAAAGGGCACGACCGAACAGTTTCGAGGTGAATTTGACAGCTCGGGCAATTTGCTTGAAATGGAACTTTCTGTTTATGGGTCTTTTGCCTGTGATCGGCTTAGATTTCTGCCACTGATGCGTCTTCCATGCAGGCTCCTGATGAAACGAAATACCGTAAACTCTTTATGACTATTGTATTGATCATAAGCATCAGAACGATTCTTATCTAAATTTCATTTTCTTCGATTTGTTCTGCGACAGTGAGGACTTTTTTTATTGCCCTTGTAGGCAGACGAAGCACACGGCCCACCTGATGGTGTGTGGTTACCGTCGCTCATGGACTTCAGCAATGCCAGGGGCAGAGCCAAGCCACTGCCTACCGCAAGCTTTTCGAAGGCTTTCGAAGACTATTCGAAGACTATTTTACCTGATATTCGTATGAAGGTTTCAAGTAGTAGAGCGCCATTTCTTGGTGAAACACCGGGGTTATGGACGATGACATGGGTGGTACGATCCATATCCAATCGGCTGGACACCCAGACCTGTTATATAAATTATAATTCAATTTAAAAACGTTAGTCAGTGAAGGTCACAATAAATACAACTATAATAGAATCTTGTATTTTTCAAGATGTTTGCCGGTGGCTTATAAATATAATAAAAAAATTGACGACCTAATCTAGGGTTTATTTAAAATTCAGTTTTACATTTTCTGATTTCTCGCATAACAGTTTTGAATGCTGGTCGCTATCAACCGAAATGTGGGGCATGATGTTGATGTATTTGCTTAATCAGACGATGGCATTTTAAATTTTCAATCTCAATAAAAAAAAAAAAAATGCTTTGAACATGGTAGCGATTATTTTAATTGTCATGACATCTACATATGAATACATTTTACATATGAATACAAATTGTTCCATGTTAATTATGATATTAATAACATAACGTTTTGTAATTTTTATTAATGCATTGCAGCAACAGTAAGGGGATAACCCTAGAGTTGACTTTATCTTCGTATGTTTTAATTATATGTTAATTTATTTAATCCGCTTCGTTATGTAATACTTTAATTTAGTATAATTACATGTGAATATAACAAACATGTATTATGTGCCCTTTGAGTAGTACATGCGTACTATTGACCGAGTTTACGGAAGTCGTTAAACACACGTAAGACGCTCTTTTTAAGCAGTAGGTATAACTCTATATCGGTGTTTGTAAAACACAAATAAAATTGAAAACAATACGTAATCAGTTAACATAGATGTGAGTTCTATAAGCGGCTGTCTAGAGGAAATAATACCATCAGAGCAAAGACACCTTATTTTATATACATATCGCTAAGTTGCACATTAGTAAATCTGTATTTATTCATCATCAGCCCACACAGAAGTCCATTGCTAGATGTAGGGATCCATCAATGCTAACCAAAACCAAAGAGGTTTTTACGCTGCACGCATCCAGCTGATTCCTGTAAATGTCATTAGGTCTTCGGCCCAACTTGTGGGTAGCCAATTCACGCTATACCATCCGGTATACGTCCACTGCTTAAGAACTTTCTGGTTATATCGGACATCTGTTTTACGAGCAATACGCCCGTTTCGTATCCACTCTAATCCCGAAATCTTCTAGACTATGTCACTACAGTATCGACCAATTCATTCCAAATCCATATTAAAGAAAAGAGCATAGTACTCTCCATCACTCTTTATTTGACGTTGAGTCTTCTGAAAAGGCACCTTACGAGCGACCACGTCTCATTACCATATGTCATCGCTAACAAGAAACTGGCTACACAAAAAATATAGTAAAACTTGACAATGCTACGGCGTAATGTTTTTTGCATTGGTCAAGCCAACTGCAGACATGATCGAACGGGGCATTATTAAAAAGAGGCCTTAAAAAAATAATTCCACAATGAGTAAAAGGCGAAGTAAATAAAAAAAATACCCTCGTATCGTTTTGTTACTACATATTTTGTTCGCAGTTGAAAGCGGAGGTATTCTATAAACAAGACCGTCTTACACGACCATTGACCCCAACGCGCAATGTACACGATTCAATTTCCCAATTTCAACATAAGCTTCTCTGGAGTCATCAACAATACGATCTGTCTTCGTATTCAGAATTTATTCCTTTATCTAGTTTATATCCCTGGTTCTTTTATTATTTTACCAAATTTATAACTTTAGCGGTTTAGATTTGAACTATACTGCCTCATCTTCGAAGTATTTATCGAGTATGTACTTGTAATTTATGACCATTCAGATAAATGTACACGGTACAAGAATTAACAACGGCATAATCGAAGGACGTCTGGAGTCTTAGCTATGTATCCTTTAAGATTACAAGAGGCATTGGATTGCAAAACTAATCATTCATTGAATAGGATACGTATATCACATATCACAGCCTAATTAAGTCTCACTTTTTTTATTGTCCTTACAGGCAGACGAGCATACGGCCCACCTGACGTTGAGTGGTTACCGTCGCCCATGGACTTCAGCAATGCCAGGGGCAGAGCCAAGCTGCTGCCTACCGCTTAATACTCTCCACAAGCCTCGTTTGAAGAAGAACATGTAATAACGCTCGGGAAACTTCTCAAATTTCAACAGGAAACGATTTATCCGCAGTCAGATTTTCAAAGGAAAAAAAAAGCAATACAAATAAAATATTAAGACATTAAAGTTACTCGGAAGCCTAATAAACCTCCAGATGTTGATGAACGGCATAGATTTACTCATTCCAATATGTTGTAATTACTAACCGCTAAATGTTCGTCTCGTAGTTAACGTCGAACATGTGTAAAGTAATTACTGTGGAACTATACCGACTTAGAGCTATTAACATCCCATTACGCAATATTTGAAACATGTCTGCGCGGATAGTGCAAGCGGATATTATCAGTTTATTTAATGCATTACTTCACAATTTAGACCTAGCTTTGACTTAGTTGACACCGATGAAAAAACATGTAGGAATTCATTTAATTTTTTTTATATTTAACTAGCTGACCCGGCAGACTTCGTAGTGCCTCAATTGATAAATAAAAGACCTAAACTTTTGTATAAAATAAACTTAAAGCAAACAAAAAGAATCCGTCAAACGGGGGGACACATCAAAGGAAAAACAAAATTGTTATTTTTATTTAATTCCGAGCATTTTCATATTTATTTACCTTTTATACCTTCTCTGGACTTCCACAAATAATTAAAGACCAAAATTAACCAAATCGGTCCAGCCGTTCTCGAGTTTAAGCGACACTAAGAACAGCAATTCATTTTTATATATATAGATTTCGAATTGTGAACGATTTCTCTATTCGTTTTAAATTAATTAAACAGTATAATAACCTACGTAATCGAATATTTTTAAAAAAAACTAGAAAAAGCCCGAAGGAAGGAAGGAAGAAGCCGTCCGCCAGCTTTCTACGTATGTTACTTTACCTACTAAAATGACAATATTATGTCTGGCTAGTTTTTATTTTTATCTAACTTTTCAGTTTTACTTATTGATTCAATGTTATGTCACAAGATGTGGTGAACTGCCAGTCCGATGTCTGTGTAAGATTATTCTGATTCACAATCAAGTCACAATATATGTAAAAATCGTTTTTTGAGATGCCACGGTGACCTTGATATCTTTGAACCTAGACTCAGGGGATTTGTCAGATGTGTGAAGGATATCCTATTTAACAATGGCTAGTTATCAATATAATGTTTGTGTTGGTTGTATTGTTTTTTATTTTTATTTGTAATTTTTATTTGTAATTTGTAATTGTGTTTTCAATAGCCAAAGCTACGGGTTTACTGAGTGCATATACCATTCAAATTGCAATCCAGAACGATTTAGCTAATATGTACTGTAATAATTGCAATTTGTTTTGTGCATCAATAAAAAAATAAAAAATAAAACTTCAGAGGTGTCAAGGGACACCCGGATGGAACGAAGTTCCTTTCGATTAATTAGTGAAGGAATTGTAATAATTTTTTTAAGTTATAATAATAAATTACGGCATTATGAAGAAGAAAAAAACAATACTATGAACTAAATTACTATTGTTGAAACGCTATCTCGAGAAACTGTACTCATTACGCGGACCAATCGGATACGAGCAATGTCACGCGATAAGCGCCTACACGTTGATTGGTCAGAATGACGTATCTAAAAAGTGTCGTGACAATTTTTCGTAAGAATTTTTTCCATCTAGCCCCCTTTCACAACGCGCGATAAGGAACTTCGTTACAATATGCCATAAAAGATGCCACATATGAATTATTATTACCATTTGTTTCTACTCTGATAAAACGACAGACCACAACAGAAATATTCCCTGCGTAAATCTCTGTAATGACGTAACGCGCTTGTACGTTCAGACTACGAGTGAAGCCGCAAATCCAAACAATCACACGATGTTAGGTCATTCTGTTTACATATCCTTCTCGGCACATGTACGTCCGTGATAACGTTTTCGGCAAGCGTGTAAGTCGCTAAAATGTGTTCTTAAAAATTTTCAAATCAATTCTGGATGTTTAAAATTTTCATATCTTTGTCGGTGTGATTCTGAAAATCATACCGAGTAAGATCCAAGGACTGATTATAATTAAGCTAATTAATAATAAATAGCCTTTACAACAGGCACTTGGGTCAAAACAAAATCATTTAATAAATAGTCATATAGTTATATGTTAGATTTTTAAGTTATTAACACACATTATAACAAAATGTATGGTTTATTTAGTGAAATAAAGCTAATTAAAAAAACGGACGTAACATAAAATCAGATATTCAATTAAAATAGACAAATTATAATTCAACTTAATATCACTTCTTAACTTAATATCACTCCTTATTGAGGTGTGAAATATAGGTAATTAGATATTCAGAACAAGGGCTAATAACTTTATGACCGACATTTGAGAAAGAATGTTCTCGAAATATATACTACTTCTTTGGTTACACACTTTTGGCATTACCGGTCCATGATATGTTATGCTGCGTTTTGTACAAGGCCCAAGGATCGATTGACGACAGTTTTATGATTAAACGCCAGTATGTTTGTAATTAATATATTTCTCATACATTTTGCGTGTGACGTTAGCAATTACGTACTTCATTCAAGAAATGTACTACGCTCTATGTTTATTCGAAAAGATAGTTAGTTACTTAGTGAAAAAATTAGGGAATTTCTCGTTATTAAGGAATTTTTCGAGTAAAATTTCCAAGTAAATAGACCTCATTTAAGTGCTTAACTTCTAAAACAAATAAATAATACACAACTTAACGCGAACTGAATCCTTTCTAAAAATCAATAACAATTTCCAATAACAGAAATCTCTTAAAATATTTACAACTAGCGGCCCGCCCCGGCTTCGCTTGGGAAGCAGCGCAAGCGATATAAATAATTTAAGGCAATTTTTTTACACTTGGGGTTACGTTATTGGAGTTTCAAATTATTAAAATTCAAAAGTTAAATAGAGCTTATGACGCCCGGGGACAGCTTAGTATTCCAACCGTGAAAGAACTTTTTAAATCGGTTCAGTAGTTTCGGAGCCTATTCAATACAAACAAACAAACAAACAAATATTTCTTCTTTATAAAACCCAAAAATATTTTTATAGAAAACCCAAAATTATTTTTCCTCACAGCTTTGTGCTTGTAAATACATTTAAAACGAAGTTAATATTTATGAACGATCTATCAGTAAGGAGACAGGCAGGCCAATACACCTGCGTGTTTGTATACATGAGTCTAATCTTCATTCATTGTTTGTAAACGCTCCTATTTTTGCCTACAACATTTTTCTAATACAATTTTTGTTTATGTTTACTTGTATAATATTACTTAAAGTGAACACATTGTGACTGGCGTAACAGATTGCGAGCGTAAAGGATATTTTCAAAATAAATGTAAAGAAAATCATTGAAATTAGATTTGGTATCTTTTTTTTTTGTTTAAGTGCACCAAGAATATTAAAGATAACTGTAGTACATGACACTAAAAGCTAAATGTCACTAATTCACAGTTATGTCACTAATTCAATGAAATATTATCAATAGCTAACTTTCAACCCTGAATAACCTCTCGTATGTAGCAGTTAAGTTTTTATCAGCATCTATGAGCTCACAGCCGTTGGTTACATTAGTAATATTAAACTACTAAATAGCATCCATCATGGATTCCGTGTGATTTTTACGACGGATATTGGTATAAAGATTTTGCCGGTACATAGGATACATACTTACAATAAGTTCTAGAAATAAAGTATAGCGATAGAAATTAGATGCAAAGATAAGAATTGGTATATTTGTGAGAATGGAGAAGTGGAATCAGATGTGCTTTGGACAACAATTTTTTTTATCATAAAACGAGTTAGAACATACCGAGACAAGAGTTTAATAAACGTTTTTATAGTTCAAGAGATTTGTGTGTCATTAATCGCCATGGCAATCTGGTTTGTCCCGGATTCGGACTTTCCAATGATATTATAAAGTCATTTGGGTCTCAAAGAATTATTCCACAAAAACTACAAAACGGTTTTATCTCACTTATCTTCGGTTCGATTGTGGTTAAATTCTTCCTTAAAAAAATTCCCAGCATCAAACGAAAGTTATTTAAGCACTTTATTGTCTATGTAAAACACGCAATGCAACCAAAACACGTACACATGTAGCAAAAATGATCTTTGTGAATAAAAGCACTGATCCCAAATAGTAGGTATAATGTAATTGTCATTATCATGACTTAGACCTTATAGCCTAGGGTAGGCCTTAGATAGATCCAGCGTGTATTTCCAGATTACTTCATTCATGGATTTCTCCTTCCAGTTTTAACAGTAAAACAATAAAATAGTGAAATTATCGCAATTACTCCTAGTTCTCTTTAATGGAACATTTTTACAACAGAAAAAGCATTTGAATCTGTTACACACATACGTAAAAACTGTCAAGTCATTAGTTGTTTATAAAACAACTTTGTACTACATTGCAACTTTAAATTGAAATACAATGTAATATCACAATAACAGTACCTACTTCAGCGGCTAACGTTTCGATTTTTTTTTGTATATACCACTAATTCTCGATTAAGAGATAGTACAAAATTGAAATTATTTACCCAAGTTAAATTTCCAGGTAAGTAGCCATCGGAGCTCATAGATATCATAAGGCGAAATTTAAGACGTGATTCCCGGCAGGTGAGCCGTGAGCACGTATAGCCACAGAGGCAAGAAAATATATAAAATTAATAAACTTACCGAAGCCGGTTCTCGTTATCCAAATGCTTTATGAAGCTTTCAGAAGCTGTATGATGATCCACGATAGTCGCGTTGTGCTGTTGAAAGCTGTGCAGTACAGCCACGTTCACTTCCACGAGGGCCTTATCCTTCCAAAGATTGACAGGAGTTCTGGTATCTAGGCCCATGTTCTGAGCTATTTTCTGTATGAGAAAGCACGGGTGGTAAGGAATCTATTACCTGAGGTATATTAAGTTGGAAATCCGTACGAATAGAAACCAATATCCTATTCCTACCGAAAAACCTTTATTTATTTCGTTTTGAAAGGTGGCAGAGACGGTTATATTTATAGTCCTGAGACTTCAATCTTGTTTTGGTTTAAGAAAATATCACTACTATATTACGAAGTACCATTATCTCCTCCAATTGTCAACTGACATTCTTTTTCTTTCGCTTAGTAGCTATTTACAAGCTTTGTTCCTATAAGTTAAAAAATGTATTCAGTTTGTTCTTAAATGTCAACAACAAGACAAAAATGAATATGTATGTACATAAAATAAATCTAAATCTTGACGTGTTAGTGATTTTGGACGAATTTCGATCATTTCGAACACGAATATTGAATGCTAGCAAACACTAAACAGGCAATAAGTCAAATCAAATCAAATCAAATCAAATTGAAGAAAATAAGTTATAACATAAACGGGTTAACTTAATACTATTATTGATAATTGTTCTATTATTTTACAACATGCTTCTTGATATGCTTATTATTACACTTATTGAGATTTTAATTATGATAATTATAATTATAATTAATATTATAAAGAGGAAATATTTGTTTGTTTGTTTGTATTGAATAGGCTCCGAAACTACTGAAGCGATTTGAAAAAATCTTTCACTGTTGGAAAGCTACGCTATCCCCGGGTGACATAAGCTATATTTATTATATTTTCAAAAAAATTAGGGATCCTTACTGAAACTCCAATAATGTAACCGAATGTGTAAAAAATTACCTAAAATTCTTTACACCGCGTGCGCTACTACCCAAGCGAAGCCGGGGCGGGCCGCTAGTATATAATAAAAATGAAAAGCAAAGAATACGAATCGATTAATTATGTTTGGGAGCAAAAAATAATTTTAAGAGGAGTACAGTAAGTAACGAAAAGACCACCAAATTCAAATAAGGAATCGCAAATTTTCATAATGTTCAAGAACGTTCATTAAAGTTAATAGCTGTAATACACACCTCCAAAACATTAAGCCGGTTGGTGTCACAGAAGTTCCTGCAGCCGATCTCGGTGCTCATGTACCAACCGTTGAAAGCGTTGGCCGTGAATTCGATGCCACCGCAATCAAAACGCATGCTGGAGACGGCGGGCAAAGCGTACCAACGTAATTCTAGTTCTTTGAACCATTCGAACCTGTTGGGCAAAATATTACAATAAACATAAAGATACATCTAGAAAACAGATCCAAACATTTTATAGAACAAAGACATACAAATACAAAATGTTTGCTTAATTGAATCGGTACCACAAGCACCGGTCACCGTCCTCGTCGAACCCGTTGCTTGCGACGAAGGGCTCGACGAGCGAATTAACCCACAGATACAGCCCACTGAGTTTCTCGCCGGATCTTCTCAGTGGGTCGCGTTTCCGATCCGGTGGTAGATTCTACGAAGCACTGCTCTTTCTAGGGTCAGTGTTAGCAACTCTCCGGTATGAGCCCCGCGAGCTCACCTACAAACGTTACGGCGAAGCTGAAATAGCCTCTCAAGGCTATTACCATAGGTAGGAAAAAAATAATTTAATCGGGCCTAACAAAATGATAATTTCCAATGTTAAACTAAAAATCCGTAAATCCCTTTCATAACTATGATGAAATTTTACAACAAATACATTTTTAATGATCAACTATGTTTTATTAAAGTAGCAACGGTCTACAAAAATACCGTTCCGATCCTGGAAGCTTTATAACTTAATAAGGAAACTTTTATGGCGAGAGTGGGCAACTTTATCGAATCTATCAGTTAATTATGTGCTTCATACGATCCAACGAACATACTTCAATATTAACACTGGTAAAACTTTATATATCCATCTTTGCAGTCCTAATTTAGTATTCTAGTCTATGTAAAAAATAAATTACATTTGTCTTATTTTGCTATCGTTTCGTTTGATGATGATGATGTAACAAATCAAACACAATAGACTGTAATTAATACTTTTAATGGATAGCATATTGATATTGTACGGTCTGAAAAATAACTAGTAAAACTAAAAAAAGAACAGTGTACTAGAAACTCTCACGGATATTTCCTAGCAAACTAGTATCGGTTATACGTAATGCACTGGGAAATTAAATTTTAGTTTCTATTATAGGTAACACGCCAATTTACGAGCAAAGCAAGATTATTTTTCAACTGCCATTTTAATAGTATACAGTCAGTTTTTCTTATCGGGCATTAACGGTAGTTAACTTTATCAATATAAACACATCATTGAAGGCATAAGATTTAGCACCTATAAACACAGATTGGAGATCACTGGACCAAACTTTACGAGCAGCAATCCACTTTGGATGGCGTATTCACGTATTTGCAGGCTTTTACCTCAACACACTTGCATTCCTCGGCTTTTTATGTTAACATAAATCCGTGATGGAAAACGACGTTCCCAGTGTTCCTTCCTAACTTAGTCGTGTAATATACACTGTTCTGTCGTAAATCTTTGACCTTATCTGCGCCTTTTTGTTACTAAAGAACAATCTCCAGATTTATCGGAGATAGAGAAAAAAGTCTTTTGTACCTAAATTATTAGGTTGTCTAGACATTTTTCGAGGTTCGACGCATTAAACATTATTGGGAAGAGAACATAACGCGAAAAGAGCTCATTGAAATTTGAAAGATATTTTTTTTTTAACTTTTACAAAAATCGACAGACTACATTAAGCTCTGAATTCCAAACAAACGCTTTGTTCTCTGGTGGTTTCTACATATGGATATTATACTTTTTTATTTGTTTAAATCAATCCCATTGTGAAAAATATGTACATATAGTGTGCTAAATGATTTTATGCGAGCTGTATTTGGATTTTAAATGTAATAATGCGTCTTTATAGTATTTTAAAATGTTTATTTAATTTATAATATGGCATCATTGTAACTTCAAAAAGCTTCTTACTACAATAATTACCGACATTTTATAGTGCCGTTAAGACTTTGTAATTCTGAAATTTCACATTTTGCCTTGTGAGAGAACAGGATCCTTCACGAGCGATTAATCTCGTATTTAACAAACTTCCTTACAAACGATATATTTAATATATAAACGATACAACAAAACTAAATTGCAATAAATCTCCCGGGACAATTGTTCCAATGTTTCTTCCGAAACAAATTTAAGTTCAACAAAGTAGTCCTCCGATCGGGGATAATCTCGTTTACTCTAATGCGATAAATATTTATTGCCTGCCTGTAAATTTTACGTAAATCTACTCGAGTAAGTACTTTAATGATGCGGAAACACGGTGTTGTTTGCTGGGGAGGTTGTGTTGGTTGTTAGGCCAGAAGATCATAGTCTTTTGAAGTCGTCGTGGCCTAAAGGATAAGACGTCCGGTGCATTCGTGTTGAGCGATGCACCGGTGCTCAAATCCCAGGCGGGTAGCATTTTTTCTAATGAAATACGTACTCAACAAATGTTCACGATTGACCTTCGCGGTAAAGGAATAACATCGTGTAATAAAAACCAAACCCGCAAAATTATAATTTGCGTAATTACTGGAGGTAGGACCTCTTGTGAGTCCGCACGGGTAGGTACCACCACCGTGCCTATTTCTGCTGTGAATCAGTAATGCGTTTCGGTTTGAAGGGTGGGGCAACCGTTGTAACTATACTTGAGACCTTAGAACTTATATCTCAAGGTGGGTGGCGCATTTACGTTGTAGATGTCTACGGGCGCCACTAACCACTTAACAGGTGGGCTGTGAGCTCGTCCACCCATCTAAGCAATAAAAAAAATCATAATTCTAATGCTCTGTTCAGCTATCAATTAAGAGATGGGTATGGAGACTGGGTATTCGACATAAGTAATACATTAACTTTATTAATATATTTTTATTACTTTGATCTGTATTTAGGTATTTATGTAAATGTAATGAAATCTTTTAACGCAATTTTCACCTACTTCCTGAAATTTGGATATCTTGAAGATTTTAACACGTACCAATAATCGGCGTTATTACAATAATTTATGAATTTAGTATCTGTAGAGATAGATATAGACTTTAGTATGACTTGAAATCCTGACCAGAATCATCATTATTTATTATTTTTTTGGTTGTTTTTAACCTATATTTATTAAGAAATAGACGGTCCTGATTAAGAAATAGAAGAAAGTCCGGTATCAGCAGATCGTGGAAAAATTTGGTAAAATCATAAAATTAACTGAGTCATTTTACTCTTTGGGAATTTTAAATACACAAAGACAATTTTCCTTGTCCAGCACTACAGTAAGTACACTGCTTACTAATGCTCGACAAAGATGGTTAAATCAACAATAAAGTACTCACGTGGGGTGCGTCATGTGGATTTCCATAACAAGCTCCCTGGGGATTTCGAAGTAGTCAGGGTCTTTCCCGTTAGCTGACAGAACTAGGGGAAGAATATCCCAGGCCGTGCGTGGCGGCTTCCAACCAAGTTTCAAGCAGAGCTGTAGAATTTTTAATTACTAAAGTATTATAATAATTTTTTTCTTTTTATTTATTTAGTAACAATCACGCCACGTTAATTGGTCCCGTGCTAAGTTCGTAAAGAACTTCTGTTACAGGTACCAGATAACGGAATAAATGTAATATTTTTATTATACACATACATATATTTAATATACATCCATAACGCTGGAAAATACATTTTTTTATATTTATCATAAAAATATCTTCCCTTGGCGGGATTTCAACCCGCGACCCCTTGGTGTAGTGACCATGTTACTTACCACTACACCAGACGGCCGTCATAATTAAAACTATTTGAAGACCAACATACTATTAATGAAATGAATTGGGGAATTAATATAAATTTTATCTCTATTCTTTCCATTGACTATACCGCAAGTCGGTAAGCATATTCATGTCAGTATTTTTCATTTGTTTTATTCGAATTTTCATATTTCGTGACCAAGGATGTGTAATTTTTAAGTTGAAAAGTATCTGAAAAGTGTTTCGCCACATATTTTTCCGCATAATAAATTTAGTTGGTGTAAAAATCATACGAGAAAAAACAGGTGCGGGCGTAATCAAATACGTCACATACAGAATGATTTACGTGATACAGTACACGCGTCCGTTGTACATATTATATTAACAAACTTTTTTACAACACTACTTCTGTTTAGGTAGCTCGATAGTTAAGTCTAATTACACGCTTTATAATAGCTTCACTTATATGTATGTTTGTATGTTTGTAACTGAATCCTTTAGACGCGATTTCGACCCACTTTAAACGGCCAGATTTTATTGAAACTTTATAGATTTATCGAGGACCAATGACAATACACTAATTTGATAAGATTATTCCATTATTCAATTTGCAAAATAAGGTTTTTGCCAATTTATATATTTTTTATCTATTGTCGATAAGGCAGGAATTGATGTTAAAGTACTTAATAGTCTTAAAAATACGCTTTTATAGAAAATTTAACTAAAAAATGAAAAATAAATGATAGTTTAAAAAAACTAAAAAACACGCTTTATATAAAATTCAACAAAAAAATTGAAAATAAATTTTAATAAATTTAAATAGAATGTAGTGTAAAAAAATATATTTAATTAAAAAAAAAGCGTGGGGTGCTTTTAAGATATTATTGAAATAATAATTCTTCTACTCATATCTGTCAGAAAGATATTTATAACTAGCAACACCATGCACCCCACGCTTTTTTTAAAATAAAATAATTTTTTTTACACTATTTTCAATTTAAATTTATTAAAATTTATTTTGTATTTTTAGTTGAATTTTATATAAAGCGTGTTTTTTAGTTTATTTTAAACTTTTTTTTTTTGGGAATTTAGATTCCTACAATGATAATAGCCTGTTCAGTTCAATTTGGACAAGATCATAAAATTCTAGTACTTTATAGTCTTCTAGTGACATGAGCGTTCTGTTACTTTAGTAATTTTTTATACAAGAGGACTGCTTTCGTATGCTCTCTTACGGTATGACGGCAATTTTACGACAGAGCGAATTCAGTTCCGGTGTGAGTTTTTTCCCTTGAAACTCCAAAGTGCGCATCAGATTGTTACACAAGGCGACGCGGCGCTGTGTTATGGTGATGTGGACGGCATTAATATTTTAATGTTAAGCTATTAGTTCGTATTTCTTTTGTATTTGCATTAAAAAAAAATTTGGTTTCGAAGTGTTTGATACTCGCCAGATTGATTTGCCCAAATGTCGAAAAGTATTAGTTGACTTGAAAAACATGAGTTAAGTCGTAATGTTCTTTTAGTATTCTTTTCATTATTTTTTACGGTAGGGGTATAATAATTTCACTAATTATTTTCAGAATTTCGAACACTTTCCAATGTTCGTTATCATGAATATTGTGCCAACTACATTTAGACTTTATCGTTGCATTTCTCGATCGATAATAGTATCTCGTAGTGGTAGTTGATTTTTCGGTTTGGTAATAAATAGTCAACACTGTCATATCAGCAATGCTAGTTGCTTACCTATCTGCTTCTGCGGACTTTTCTCGAGTCTCGTCTGAACAGAGAGATATTTCCAGAGACAGAATATTAACTACTAAGAGATATCGATAGTAAAGCATATACATTTAAATTTGATATTTTATGACAGGACTTCGAATCGAATCCTATTGAATCATGTTGTCGGCGTTTTTGTCATATGTCAGCGATGTTGACAATGTTATTAAATGGATTGTACGCAAAACATAGAACATATTCACTGAGCAATGAACGCTATAGTGAAATTTGCAATCACTAGAGTTCCATCAATCATCCGATATTAAATCGCGCTAATAAAGCTTTCAAACAAATCTGATACGTGATTTACATTAAAGGATAACTAGATTGTTTGTTTCGCATTTTTTGTGGTGAATTTATTACGGGTAATAATTAATGCGGCTTGTAGCTTTTGAAAAATTATCATTAATTTAATGTTAATAAAACATTAACACGGTCTATCAATTAATTGACTGTGTGTTGGTTTTTAAAACGAAATACGTAACTGAATTTGCTTGTGTCATATTATAAATAAATAGATAAATATTTACTAACAATCACGCCACGTTAACTGGTCCCGTGGTAAGTTCGTAAAGAACTTGTGTTACAGGTACCAGATAACGGAAATAAATGTAATATTTTTATTATACACATACATATTATATTTAATATACATCCACAACCCTGGAAAAGACATTTTTATATTTATCATACAAATATCTTCCCGTGGCGGGATTCGAACCCGCGACCCCCTTGTGTAGTGACCATGTCACTTACCACTACACCAGACGGCCATATTAATGTCTTGTATTGCGAGTTGATAAACTTTAATTATTTAATTGTAATTGTTAAGGACGAGTTTACTGCCAACTTCAAAATCATAATATGAGTGATGTCTTAAAACCAGTAATTTAATCCTTTAATTCATTAATAAATTTAACGTAACAAGTATTTTTTTTTATTTTTTATTGCTTAGATGGATGGACGAGCTCACAGCCCACCTGATGTTAAGTGGTTACTGGAGCCCATAGACATCTACAACGTAAATGCGCCCCCCACCTCGAGATATAAGTTCTAAGGTCTCAGTGTAGTTACAACGGCTACTCCACCCTTCGAACCGAAACGCATTACTGCTTCACGGCGGAAATAGGCGAGGGCTGTGGTACCTACCCGTGCAGACTCCCAAGAGGTCCTACCACCAGTGATTACGCAAATTATAATTTTGCGGGTTTTTGATTTTTTATTACACGATGTTATTCCTTCGCCGTGGAAGTCAATCGTGAACATTTGTTGAGTACGTATTTCATTAGAAAAATTGGTACCCGCCAGCTGGATTCGAACACCGGTGCATCGCTTCATACGAATGCACCAATTCACAATAATTTTTATATTTCGGTTATACTATCACGACAACAAGATTACCGACGCCCTTTCATCGTGAAACTTTACTGTGTATTTCAATTGCTTTAACTGGCGAAACATGTCTAGTTTGATTTCTAAATTTTAACAGAAGGGCAGCTTCGCAGCAGGCTTTGACAGCCGATATGGAAAAAGTTAAATTCTAGTTTGATTTAATCCGTTTTGGGGACTTACATCGGTGAATTCGCAGTGCATGGGGTCACCAAGCACCGTACCGTCTGGCTGACGGTAGCCAGCGTAGCTGATCAGCTGGCTATTCCATATTCTGTAGTCGTGCTTGCCGTCCGTACGTTGTGGGAACAATGTTATAGCTGATCTGTGAATTAAATGATAGTTTTTGATTACGGTGAAAGTTGATTGAATTACGGTGAATTACGGTGATTACGGTTTGAAGGGTGGGGCAGCCGTTGTAATTATACTTGAGACCTTAGAACTTATATCTCAAGGTGTGTGGCGCATTTACGTTTTAGATGTCTGTGGGCTCCAGTAACCACTTAACACCAAGAGGGCTGTGAGCTCGTCTACCCATCTAAACATCCATCCATTACTGGTGGTAGGACCTCATGTGAGTCCGCACGGGTAGGTACCACCACCCCGCCTATTTCTGCCGGGAAGCAGTAATGCGTTTTGGTTTGATGGGCGAGGCAGCCGTTGTAACTATATTTGAAACCTTAGAACTTATATCTCAAGGTGGGTGGCGCATTTACGTTATAGATGTCTATGGGCTCCAGTAACCACTTAACACCAAGTGGGCTGTGAGCTCGTCTACCCATCTAAGCAATAAACAAAAAAAAAACTTTTCATGCGTGTATAAGACACGAAAGTATATTTAGACAGTTAAGAAAAAGCATTATCTACCTTATATTTCCTTTATTTGTGCTGTACTTGATGTGGTTACAGAGTGCTTCGAACATTCCACTAGTTGTCGTAACTTGGCGGCAATCGAATACCTTTAAAAAAATTAATTAAAATAAAGTCCTTTCTCCTCTAGGTGAACAGATGATTACAAGAACCATGTAATATAAAGTACTCAAGCCAGTCAACATTAATGCCCGTATCAAACTTGGAAAAGGAGACCGAAATCGCAAAATTATAATTTGCGTATTTACTGGTGAGTACGCTGAGGACCTCTTGTCAGTCAGCGCGGGTAGGTACCACCACCCTGCCTATTTCTGCCGTGAAGCAGTAATGCGTTTCGGTTTGAAGGGTGGGGCAGCCGTTGTGAAGTTATACTTGAGACCTTAGAACTTATATCGTAAGGTGGGTGGCGCATTTACATTGTAGATGTCTATGGGCTTCAGTACCCACTTAACACCAGGTGGGCTGTGAGCTCGTCCACTCATCTAAGCAATAAAAAAATAAATAAAAAAAAACTGTACTAGCCACCCGCCCTCGCTTCGCTTCGGAAACTGTAATTTATTATTGATTTCCCCACTATTTAATGGATGTTATTATACATACAAACCTTCCTACTCAATCACTCTATCCATTAAAAAAAACCGCATCAAAATCCGTTGCGTAGTTTTAAAGATTTAAGCATACATAGGGATATAGGGACAGAAAAGGCGACTTTGTTTAATACTATGTAGTGATTTTTAATTTTAATGCGGCAAAAAAGTACTTAAGATCAATTATGAAGATTAAATTGGCACTCGACGTTTGATGAAATGACACTTCACTCTCATCGAAGCCAAATAAATGTTTTGCTTAAGTGATGTCTCGATAGGCTTTTTGAGAACCTCTGACGACCACTTTACAATATAACAAGCCGTTATTGATAGCCTCACGGAATTTAATCAAATCAATAATTGATTGTCCTGATTGTTACTGCAATATTTTAGAAAGTTTAATCCCTACTAATATAAAAATGTGAATGTAAGTTTGTTTGTTACGCTTTCACGCGAAAACTACTCAACCGATCATCATGAAACTTTGTACAAATATTCTTGGAGGTATTAGAAGTAACATAGGATACTTTTTATTAAGAAAAAAAAAATTATTTTTTAAGAAAAATTAAAAGATTGTTTGTCAAAAAATCTCAAAATCTAGCTTCTCCAACGCCATCTACCGGTTCAGTAACGAAGTTCCAATCCTGAGTACTGTAAATGAAGTCGCGGGTAAAATTTAGCGTCATGCCAAAGTAACTATTCCACGCGGACGAAGTCGCGGGCAAAAGCTAGTATATATCTAAAGATAATTACGAAGAGATGGATGTACTAGAGATCCAATGAGTGACATTTGTTTTAATTAGGTACAATCCTAAAAAGTCAAAATAATTTCATGAAATAATGAAAAAAATAGCGCTTAGTAGATTAATATTATGTACTTTTTATTGCTAAGATAGGTGGTCGAGCTGATGGTCCATCTGGTGTTAAATGGTCACCGGAGCCCGTAGACATCAACAACGTAAACGTCGCCATCCACCTTGAGACCTACGTCTCTACGTATCTACGTTAAGTTTTTACAAAACAACTTTTATAGTATCTATTTTGATATACATATAATAATATTCTGTCAATAAAACATAAAAATCGAATGAGTACCTACATTAGCTCGATACGTGCAAAGTTACTATCATTCAATCAATTATTCGTGTAATATAACTTAACTGCCAATTGAATTTCATTACTTATCTTCGGATTAAATTGATCAACAAACACATCCATTCGGAGCTTAATCCAACAGTCTTTAACCGTAACACGGATAAGCCGCGAATTTAGCGTAGCCTGAAACTCTGAAGCGACAAGAAACCAATTACAAAACGATACAATCGACTCGATCATTTCGATAAACCGCAACCAATCTATTTGTTTAAGTCGCGTAATTGCAAAATGTATTTGTGAACATCGGTAAGATTAAACTTTGTCGCACACTAAGCGGATTAGGGCTGCCCGGTTAAAGGATCAACTTAGGTTTTGTTATGATTGAAAATGTGAGCTTCGTGCCAAAAGTAATAGGAGGAATCGTGGAGAATAATTCATGGTAAATATTGACGCGAACCACATTAAACTTGCTTAATATAAGATTTATTAGAAAACGTGCGTGCTATACCACTCAAAATATAAACGCAACGAATTGATTTCAAGGCAATAGTAACATTTAAGTCTGAAATTACTACATTAAATAATGACGTCATCGTTCACGGGCGTCATATAAATTCAACGCTAACTTACTTTATATAAAACTAGAGGATGACTAGAGGATTTTTTTTTGATAGCGCCATCTTGTTTTGTCTTTAAAGAGGTTAGTTGCCCTCAATTAAGAAAAATAGTATTATTATTCGCCAATAGATGTCGGGAAGAGTTGATTATTGAAAACACGAATAAAACAACATTTTCTGAAAATAAATCGTAGCTAGATCGATTTATCGCCAACGAAATCCCCTGTATACTAAATATTATGAAAATCGTTGGAGCCGTTTGCGAGATTCAGATTATATAGATATATATTAATATACAAGAATTGCTCGTTTAAATGTATAAGATAAGATAACTACGTCCCATCACAATGTACATTAATAATTTTAAAATATATTGCATTACATTTTAAAACTTCATAAGCCAATTAAATTAATTCTCCAAAACAAGTTTACCATTACGAAAGACATTGAAAATTAGACTGTACTACATTGCACATGTTGCCAATCTGTCTTTGTTGTTCTTAACGATCATAAGAAAACCTTACTACTAAAAATGAGATACTAAATTGGATTTATATCTACAAAAATATTGCTCTTTTACAAATAATTAAACATCTGATTGATTGGTATATTTATTATGGCACGTTAAAATTACTACCATTTACTACGAAATAGCGCTTAAGCACCACAACTGAAAGAACAATCTTAAAATCCACGAAATATAAATTTAACGCATCTCTTTGGTCGACGTTTAAACTATCTTAGTCCGGTAATGCTTATTTAAGACACCCTCGCATTCTCGAGACAGCTAACGAAAGAGACTAAGTGGGAATGAACGATTGAAATGATTGAAAGAATTTATGTCGTTTCTCTGTCGATTAATAAATCTCAATATTTAAAGTTCAGTGATGAAACCTTCCATTTAAATTTAAAAAAGATGTGTGGTGTCGTGGGACACCGGATAGGAACGAATTTCCTTATTATAAAAATATTAACTTTCGAGGCATAAAGAAAATAAAGCTGGAGTTTCGCAACAACCCACGGTCATTCGGTAATGTGCGAACTTATTGTGAAACACTTCATTCACGGTTGCTCTCTAAGATCGTGGTCAATGAATGATAAAAAAATATGTTATTTTTTGTACGTTATTACAAAGTTAAGCCGTACACTGTGTGCTAACTAAAATCTTACGTTACGGACGTTTTTTCCCGGTTAGGGTACCCCTCCGCATCGTCTCATAAGGAAGTTCTTTCCAAAAAATGAGACCCCGAATATTACCAAAACTTTTTATACTAGTGATACTATTAATACCATTAATATATCTAGTTACGTAGAAAAAAATCTATAGTAGATACTATTACATATCAAATGTATAATAATTTTACTAATTCCAGACAACAACATTAAATTCGTAAATACGATTTTCAAATTAAGGAAAGAAAATGATGCAAGTAGAGTAATTCTGTGTTAACTAAAACATTTAAAGAGCCTTAAAAGAAAAATAATTATTTTAGTACGAGAAAACTAAACGCAAACCAGAACGGAACGACAGCTTAATTGCCTATGCTTTTTTTCTCGTCTCAAAATGAGAGTTTTCTCATTAGAGAGAGAGCAAATTCATTTAGTGCCTCTACCCGCTGGTAACGCCTTAACTTAGTCTGCAGTGTTCCAAAAAAAATTACTTAATTAATCATTTTTTAAATGAATAAGTTGTCATTTGAATAAACGTCCTTAATTGATGCTTCAGCGCCATCTGTTTTTGGGTGACAAAAACAGATTGAAAAATCATAATATCATTCACATTGGTGATGATTCAATTTAATGAGCTTAAAATGGAGATATTCTTTAACATACCTGCAATTTTGACCACTGGATTCTGCCAATGCAACGGCTAGCGTTTCTCCATGCAAGCTTGGCTCCAAATACCAGTTCTGTTGTGGTTAGTTGGTATGTGCCGGTCGTAGCTACTTCTTCTTGTACGATTTTCCAGCGAGCTTCATGAGCTGGAGTATTGGCCCTGAGAACATTTGTTTTGGTAAGTATATGGATAAGTCATTTATTGTATTACTGTTCATTTTGTTACCTTTATTTCTAGACGGACATATTTTAATCAATTGAGTTGTGACTATGAAGATTTGATCGTTAAGGATTTATTTTGTCTTAATACTATCAATGTACAATAGATAGCGGCCAGTAATTTCAGCATATTATCGGCTATTTATATATTTAGCGAAAATCCAAAAAAAGAATGTGGTCGGGATAAAACTTTAAGCATATCGTTTTTAATTATGATTGTAATTTAAGCGGTACGGAATAAACAATTTATTTATAATGTAAAATAATCGAACATGTTATAGTAAATAGTAAAATGCACTATGTTTAATTGTCATAATACTCTTAAAGCATTGGAATTGTAGGCAAAGATTTTTTTTCTAAATCCTTCACAGTCGTTTCGCTGCCAGTGAATGAAAATATAAGTGATTGCCTCGGTGAATGAAAATACTCCACCGAAAAAATTACGATAAGAAATATAAATGTTAGTAGGCTTTACAAAACGGCAGGGACACGTATACATAAACTTGGCACTCGGAAAAAGTGGCACCGATTTACATAATATTCGTATGAAACAAAAAGTTGTATTTTACGATTATTCGTAACCTACACTCGCTTCGGGCTTTCGAGAGATATACGCTTCTATGATAGGCTTATTTAAATTAGTCTTGAAAATTTTGAAACATAATTTCGACTACACAAATTATCTTTATAAGTTACATTCGTTTGGAGATTTCGGCTCTACGTAGAGGCGTTTAAGTTCCCTCGTTTTTTACCACAAATTGGAAATTGGAATACAGAGCATAGATAATACACATAAATACAGAGAGCGCTTTGAATAATTATTTCTAATAACTACGTCGTATATTTTGAGAGTTCATAATTACATAGAGCAAATGCTTTCATTTACAGAGGTATATTAAAAACTATTTTTCGATGTCTCGTCCTTTACTAAAGACCAAAACCCTCCTTAGTGCTTCCATAACGATATAATATATATTTTTTTGTTGTTTAAAGTTAATTTCTTTGTGGTACACTCACGCCCCTTGCATCTCAGATACGTTACAAGTATCAGTAGTCACTTACTCTGAAAGATGTAAATGCATCTATCTACTTTTGACAGTCAAAAACTTGTGTTAACTTATACTTTGATACGATAATGAGCAATTACGGAATGTCACTGTTAAACTTATCTTTACTAAACTTTTTTTTTTTAATTGAGCTAACACAGACTACTTTCCAGTTACCTGTTTTGTATATTAAAACTCACCTCCGTATAGAAGCGAAGTACTGGCCTAGAAAGTCCTTTGCGTCATTAAGCACCTCCTCCGGGTCCCGGGGCACGTCGCCTCGTCCCGGGATGGCCATCAGACTGCCAAGACACGAGCGCTCGTTGCATAACGTCGGCTGTCAACAAATCACCATTTAATTTGCATTGTCGAGAAGAAATAAGGCAAACAATTATACACTCGATTCAAAAGAAAATCTTTAATTTTTTCACGAAATGGTAGTGATTTTTTACTTCGAATACTTGTCACACACACACACACACACACACACACACACACACACACACACACACACACACATACACACACACAATCCCGATTCAACTGCAAGTCAATTTCAGTGTTTTAAATATAATAAATTTTATTATTTAACGAAGTTCATGTCACGATTTTTAGAGATTAATTATTAAGATATCGGAAACTCATTAAAAGTAAAAATTTGTAGTAAGAAGAACTCGTTGAGTATTATTTTGTTTGTTTTTGTTAACTTATTAACAGTTATATTTTGTTAACAGTAGAGTTCCCGGAATTCGTCCTGTCTTGAATTCCGGTTCTTTTTATGTACTTTCCAAACACTTTTTGAAATTTCGTTGAATTAGACGGCTTAACGAGCTTATGGACCGTCTGGTGTTAATTGAATATTGGAGCCCATAGAAAAAACAACGTGAATTTATCAGAGGATAAAAATTTTAGATACAATTTTTTTAATTAAGATCTCAGAGCAAGAGAGCGATTTCCTTAAATCTAATGTGGATATGGAACGTTTTTATTTAATTACAAGATCTATAACGTAGGCAGCTGAATCTATTATTGTATGAATGTGTAGATGTTGTAGAAATAGTTCTCCCAGATAGACGACGGCAATACCGGTGAGCAGCTAAGTTGCTGCGTTCCTCCTCTCTCTAGCACTTTTTTATACGAAATATGAGGATAAGCAGATCTTGTATTCGCGTCAAGGAAAACCGAGAAGGGAAATTCATTGCGCAATATTGTGAAGCACACATAAATCATTTAAATACATCTTTTTAGAAGTAGATCATAAACATAAGTAAGTGAGTATAATAATAATAATAATATTTAGACCTGGCCCACGAGACTACCGCCATGTGACATGTTAATTCAACCGTCATTGTTCCAATAGTTGTGTCGGTACACGGTTTGATAGCAAAAAGTTTCGATCAACATCTTAAGAAACTTTTGTTATCCAGCTGGGTTGCAAGCCTAATATAGAAAGCAGTTATCCTCGATACTGCACGCATTGTGAGGAGGTTTCTCACTCTGGAGTCCTAACTACTGGTGGCTTGCGTCATAGACACCGCCATCAGCGGCAATCTATTTGTATATAGTGTTTTTTTAAAATTGTATTTTTAATATCTCTTTTAAAAAATATTATTTAATTAATAAGATTTAAAATAAACATACACAAATAATAATAATAATATAACCTTTGTTTCCCATAAGTATAAGTATTACATTCTTAGATATATGTTTTTTACATTTTGATCTATTTACAATTTTACACTTTTTTATATTAGACTTTCTCTTTATTGTTGTTTGTTTGATTTGCCTACATCAAACTTTTTGCGACAAAGTGAGTATAACTACTGTTAAATCTGATGGTCTAACTAGAGATGAGTCAGATTTATTGGAACAGACCCGAGTATTAGGTGTTTTACGAGATTAGGCTGTACCTAATCCCATTTTGTCAATGTGTATAATCCACCTGTTCCACCTTATCTTCCTATTCTTAAAACATAAAATCGAATGTTTAGCTTACGCTCCCACCTGTACCTGCGCTATCTCACTCACTTACACGTTGTAACGTATCTCACAATCCCTAAATGCCTAATCCTAATCATTCAAATAATGATCCAAGAATCACATTAATCAAATTCCAATAACGAACTCAGAACCTGAAATTAGGAATAGGCAGATTGAGATTGCTTGCTAAGTAAAGTATTGGTTGTGAATGAGATTAGGAAGATTATGTGGATTAGGTATATCTTAAGATTAGGAACAGGAGGATCTGATTTACCTAGTATCTGAATTACCTAGTTCGACCCATCTCTAGGTCTAACCCAATTTTAATTTTCTAGTTTTAAGTCCTTTTCACAGTAACAACAAAGAGAAACTGACATTTGTCATAATCTTTTGAAATTAAACTCAAAAGTACCACATTTCGTAATCTTGAAAACGAGATGTAGCGCTTTACAACAGTTACTGTTCTAATCAACTTTTATGTGCGTTCTAGTTGAACAAAATACATTAAATTAAGGACTAGATCTTAAGATGTACGCTGAAAATTTTGTTTAATAAAGATATTCAACAACCATCAAATAATATTCGTTGGACCCTAGTTCATTCCTCCTACTTAGAATTTCGTTGTCTCACAGCCCAAAAAATCATTTTTGCCTTATACGAATCTGGAACGAATTTCTTCCCAGAATATCGCGAGGGTTTTCCTTCAAACGACGTCTAATTTTAGTCATTTTCGATCCGGCTTATCTGTGCATTGGCATTACCAAGCTAAGGTAGTCACAACCACAAGATAATAAAAAAATCCTCGAAATCTTGTACTTACAAACTATCAAACTTCTTTATGAGATCAATAGTGTTTATTTTTCAGAAATTACCGTTAAATAGCTTAGCTTTGAGAAGCATGCATAATCAGCTGCCATAAATTAAAAAATCAAACACTTTTATTTTTAGACAAACAAAATGACATATGGATATACATATATAAGTACGTACAGATATTTAAACGCTCTTAGAAATAAAACAGCCCGTTGTACTTTCTTTGTGTAATGTTTTGCCTTCATTTTTTCACTATATTAGTGAACAATAAGTCATATTCGCTTTAATATAGCGATTTCTGGAATTGAACTGCAATATTCTCGGACTCAATTCAAATTTAGTCTTGATTCAATTTTTATTTAACAACCAGCGGCCCGCTCCGGCCCCGCTCGGGTCTTTAACAAAAATTTCAACGATATTTGGCGTAGTTTTATTTTTTAAATAAAAGAACATTTATTGCGGCATAACTATAATAGTTAGAGATACGCTGTCGCGACACTCTTTGTAAATAATAATGTGTTCTACAAAGTCGTAGTACATTATTTTATTCTATCATCAATAGTTTTCGCAGGGCACCCGATGTAAAGAATATTTTAGGTATTTTTTTTACACCTTGGGTTACACTATTGGAGTTTTAGTAAGGATCCCTAATATTTTTCAAAAAAGATGCTATGCCTATATTACTCGGGAATAGTGTAGCTTCCAAACAGTGATAGAATTTTTCAAATCGTTTCAGTAGTTTCGGAGCCTATTCAATACAAACAAACAAACAAATCTTTCCTCTTTATAATATTAATAATAATAATTATAGATTATAGATTATAGACAATCTTGGGCTACCTTAAGAGATTCCATTTTCGGCCATAAACTTGGACCTGGAATAGTCGAAACGCGTTAATGATATATTTTTTCACACGCCAATTCAAATATTATGACCTCGACAAATAAAATATTAAAACAACTAGACACAGTCAGAACTATTTTTACGTTTTATCAGTCATCCGCCGTCACGAAAACTGCGAAGCGTTTGAAAAGTCGTTTTTTTATAATAACAGTAACAAATACGAGATTAAAAAAATTATAATTAAGTAGAAGAGAATTTGTTACTTCTCGCTTATGAACAAAGCCGAATGCATTCAAGTATGTACCAATTCATATGTAGAGCTGTGAATATGAAGCTACGGTGTTCCAATGTCACGTCGTTGCTCTGTTTGTGAATGTGACAGGTAATCGCATTGTGAATTTCTAATGTAACATTTGTTTGTACATGCGTGGCGGTACGCGTCGAGTGTGGCAGCCGACGCGATTGTGATTACTCGCTAAAGCTCAATTCTTGACATTCGCATGTTTAAATACATACATACATTTGCCATAATTACTCAAAATACATAGTAAGTACTCGTTAAGTATACTCGTACTACATAACATCTAAGTTTGGCTTGATTAAAAACTACTTTTCCGATTTATTCTCAGGTTTATTATGCTCAGTTTTCGAGAGAAAAATAATTTGACTATAAATCTCTTATGAAAACTGATTAAAACACTATTCATTTTCGTGTCTTTTATTCTTTAGCTATAGCATAGTGATAGAATAGGATGATTTAAAAATATGGTGTTGGAGAAATACGGTTTATTCCTGAAGTCGAAACGCCAGTAGTTAAAGCAGGCGGAATATTACACGGAACATTGTTTTACTACTTTATAATAACAAAGAGACCACCAATATATTGACAATGTTAGTATTTAAGTATAAGAATTATAACCACTGTGAAATTTAAAAATATTAAGTAAACAATAATGAGCATGCTAATTATGTATTTTTTTCCTAAATAAAAAAGGTAATAATAACAAATCAATGGAAAAAATGAATCAAAGTCTGGGGATGTGAATGATTTTGATTGAATTCTGATTACAAGAGAAAAAATATTCGCTACGAGCGTTTGATTTACGTCACATGAAACTTTTCATTTTATTTCTCAATAAACTATACAATAAGGTTCATATCAGTTCGAAGTTCCCCATATGACAGCAAACAAACTCTCAAGAACTTGTACGAAACAACGAAGTAATATATTTTAGTTGCCCCAAAACAATCCTTTACATCGTGATACAAGTTTAAAACATTGTCTAAGTTTAAAGTTGTACAAAACTTTCTTTACATGCAAGTTTAAGGAACAAGATATTTGCAAGGATTTGGTGAGGTAAAAAAAAATTTTTTTTCTTGTTACAAATGAAAGAAATGTACAAAAATGTTTTGAAATTGCTCTAGTTAGAGCTTTATAAATCATGATTACGATGGATTTATTTTGGAAAATTGCAACAAATAAATTCAAGATTTTATAAAGAAAAGCATTTTTGTATTAAAGGATTTGGTAGTCTAAATTAAAAGTACAACGAAAGTCTGGGAGTTATTTAAATGTATGCATTTCGATGACGTCACATTTTAAATTGCGTAATTACATTCCGGCGACCACTTAACCCTAGATGGGCCATAAACTCATTCACCCGCCTAAACAATATTAAAGAATTTCAATAAGTAAACAATAACAAAAATATAAATTCTCTGCCAATTATTATGCCCAAAAAATACTTCACCGTGAATTCTATTTTTTTCAACTAACTACATTCATCAATTAGGCCCCCAAACTCCGCACATGCCACATATTTGAGCAAACGACATTGCCAATTACGCAAAGAGCAGGATCGCAAATCGTTCGGCGTGTAAGTAAATATTTTCCTGCGCGCTAAGAATATTGAATGGCTGCCATCGACGTAATACATTTAATCAGATTGCTCGAACGACGTTCAAATAAACGTCGACTTGCCGAGCTGTCAATATTTTACATTTACAAACTCAAGCACTTATATAAAATATATCGACGCTTGAAAGGCAAACGTGACTAAGCCACAATGCGTGAACTTTACAGTAGACTAATTTAAAGTTGAAATATCTGAAAAAAAAATTTTTTAACGAATCTAGCTGTAGTAGAATCTAACTAGTAGTTGTAGGATTGAAATGATTTTAATAGACCTAGAAATATATATTTTTTGTGCATGGAATATGGTTATTGCCTATCATTTATGTACAAAGCAGTTATTGTCGCTTAGTCACGTTTGCCTTTCAAGCATCGATATCAATACTTATATAAAGAAACCGACTTCTGCAATACGAGAGGAATACGATGGCCATGTTATGTTCTCTGAGGATGTCAATATTTTACATTTACAAACTCAAGCACGATCACAATTCGCCGCATCTAAGCAGAAACTGTTTAACTTATAAGTTAATTGAGTTCTTGTCCTGAATGGCCATTCGAGAGCCGAAGAGATCAAAGAGAAGAAAGGCCAATCTTAATAGAACGTATTACTGAACAAGAAGTATTTTGAAGTCGTCGTGGCCTAAAGGATAAGACGCCATTGCATCGAGTGATGCGACCGTGCCGGTGTTCGAATCCCGCATTCAAATACCAATTTCTCAAATCAAATACGTATTTAATAAATGTAACCACTTCCACGGTTAAGGAATAATGTCGTGCATTAAACCAAACGCCCAATAATTATAATTTGTGAAGTTATTGGTAATTGTCCGTCTTGTGGACGTACACGGCATAAAAACTCAGAACGCTTATCTCAAGATCGGTGGCGGCATTGAAGCTAAGCAATTGTAAAAATGTATAACTTCTAAGCTTAGTATTTCAACGGATGAACGTATTTACACATATCGAATGCTACTTCGCCTCAGCAGCAAACACGACAATTCACTTATCGTGTCACAGTGCCGATTAAACCCTTGACCAGGCTCAGGCACCAGCCAGCCATTGTAGTCCCTTTTAAACACGTCTTTACGAATCATCATGATCCACTTTCGATGCTTTTGGACGCTGCAAGCTAGTAGCAGCCAAACCACGTAAAGCTGGACCAATAATATCAACCAATAGATATATAACATTACCCTAAACATCACAACAAACTGATGAGGCGAATAAAATTCATTTCCAAAGCAATATCTTCGTCCAAATTTTCAAATAATGTCCATTACGCATCTTACAATTAATGCCTAAATATAAAATAGAAGAATTGAGTATTTTAAGAGTAGCTGGAGGTTTGCAGGACCTCGCTCATGCACAAAATAATCAAAAAGGGTTCAAACGCTTTGTATCTTACAATTAGCGTTAACCTTCAAAAGTGGTACAATCATGTCAATCATATTTAATATTTAATTCTTAGATAATTTGATACCACTAATACAATTTATATGAATTACATGATCAGAAAGATCGTCTTCATTGACTTTGTTATCACTTATTTAAAAAGTTCCATAGTCAATTTTTGTATTTTCAAAAAAATTTAATCTTATAATACAGAATCTTGAATTGAGATACAGTTATCAATTGTACCTACAAATATATTTAAACATTACTATTTTAATTATCTCAGAAAGACATGAATGATATCAAACAGCAAATTATAACGGGAACACAAAGGATGGGAGCGCATATCAGGGTCGAATGATATATGTGGCAAGAATGATTTGATGGCATCGTGAATCAAAGCAACTGTATCAAATATATCCGGTGGTGGATACTGCGAATACTAGATACTGCTCTTGCTAGGGCTAGTGTTACAAATGCTCTCAGATTAAGCTCGTGAGCTCGCCTACCTGCGCGGAGCTGGAATAGCCTTTTAAGCTAGGTAACTAGTGATAGGACCTCTTTTGAGTCCGCAAGAGTAGGTACCACCGCCCTGCCTATTTCTGCCGTGAAGCAGTAATGCGTTTTTGTTTGGAGGGCAGGGCAGCCGTTGTAACTGTACTGAGACCTTAGAACTTATGTCTCAAGGTGGGTGGCGCATTAACGTTGTAGATGTCTATGGGCTCCAGTAACCACTTAACATCAGGTGGGCTGTGAGCTCGTCCACCCACCTAAGCAACAAAATAAAATGTAGTAGGAAGGAATAAAAAAAAGTATCAAATAATATGATGATTTCTGGTCTTCGAGCGTAAAATTGCAAATTGCAGTTTTTTTGGGGCATTTCAAATTCTAATCTATTTTTTTTTTACTAGGGAAGATAAATCTGCTCATCTTGCTCAGTTTAAAGCGTTTTCATCGAGTACATAATGAGTATAAGTTAGTAATCCGATTGCGTCTCCGAGTAGGTAATTCCGAGATGCTGAATCCCTAATTCGCAATTTACTTGCGTTAAGACGTTGTAATACCTTCACTAATGTAAATTGTACGAGCTTAGATAAATCTTGGTGAGTTATATAATGCAACTAGTTGGATGTACTTCAGGATAAAATCGTTTTCGTATATTTGAAGTAGCGTAACATATCAATTGAGACGGATCGAATGTGTGGCTCTGGGAATCCTGCCATTTGCAAACATAATGAGAGAAAAAATTTGGCAGTGTTTATCACACGATAAATCAAATCAAATCACAAAAATTTTTATTCAACATAAATGAAAGTACATACTTGTTGAACGTCAAAAAGAACTACCGCCATTTCACAAAAACTAGCCTCCGTCCTGAGAAGAACTAGCAAGAAACTCAGCGGGCATGTCTTTTTTCTTTTTTTTTTATATTAGTTTTTTTTAAATATTCATTTTTACAGTGAGTATTATAATACTGTAAGTAGTAAGTAATATAGTGAGTAATATAATCCGAGCATTTCAATATTGCAAAAATTGTTACGTTATAACGTAACAATTATTGCAATATTGAAATGCTCGGATTATATTGCAATAATTGGTTGCAATATTGCAATAGTGCAATGAAATGCTCGGAGCGACCAACTCATTCCCACTTTGTGCAATCTTCTAGATAATCATTGACTTCATAGTAAGCTTTATTGCACAGATGTTCTTTAATAGTTTTCTTAAACCTATGTATATGTAGGTTCTGAACATCAATAACTAACATTGAAATTAAAATAATTGCTCTATTTGTTTAAAAAAACCTGCACTCTTAGATAATCAATATGATAATGCTAGTTTGAGATTCATAAGCATACTGTAGGATGCTGTGTGAGTTTGTTATTTAAAGATTATGTTGCTTAAAAATGTTTATTGTTAAAATATTAAGTAAATCAATGAAATGTTAAAGGTATGAATGAACCCGGGTGACGCGGATGTTGATCATGCACTAACGATTTGTGGAAATAAAGTTAACGCATCACGCGAATTATGCTGACAAAGGTGTTGGGTAATATATCACCGAACACATACCTTTTATGTAATTAAAGTATTACTTAAAAGTGAGTTTTGAGTAAAAACGTAACAGAATAAAAGCGTGTTAGTTCAATCATCATAATATGCGATTCCTCCTACTTAATTTAGTGGACCAAACGAATTATCGAAATAAATAACAAAATTCCAAACGAAGGCCTCGTTAGTGTTGAATATTCACCTAGTTCGTTGAGAAAAACCTATTTACGTGACGCGGCATAATGAAGCCGAACTATGTTTGAATTTTTTTCAACATTTTACTTCACCTTTCCTGTAAATGCTTACTGAAATAGTATGATAGAAAAACATTACCTATGACTATGACACAATATTCGATTGTTTAACAAGCATTCAATTTGTTTTTAAAAAAAAAAAATTCTAGTAGATAACTGTTTTGTTTTGGGTTCCTTTGCCTAGTCTTGAGTGACTACCGGACCTTAAAATGAATAATTACGTAATTTATATTTTTTTGGATTGAATAGTATATGAATGTAACACGATATTTTATTGCCTTATCGTGAAGGTCGTTGATGTAAAATTTGTAGGTAAGTATTCACTTAGAAAGAATGTTACATGGCAGAGCATTTGAATCCAGACTGCAATCGCTTCGATTGATATATTTACACCGGTTACCTTACTCATTAGAGAAACGAACAGTTCAATTTTGTTAACGAATCCTTGAAAATACAATCTTCATTAATTTAAATGTCCCTAATAATTGGAATTGTATACACGAAAACTATCCGCATTACGGCAATTATACGTTTTATTATTAATAAATACACACGAAAACGTTATTTCGCGATTCATATTTAAGCAGTTCTGTAATTAAAGTAAACAGCCGCCAGAGAAACGTACGGTTTCATGCGAAGAACACGATTTCTGTCCGCAGGACCGCGTCTTTGAATTTTCTTTACAAATACAAATTAGCTATTCATTTTTCTAAGCAAATACGATTAATGTTTGAAATTGGGATGGCGTGTCGTCCCTATATTGTGCGCGACACACTTATATTTGGTATTGTCGTTATTAATTGACTACAATACCGTGGGCTTAGGTTGTATTCCTGAACGCGATCGAGGAGTGAAACGCTATCTGGTTTAAACGACATTTTTGCAACTATATAGGGAAATCATTTAAAGTATATATGTATTTTGGAGAAAATATCATAAGAAAAAAAACTTCTTCAACTACTTGAATGAAGTAAACTTAATTGAAAATTCAATTAAAAATGTCGAATTGTTGAAGCTCTTAATACCAATAAAAACGCACCTTTAATTACAAAAATAAATTTCGTGTATTAAGCAAGATGTCGCTTATGCCAATAGACTTTTACACCTCGTGATAATTTTTATTTAAGAGCAGGCATTTTCCATATTGTTTCACCCGCATTAAATTTGTAAATTGGAAAGAATAGGCGTTTTGTATTTTCCCGGAATAAAGAGTTGCTTGTGTCGCTATAGGGTTCATAGCCTGCAGGTCGGCTGGTACGTAAAATCATCAACAAGTGAACACATTGTCTTATTTACTGTAGCAGATATACGCGGTACTGCCTGGGTCATGCCATGATAAAAAGTATTCTACATGTTAATTGTTCCAAAAACGTTGCGTTGTCCAAATCCATTCATAATTTTTTTTTTTTTTTTTTTTTTTTTTTTTAGATNCAGATGTACCACGAACACAGAAATAACAAAAGGAAACAAAACAAATAAAAACTTCCAGGAAGAGCACTTAGTCGGCAGATGTACCACGAACACAGGCCGCGCGAACAATGGCCGGGCTAACAAAAGCCGGGCGAACAAAGGCCGGGCGATCGAGTGGTCGATGAGCACGTCCGCGCGTGACGGGTGCCTCTATCGGAATGGCCATTCATTATTAATTTATGGGGTAACATACGTACAAACTTTAACATTCCTAATATAAGTATAGATGCTTGGTAATAAATATGTAGTAATTCTGATTTTGATGAGAAAATTCTAGCTTGGGGCTTTTGAATTTAGAACGTTTGAAATATTATTTTACTGGTAATATAAATATTATATTACTGATAGCAGGACCTCTTGTGAGTCCGCGCGGGTAGGTACCACCACCCCGCCTATTTTTGCCGTGAAGCAGTAATGCGTTTCGGTTTGAAGGGTGGGGGCAGCCATTGTAACTATACTGAGATCTTAGAACTTATATCTCAAGGTATGTGGTGCATTTACGTTGTAGATGTCTCCATGTCCCAGTAACCACTTAGCACCAGGTGGGCTTTGAGCTCGTCCATCTATCTAAGCAATAAAAAAAAACTTACTTGATCTCTAGTCTCCAGTACAATAATAAAAAATATTACTGTTTCTTATATCGAATCTCGATATAGAACCATACCGCATCAGTTCGAGAATGGGTACTTGTGTATTAAACTTAGAGATGCGCTTGTAACATGTTAATATATAAATAAAATAAATGACAACTCTTAATTTATCGTTCTAAATTATAAATTGCTTCCGTATACAATGATCTGTTCAATTTAGAAACTAGGTTTCCCGTCGAACGCCTCTACAATGATATAAAAATGTCAATTACATTGTGAAAATGATTTCTAAAAGAAATTTCTACAGACATAATAAGAAAAAAATACAAGTAATACCTATTCTATATCATATATCAAATCCTAAGAACAAAATACATACGTCTTACGATAAATTGACCGTGAATTTTTATAGGTAGTCCGACGCCTCATATGCCCCATCACACTATCGGTTGTAGCAAAAAGATATTCATTTAACGGAAAACAAGCATAAACAAACCAATCATCATTAAGATAAGCCGATTGTTTTTATTTTGACTCAGATTCTTCAAATGCGGTAACTTTTGCCTTTTATTTATGAAAACCAATTTTAAAGATTTTTATTAAACTGAAAAACCGTACATGTTGTTTTGTAATTAAATCCTACCCTAACCCGAATGTATCCGGCTACTCCCCTACTCGCCACTTTCTCTCAACTCATCCATAGTACAGTGCCGCATAACAGCAGTGTCTTTTCCTGAAATAACTGATTATGTGATATGAGTTCTAAGGTCTCAGTATAGTTACAACGGCTCCCCACCCTTCAAACCGAAACGCATTACTGCTTCACGGCAGAAATAGGCAGGGCAGTGGTACCTACCCGCGCGGACTCACAAGAGGTCCTACCACCAGCAATTACGCAAATTATAATTTTGCGGGTTCGATTTTTATTACACGATTTTTACAATTAATATACAATTTTTTCGATTATTACAAATAACTTTTTTGTCCCAAATTTATATCTGTCTCACCTCTAATTCTTCATTATTTTATTGGTAGAAGAGCGTATTTTAAACCAACCGTCCTACCTATAACTGCTGCAACGCATTCATGGGTTCAATTCTGAAGTGAAGATAATCCACTATACAATCTTGAGCCTCCCAGCTTGTGTGTTACGATGAATTTGTGATGGATAGATCTGTTATACCCTAATCACTTAATCAGATGTCCCGTGGCATGATCTCTTCTAAGAAAATTGTTAAAAGAGAGTAAAAAGTAAAGAGAACGAGTAGGAAAGAAAGAAAGAAAGCAAGCAAGAAAGAAAGAGAGTAAAGAGAAAAGTAAACAGTTAACCATAATTAGTAAACCTATATCTTTCGATCGCTATAAAAATGGGCACAGGATGAATTGAACTGACTTTATCACTCAATAATTAAAACCAGTTTTATGGTTTAATCTCGTGTTTACATTGTCATTAAATTATTTCCGATATTTCGAATTTCGAATAATTTACAGTTTTCGTGGTCACGGTACACGTTATTCGTAATAATTGAAGATATTTTTTGCTAACTGTATATTTTCTGTAACTGTATGTTAAAAACTATTATGTTAAACTTATTTTATACGGAAATACAAGCGTATATTTTTCGAAAAAAATGGTTCTATTATTTTCTAATTTTTCACTGCAGCAACAAGTGCACATATGTATGTATGTAATTATATATATATATATATATTCGTACAGGCATAAAATATGTATGTTCTTAAGATAAAAAGTAAGTTGAATGACTCATATTAGTTAATATTTGAAACGTCGTATCAAGAACGGTACCAGGATGACGCATAATACAGTGAATAAGAGTTTTTTTAGACGTTCGATATTCTTTTTTCTTTGAAGCTTATCTATTTTCCATTTCTTATTAATGAATGAAATAATTTAGTGTATTATTGTCGTTTATGAGGATACAAATATTAGAACATCGTTCTCAGATACATTAGAATTTCACTGAATTCATTGAATTAAATGAAGACTTGTTTGTATTTGCAATGAAAGTGTAACAATTTATATAAAGTAGGTTTTTTAAAGGTAAAACTTTGATTTTCCAATTAAAAAATAAAGTCGAAAGTCATATAAATAAATTTTCAATGAACAATATTATCAGAAGAAAAACAGGATTATTTTTAAAGTTTCGTTCTATTTAATGTATCTGAAGTTTTTTGAAGTACCTGGTACAAAACATCCAAAGTATCGACAAGAAATGTATAGCAAAACCTCCATGTATGGAATAGTATTTTAAATGTCGTCTTCTATAAAACTTGCTTTAATGTTTACAGTAAAGCAATTAAAATACAATGTAACTTCGAATGATTGCTAAGACTAGACTAAACAGAAAATAAAATTTATCAAGAAACGCTGAATATTTAAGATAAATCATATTTTGTTTTTGCAATTTCCAATTGAAAGTGACATAATTCGTAACGTTGGTTTTCGTATTGTATTTTTCCAAATATTTTATTATTCGAAGCACAATATGACTTATATGACCTATTTTGAAGGAAATTTACTGTTACAATTACTATTATGAAATTTATTCACCATAAGATCGGTTAAAGTCCCATTACCTTAAATATATTTATTTATAACATTTGTAGTTGAAACCCATATGGAATTTCCAAAAGAAAATGAATTTGCTTTTTCAATCCATCAAGTACTATTCTAATAATATTAATAATATTCACTGGTCACTTGAAGATCAGGATTCATATCTCTGCGGTCGGTGTCTTTGTCAGATACGTTTGGTATTTAGGGTCTGGGTGTACCAGTTTAAGGTAAATGAATAGATTTCTCTCTTCTTCTTTGCACAACTTGCCAATGAAGATGTCAAAATTATTTCTTCAGATAAAGACCTCTGAATATGGCACTGAGATCACTTAATTAATTATGTTAAACGCTTTTGGTACAAGTTGGTCGTAGACCTCAAATAGCAACAAGCAGATATTAACTAAACGGGGAAAACATACGTCAAATTTGAGCCTTCCTTGATTTTTAGCAGGATGATGAAATAAAAAAAAGCTGTAATACCTAGTCACTAAATTGCACCAAATATACAAACAGCTTGACGAAAGCCCGTAAAACTATTTCAAATAAATAAATTAAAACTATCAAACAAACGGTAATGTTGCGATATTCCTTTAAATTCATCTTTTTTATTCAAAATCGTTCATATCAAGTAAATTACACAAAGATTTATTTACATAAGTGGGCGCGTGCTCGGGACTTGTACAAATATCTAGAGGTTCATATAATCTTTACATTGGTTTAGATGAGTAAACATGTGATGCGTAATATTAAATATATTATTTATTGCAGAGTACAATGCACTGGTTCAAAGGTAGTGTTTTACTGACGAAAATATTTCTCGTTTCTTTAAATAAGACATTACAATAATTGGCTTTCCCGAAAATTTAACCAACCCGTCAGTTTGAGGAACGCTGACTTATGTATGTTTGACTTATGCTGACTGCATCTACAGGGATTGCGATTAAGAGAAAATTATATTCCATGGAACTACCCTAAAGATTGTAGTAGTACTAAATTAATCTAAGAAAATATTTATTTTCACTTGAAACTTCAAACTTCACTCACCACTCTGGGACAAGTTGTGTCGTACAGTCTGTCGTACAATAATTCTCTGGACTCGTGGTTCTTCAGCACTTTGGGTCTTGTAACTTTACGAGCCGGCTTCTTGACTTCAACTTTATCCGCTTCAACAGCCTTAACAGCTTGATGTTGCCCATTGGCTCCATTAATGAACTGTAGATCCACTGGGCACGTTTTGTTTACATTAGATTCAACCATCAGTTCGTTAATAAGACCCCCATTATGCGTCGCGTTAATAACTTCGAGGGAGTCGGTCAATATTGTTTCAGAGTTTTGAATGACACCGGGAGCCATTGTTACGCTTATGCGGGTGTAGTGAGACTTCTGGTACTTCGGTACAAGGAGTAAGAGATATAATACAGCAGGCGTACGCCTGCTCGCGAGCGCACTAATCAAGCATAGGTGTCGTTCGTGTATTTATAACAGTTTTATCTTAAGAGACGAACTCGGCTCGTGTCACCGTTTTATTATTTGTAAACATTTCGTTCTCGCTGCGGTTGACGAGTTAAGCTTTAGCTAACAGATATTAGAAGTGTACATGTGACCACCATATACCATATACATTTGAACTTTTATATGTTTTGCTTTGCTGTTTCATAAGATGAATTGTTGATATTATGATTTTTACCGAAACTAAGCTACCCTACGACTAAAACTGATTCTTTGAAACACGACACAGGTATTACAACTATTATTGAAAGTAGTTGAAAAGAATCGTGAAAAACGTTTTATCACTATTTCAGCTTATTCTTTAATGAGATCGTCCAAGTCCATACTAAACGATAACCCATTCACTTTAAGTTAGCCTTTTTCCGCTTCTCGCAATAGCTCTAAAAGCAAACGGCTACACTAAATAATGGGGCTGGGGCTACCCGAAGGATAACTGGGTTGTCTGGAATCTAGCAAACTTAATCAGAAGATATTAGGAGACGTAGGCAAAGCGGAAGTCAATGAAAGCTCGCGTCAGTTATAAGCAGTCAAGTAAAGTTCAATCAACATTTTGAACACCTATAATGTTTATGATATCAATAATAATTCTGGCAAAAATGTTAGAAGCGCAAGTTGTCACAGAATCTATCCAATAAAGCACGAAAAATAGTATGCTTAAAACAATACATCCAATGGTTCATCCTGGCAGAGATTGAATCGGCATAGGGTATGATATTTACTCGCAAATATGCTTAGCCGGATAATAGTTTGCCCGCCTTAGAAACAATATTCTTTTAGTATTTTACAATTGTAAGGTTTGTTGTAAAATAATTAATTTTGTTAATGTTAAGGCAATTTTCGGATCGCCAAATAGCAACACTGTTGGTGGGAGCAATTACAGTAGTGGGGACGTGACATAATAAAAAAGGCGGTAGTCTGATAAAACGGGACAGAAATCAGTGTATTCGGTAGTGAGCAGATGTCTAAAGATTGTAAAAGTGGAGTTACAAATAAAGCAATACAGAATTAAGTAAACTACTGCAATCTGTGTATTATTTCCTGACCGTTGGAAGTGGAGTCTTACACAATGCATTAAAGTATATTAGAAATGACTTAAAGGCGATGATATTAATAATAAAAGCCATTGACAAATCAAATACGATGCTCTCGCCCCAAACTAGGATTCCCTGTTCTATGGGTACCACAGATATACATGCTTATGCGTGCGTTAAATATATACAAGTATGTATATATATCGAACATCCAGGTAAATAGCAAATTAACCTGCTCATGACGCGAATGTTTGCCCGATGTAGGATTCGAAACTTAGCCTAGCCTTGGTCCAGCAAATAAAAAAACCGGTGTAGGGCGTTTTGTGCCACACGGATAGATATGACTACCCTGCTTATTTCTGCGGTGAAGCAAAAACGCGTTTCGGTGTGAAGAGACGGGAATTTGTTATACTATAAAATTATAACTAAAAACTCTTTCTCAAGATGGATGTCGGCATTTACGTTGTTGATGTCTATGGACTCCAGTAGCCGTTTAACACCAGGTGAGCCGTGAACTCGTCTACCCATCAAAGCAAAAAAAGCAGTTAATGATTCTAAGTACTCCACATGGAGTCAGTAAAATAAATGAAGATTAGCTTAAAAATTTTAATAATTTTACTTTTTTTAATTTATTGTTTAAATTCCCTAAGTCTGGATGCAGTGCGTCGTGTAATTGACATCATAGGCAAATAACAACTAACATCATTTAGTCAATGATTATTCAGACGTTATCTACTCTCCAAACATGGCAGTTGGATTTAGTCATGTGCCACAACTAACAATATTTGAATAGAGTCATGCATTTTCTTTGCCCCCGAACGTGAAATTGGTTTATTTAATTACGTTCTATTTATGATGTGCCGTTGATGAGAACGTTACAGTTCAAGAGCAGTGTGGCGGTGTCCATATGCACCAGGGATCTCTTTCCGTCATTTGGAAATCTAAATCTTGTAACTAAGGCAATAAAGACGAATTCTCAATGTAAATTTTATGCATATTTTTGAACAACTATGTCTTGTATGTAGAAGTTAATGAACTGCAAGTCAATATTAAGAACAAAGTATTTTTCTAAAATAAACCACTATACAAATAATATCTCTTTTTTTTCTTTGTGAAAATACACATATGGCGATGCCTATCACACCACCGAAGTGCAACCTAACCCATAAATCAGCTCGCTGAGTTTCTCGCCAGATCTTCTCAGCGGGTCGCGATTCTGATCCAGTAGTAGATTTATTCGCGAAGCAGCTGCTCTTGAGTTGTTAGGTCTCCTTCGGAGACGCTCGGGCATCTGTTAGCAAATCCCACCCCTCCTAGCTGAGCCTTTGCTCGCCCACCTATTCTGATGAAACTGGAAACGCCTTGGGGCCACCAGTAATCCTTCAATACTAAAAAAAAACCACCGAAGGTCAAATTTGACAGATGTCTGAATCTTGCTTACGACATTTTCAAGATAAGTTTTTTCAAGATGTAAGCACATGACATAAACAAGTTCCGAACAATAATTTAGGACCGTAACAGGAGCCTCTGAATTACTGGTACTGGTAGACGAGCTCACGGGCTCAGCCTGAAAGAATTGCTAACACTAGCCCTAGCAAGAGCAATGCTTCGCTGAATCTACTACCGGATCGGAATCGCGACCCACTGAGAAGATCCGACGAGAAACTCAGTGGGCTGTATGCGTTCCAATTTGAAGAGTGGAATAGCTGTTACAATACACAACCGAGACTTCAACCTTATGTCTCGAGTTGGGCGAAAGCATTGTATTGTGATTGTCTATTAGTTCCGATAACTACTTAATACCAGTCGGGCCGTGAGCAGTGTAGCAGTACGTATTCCTGGTGCTCATATTAAATCCAAAATAGCCGAGATACGTGGACCGTGCGAGATATGGAAAGGAAGAAAATAGACGCTCTGCAAATGTGGTGCTGGAGAAGAATGCTTGGAGTTTCGTGGACCGGCTTTCGTACAAATGTTTCGATGCTTCAGGAACTCGGCATCAAGCAGCGTCTATTTGCTATAGTACAGTCTCGAATGGTGGATTTCTTCGAACACGTTTCGCGACGAGATGGCCGGTCCATAGAACGCTTCGATTTACAGGGAAGGGTTGATGGTACAAGACCGCGCGGGAGGCCACCAATGCGATGGACCGACCAAATTTAAACTGCAGTGTGAGGTCTCCTAAATGAGTGCAGTAGAATGGCCTCGAGCAGGGAGAGATGGCGGGACATCGTAAGACGCATCAAGTCTGCCCCTTCCAACAATAACAATAATTATTTCAAAATACGAACAAATAATTATCACAGAAAAAAAAAACAATTCATTACCACTTAATTTTAAGATTTCCATTTATTCGTTTGTTTATAGCAATTTAAATAATAGAAGCACAAAATTGTTTCAGAAACTAAAGATCTAATCTAGAAACACACATAAAACACAGTTTTCTATATTACATATAGATTACACAAGTTTTATCAACAAAATAAAGCTTATATTACAAAGTTACATACACGCTAACAACAGTAATACAGATTGTGAGGCCCACAAAAACTAGCAATTATACAGGACTAGACCCACCGTGGCTTTGTTCTGTTTTTTCATTTCATTAAGTTTTGTACAGTGTAGAAGTTTGAAATTTTTAATAGGAAAACATTCACTAAAAAAACATTAACTTAATATCTTGAAAAAAAAATACCACCAAAATAATCAATCCGTATTAGAATTCAATATAGATATTCTGTGTAATTTAATAAAACAATTTTTTTAAGGTAGGGGCATAACATCATAGAGGTGTCCACGCCTATGAGATACGCGGTGTGCAGATGTTGGGAGCAGACCGCAAGCCCAAGGATAATTGAATGAAACCATGCCTTAATTGAGAATTCCGTCAGCCAGGAGAGGTTTGACAGACCGTCACGTCAATATTACAGAGCCAATAACTCGTAACTTTTTAAAAACAATGTTCAATTTCAATGTGGCAATGGGCTAACCATATTAGCCGGATAATCGATAGCCGTTAGGGTGTAATCCTTCAATCATAAAAAGAGCCGTTGAGGTAAGCGTGTTCTTGAGTATACTGACTACTTGACTGTATGCTAACTTTCGCTTCCAAGGAAGAGCGATATTAAAACCAGACGTCCACAGGGTCCCTTCGTATTTATCTGAGGATGTGACGGACTATTCTGAGTACCGATAAAACGTGATGTTAGATCGAATGAAAATGAAGATTAAATCTGGACTAATTCCGTCGTGAGGTCTTCGTACATTTCGATTCAAAGATTAAAAGTAACCTATGGACTTAAATATAACATCTCTGAGCGATGAAAAGCGAAGGTAGCAAATGCTATAGTTGTATAATCATCGGTTTATCTATGTTAATAAAACGAATAAATGACAATTCACAAAATTTAACAGCTAACCAAAAATCCGAAGATTTTTCTACTAACTATAGTTAGTAGAAAAATCTATTAAATCTGGCTTATAAGCCACTTCTAAAAATAATTCTAGATCTTCACTTTGATCTCTAATCATATAACCAAGAGTCGTTACCGCAAAGTTTAGTCGCAAAATGTAATAAAGTACAGATTACGCTCCGAAATATCTGATATTCACCAAAGAAATTGTCCTAAAAGGCGTTATAACAAACTTTACCTAATTCATATTCTATACCATCATCCGAAACTCCTCAATCTTTCGATATACTTAATTTTACAGGATTAATTCCTTTCCTAAAAGCATCGACAATGTTTTGTGAATGTTTGAAATTTCTCTCTTCCGTGATGAAAGCCATACTCCTAAAATAATGATAATTTAGTCCATGATCCTTAATAAGTGATGAGTACAAAGTTTCTGTCACTGAATGTTAACGAAACAAGTCTGTTGGGATGTCGGTGTAATATTATTAACTTATTTCATCAGCTACGAGTTATGACTTAATTGCAAAATTAATTGAAAGTATTAGATACAGAGATCAAAGATAAACATGATGTAACTGAATAAGTAAACTGTATTTGCAAATAATGTCATGAAAATTTCGGAGAATAATTCCCATGTAGGCTTTAAACTTTTAAGTGTGTTTAAGGAGTAAAAATTAAGGAGACAGTTATATTATATACAAATTAAATAACAGACTACATCATTTACCCAAGACATGAAAGTGAAAATCTCTAACACTATTTTTCCGAAAAAAAAAAACTATCACCTTATTTCTTCTTTATTGCTAATGTATCAAAAAAGGTACAATTAAAATGGGCTATACGAGAACCTAACTGAAACTTAAGTTACCCTACAGCAGGCCAAAGTTAGAAGAACGTAAGTTTTTTTGAATAGCATGTGGCATAAATAAGCAGAGTGGTGGTACTTCAGAGTGTGAGGTCACATGATGCTCTATTTTTTTCTATTCTATTCTATCAGCCCACAGACGTCTAGTGCTGATGCCTACCACCAGTATTTATGTAAATAATATTTTTAGCGAATTTGATTTTTTTGGTACACTTACCAGGTGTTAAGTGGTTACCGGAGTTCATAGACATCAATTCACTGCATCACGATAGAAACCGGCAAATTATAATTTTCCTTGATTATTTCGTTTGATTTTTATTACACAATACTAATTCTTCATAGTGGAAGTCATTCGTGAAAAAGTGTTAAGTATGAATATCACTCAAAAAAATTGGTACCTGTCATTGGTAATTGTAATTGTAAAAATTGGGATTCGAACACTGGCACAGTCGCATTTCGCGATACGAATGCGCCACAACTTCAAATCGCAGAGAGTATTTATGGAAACTAGTGGTCACTCTGTAGTCTAAATTCGACTATAATTAATTTAAATTATACATAACTTTGAACATTATTAAGGTTCTATTGTCAAAGACTATCATACATCTATAATCATAGATTTCGCCTAGACTACAATATAGACATATAATAATTAAGATAAACAATATTAATCTATTCTCCTTTTTACCACAGACTTTAATGACAAAAGTTTGACAGTAAATAAAGGGTAAATATATATGTGTGTGTGTGTCAAATATATGGTAGTGTGTGTAATGTTTTATTTATTGAATAAATGTATTATTAATACATAATTTAAAAAAAATATTAGCATTCTGCACTCCTTTTCTATATTTTCTATAAGTCTGGGAAGTTTCATACTCCTCCGTCCCAATTTGCGTAAAAAGGGGTACAAAGTTTTTACTTCACGTATTAATATATACATTCTAAGATGATGATAAACCATCAAGAGGTTTAATTAATTATTCGTTCCATAATTAATTTAAAATTAAAATGTTATAACTCTTAAGTCAACTTGCCACAGATTACGTCGAAACAAATGCGTAATTACAAAAATAACAAGTTCATAAAGTGGATGATCCGTGCTCACACGGGCTGAGTGATATCACGTCAAAGCCTTCGTCCGTCCATTGGGTATTAATAAAAAATTTAATCGTGCGTGCAAAGCCGCTGCGAACCGGACAGCGCCCAATGTACGAGAAATCGTGAACAGTTTTATTAAAAAAAAAATTGAAAACAGTTTTATACCAAAGAAAAATAATAACAGCGTTATTTATTTATCTTCAAATTTTGTAGGGTTTTCGTGGCTCATAACATGTGTGAATAATGGTTTAATTTCTCTGCTACTTAGAGAGATCTTTTTAGAGGAAATATCATCCAACACATGGGTTGATCTCATTGGAACAAAACAAAATAAAACCAGACCTAATTGGCCGTCTGGTGTAGTGGTAAGTGACATGGTCACTACACAAGGGGGTCGCGGGTTCGAATCCCGCCAAGGGAAGGTATTTGTATGATAAATATAAATGTCTTTTCCAGGGTTATGGATGTATCTTAAATATATGTATGTGTATAATAAAAATCTTACATTTATTTCCGTTATCTGGTACCTGTAACACAAGTTCTTTACGAACTTATCACGGGACCAATTAACGTGGTGTTATTGTTAGTAAATATAAAAAAAAATATATATATAAAAAAAAAAACCCTTATCCATCCTAGTATGCAGATCCAGTTTTTTTTTTTATTTGCAAAGAAACGTTGACATCAAAAATATCAAACTATAAAGGACTCCGTTTAAAAACATAACTGTCATGAAACAACAGAAACTGAAAAATAAACGCGATCTTCATGCGTTACATTGCTTTAAATACTTTTCTTTTCTATTTAAGTAAAAACTTCTTTTTTTTTTGTTTTATAATTTTAAGATACTGTTCAACAAAAAAGATATCAAATAAAAAAAAAATTCAATTTAATACACACATCAATTACTAGTTTCAGTAACTTAACTAATGAGCGCCTATAGTGTAAAATGCGCTTGTATTATTCAAATATCCGAAATGTAATCAGTTAATGTGAAACTTATAAATTGAAACCGTTTAGGTAAATTATAATTCATAATCATCGTTAATATGTCACCATATTTTTTTTTATTGCTTACATGTGTGGTCGAGCTCACAGCCCACCTGGTGTTAAGTGGTTACTGGAGCCCATAGACATCCACAACGTAAATGCGCCACCCACCTTGAGATATAAGTTCTAAGGTCTCAAGTAAGTTACAACAATTATACGTATATTATAATTACGTAGCTGTAACAAAATATACGTTGAGTTTCATCCAACAATTCTTACTCAATTACACATAACATGACGTCCGAATAATTTTTATTTTTTTTATGGCATAGATTGACAAGCTCACAGCCCGCCTGGTGTTAAGTAATTACCGGAGCCCATAGACATCTACAATGTAACTGCCGCCACCCACCTTGAGATATGAGTTCTAAGATCTTACTGTAGTTACAATTCACAATAGTAATAGGCGGGGTGGTGGTACCTACCCGTGCGGACTCACAAGAGGTCCTACCACCAGTAAAAATTAGTCTTACCACCATACGTCCTACAGGTCCTACCACCAGCATAGTGATAACTCAAATTCAGACACAAACTGCGCTTGCCTAATGTCTACATGAATGTTTCTCGAATTCAGTCACTAACAATCGGACCGTAGGAGTTAGACTAAAGGCTATAAGTCGTGGACTATGATACACGCTTGTGAAAGAGGACAATCCCACACTGGTATTCCTATGATGAAAGTTAGTAGTTAGACAGGCTACGGCCCCCAACGCCTATGAAATAGTCCAGCGATTCAGTAGTCCAGCATCTTTCTAACTCAAAAAAAAGCTCAGTAAAATACACCGATAAACTACAAAATTTTCAAAAAAGCTTTTTCTCAAACACCCTGCTTTAACGATTCATAACATTAGTGACTTTATTTCACAAAGTCCCTTTTGAGTAATTTTATTTTGTCGAATAAAATTTAAAGTCAATAACATTTCCCATTCACGAAATTATGAATGGGAAGACAAACACCGCAAATATAATATTATGAACGTTTACAAAACGAAATGAAAAATGACAAAAACGTCCCTTCTCAAGTTTGATTTGGCGACATCAAAGATGTTTTCATTAGGCTTTTTTTTTCGACATTCCACGAAAGAGATTTTTTTTTATTAAGTTTTGCTTCGTTGACTAATCTTAGATTAATTTATTTGGTGATCCAACAAGTCATCGTAGATCCTGTTGTATGATTACATTAGTTTATTGCTTGGTCACATGGTTTTTCCAAAATTTATTATTTCCCTGCGATCACATAGTAAATACTGTCAACCGCCATGAACCAGAGGTCTATGAGGTGCTGACGGGCCTCGAGAATAGCGGCCCATAACAATGCCCATAGTAAAAAAGATAAAGATTTAAAAGCAAGTACTTGGCAAGAAATAACTGGTATTTCGCGGAATTATAATAGTGCAGAAATAAGTGGAGCATACTTTTAAATACAAAACAATTGAGTGTAGTACTGAAGTAGGAGTAGTACTTAAGTAGAGACAAATTGCAAAAAAAATTTCGTATTTAACAAAATTAAGATACTGTTACGCCAGTAAGAGCAATGCCATCTACCGTTGAATAGCAGAAACTAAAAAAATAGAAAGAATTAGTAAAACGAGAACGCTCAAGAAGTACAACGCCATCTATTATCAAATAACGGAAACACATGTCGAAACTACTCGACTTGTCAGGAATCTTCTTGATAATTCTAGGAATGTGGTATCGATTATAAAAGTGTTGCAGAGATGACACTGAGGCAGTTAGTAATCGGAACTACTCGAAACCAAACAGCGAACGGATCACCTGAAGCGAAGCGGAAAAAGTGGATTGAGTATTTTAAGGTGTTCGTTAAGAGTTTTAATTTGTACTTTGGTGGAATTTTTATTTATCCTGAACCCCAGCGCGTAACAATCCTTTTGATTTAATGAAACCCACCAGCTTATTACATTTTACAATTATGTTAAAGTTTGTCGCCAGATTTATCTGTGCTAATAAAATAGAATGCAATAACTTGCTCTTGACACGAATAATTCTAAGAAAATTGTGTATACACGTACATACTCGTGTGTATGTATGTAGATAACGTCAACTTTTTTAATAACATATGTACATTGTATCGTGAATTAATTTGTTGGGTTTTATTTAATTGAATGTTTTTTTTTCTTTGTACTACTTCATTACTGGTGTTAGGACCTGTTGTGAGTCCGCGCGGGTAGGTACCACCGCCCTGTCTATTTTCTGCCGTGAAGCAGTAATGCGTTTCGGTTTAAGGGTAGGGCAGCCGTTGTAACTATACTTGAGACCTTATATCTCAAGGTGGGTGGCGCATTTACGTTGTAGGTGTCTATGGGCTCCAGTAACCACTTAACACCAGGTAGGCTGTGAGCTCGTCCACGGACCTAAGCAATAAAATAAAAAAAAGATTGTTTAAAAAATATTTTACGGTGAATTTTTTTAGTGAATGCGTGCCGAAAGCTGGTACTCAGACTTCCGGTACGATAAAAGTCATGTATTAAAAATCAAAAGCTCAAAATGAACAAACTTAACCCATAGCTAATTGGTGGTATTGTTAACCGGCTCTGGTACAGCCGTTCTGTATACCGCAGCAGCAGAAACGTGTTGCAGTTTGAAGGTTGGGCTTTGCAGTTTTGACTGCGACTGTATCTCCCCAGGTCGGCGGCAGCGTTCACGCTGTTATGCATAGACGCTGCGGTAATGACTGAAATTTGGCTGAGCCCCGATGGACATCTAGTGTAATGAAAGGTTCGAAGGGTGGGGTAGCCGTTGTAACTATACTGAGACCTTAGAACTTATATCTCGAGGTGGGTGGCGCGTTTATGTTGCAGATGTCTATGGGCTCCAGTAATCACTTAACACCAGCTGGGCTGTGAGCTCGTCCATCCATCTAAGCAATAAAGAAATAAAAAATGAAATAAAGAAAAAAACATTGTTCGTAAAACAGAAGATAGTCGCTGGGGCCAATAGATTCATGAGTGACGTAGGTACGTCACTACGTACCGTACGTGACGTACCTACGTCACTCATGAAGCCTACTGAAAGACGCAGTTTGAACAAGCCTCTTACAAGATATACCTTGAGCTGATAAGAATAACTAGAATCCATCAAATGAAGGAGGAGTGCGAAATTAGCGTCATGATATCAATGGGTAATAGAATAGAAACGCACTTAGCTGTTCGGCTATCTGCTTCTCTACCTATGAGACAAAAACGTATCTATTGACAATTCAACAATTAATTGAAACAATTTAAATGGGTACAACATAAACCAAACATTAACCAACAATAAATAATGTTATTCAAATCAAACTCGAATCTCAAAACCGCACTAAAGGTACAAATTAACAACGTATCGCCATTTCTACGCGTTAATAAGCCACTGGTTTGCCACATCGTAATTAATATCCGACCCGAACAAGGGTCACGATATAAATATTCACCCCTCGATGGATTTGGGATCATATCGAGAATGTTCGATACTAATTGCAAACATTGCTCCGAAAGTTTTGAGACAATTTGTTTTACAACTGTAATATTTTGTTGTAGTGTTTTATATTACAGTATATGTGTAGATGTATTCTCGAGCCATCTGGTATTAAAGAGGTATCCAGTAATTATCACTATTCGATTTATGTTCTAATGTGAAGCGAAAAAGGCTTTTGCTTGTTGGACAACAAAAGTGGCGGATGAAAGGCGATGGCATGCAGCAGAGATGCGAATGTTGCGATGGATGTGTGGAGTAACGAGAATGGATAGAATACGGAATGAATATGTTAGAGGAAGTCTGAAAGTGGCACCTGTGACAGAGAAGCTGAGGAGTGCGCGTTTGGGATGGTATGGACATGTGTTGAGACGAAATGAAAATGGGGTTGGTAAGAGAGTGTTAACTATAAATGTGGAAGGATATAGAGGAAGAGGTAGACCTAAGAAGAAATGGATAGATTGTGTGAAAGACGATATGGGTAAGAGGGGAGTGAGCAAAGAAATGGTATATGATAGAAGGGTATGGAAGGAGAAAACATGTTGCGCCGACCCCAGGTGACTGGGAGAAGGGCAGGATAATGATGAATGATGATGTGAAGCGAAAAAGGCATTTTCGATTTCTCCATGTCTCATGATGGCTCAAGATGGCATTCACTATCTGTCTGGTTTAGGTTACAAGAAAATTCATTTTTTTTATATTATTCAAGAAAAATGTGTTTTCTAGTTTTCCATTAATTTCTCACAAATTGTTATCTTGTCACATGATAATTACAGTGATTAATGTAAATATGGTTGACTCTAAAATCAACAGAAATATAGATAATGTCCTTATTTGGAGTTTCACAATTGTTTTGTCAATGCGATAAACTATATTATTGTGATTTGCCGCGACACCAGTTGATAATATTTTTATTACTGTTTAAAATTTTAAAAATGTTTTCTATTTATTTACTATTTCGAAGAAAAAAATACAAGCCGTCAAGACTGCTCAATGTTTATTTAACAATTTGACTTAGAAGGAAATAAGTGATATGACAATTCAGAGAAAGCATCGAACACCAAATATCTGTAGGAAGGAAACCAATAATATAGTTTGCGTAATTACTGGTGGTAGGACCTCTTGTGAGTCCGCACGCACCACCCTGCCTATTTCTGCCGTGAAGCAGTTATGCATTTCGGTTTGAAGGGTGGGGCAGCCGTTGTAACTATACTGAGGCCTTAGAGCCTACATCTCAAGGTGGGTGGCGCTTTTACGTTGTAGATGTCTATGGGTTCCGGTAACCACTTAACACCAAGTGGCCATTGAGCTCGTCCAACCATGTAAGCAATAAAAAATATAAAAAAACAGTAATCAATACCAAAAATGAAAATAATGATATTTTAATATCTCAGGGTCAATAAATTGTATATTATGTTATCTAATCTAATATTGGATCGATTATACATAATCAACATTTCAGTTTCCAACACAATATTCAATTATTTCATGCCGAACGCAACCTGAAACTTATTGGCTTTGCATCTAAAAAGCAACGTTGACGCGATATAGGCTGTCAATTGCTGTCGTATTTACGTATGAATATTTCATGAGTAAAATTTTTAACGTCCCTCGTGAAACTGTATTCGTGTATCCTTAACAGAGATTTCAGACCTCTTCCACTATCTTGATTTATTTTGTTTAAAATTTAATTCTTGATACAATCTTTTAATCACGGACATTTCACCTTAGTACAGTGCCGGATTAACCATGTAACAAGAGTAGCAATTGCTACGGGCCCTCCGCGAACGGGGGCCCCGCATATTTAAACCCACTCATCTCAGCCCGAACTTAATTTTTTGAGTGACTTATTAAGAAAACTTGTCAGAGCCTAACAGCGCCTATAGTGATTTACTAAATACCCACAAAATTGTAACCTATAGATGGAAAATAAACGTATAGACTATTGATTTGTTTTTTTACCACCTTATACTTAAGAACCCCATAGTAGATCAAGGGCTCTTTGAAATAATTTGCTACGGGCCCCGCGCTTGCTTAATCCGGCACTGCCTTAGTAACTGAAGGAATATTAATTATAGGTGAATGAAAATATTCTCGTCAGGATTAAAAAAAATATATTTAATTACACAAACATAAATTTAAAAATACGAACAACGACAAGGCTATTATTTTTTATCAAAAAATACGACTAACAGACTTGACTAATGACTAAATAACGTTTAGAAATAAAACTTAATTAGTAACGAACATACGGTTTGACAATAATTATCCATGCTGTAGACGTAATTTTCATTATAGCGCCATAAAAAAATTTGGGGTATTTCTATTAAAAAATTGTCGTGTCTCTTGAATAAAAAGGCAGAGAGGAATTCACATTTTTGTAAACCTAATGTAAGTAATCCAAAAGTTATTAAAAATTATATTGGACTGCAAATTCTTGCTCATTTTAATTTATTTTATGTATGTCAATCCATATCCAAATTATTTGTATTCTATCATGCCTGACCACACATTTATACTTTGTATTTGAAATTTCGGATTAAAGGACTAAATAAAAAGAGCACAAGTTTGATCCGATAATCTCCTTTTAATAGTTTCTGTCTAAGGCTCGTTTTAACTTCAAAGGAATATTATGTTCAAAGATTCTTCACGTAGTCACACAGTTCACAATCTTATTTTTTTTTATGTAATAATAAGTTATACGTAGGTATTATCTTCTCATTTCTTAAAACGGTCATCTGTTGGACGTACCTCATCTAGTAGGATGTTCGAATCAGCCAAAATGATCAACTAAACTAAGGATATTTTAAGATTGAATGAAAGACAAAATAACACTTGTTATTCGTTATATTTAAGCTGTTTTAATTTTACCATGCGCTATATTGCAAAATTATAGTGTTATAAGCTATCATAATCATATCATCAATCATAGTGCATTTTGCGTATCTAGAACAGTACTTTGTTTAAGAAAAAAATACAAAGTATAAGGTTGTCTTCTAAAGTTATATTACTATCGTTTTCAAAGTTTACAATACGCATTATGTAGCTTAGAGCGGAGGGGATCAGAAAATCGACCCCATTTACATTCTAATTTCGGCCCACTTCTTATACAACTAAGACCCTAACGTCATGACTGTAAATATTCGAAAAGGTCTTCATCTAATTTTTTACTAAGCTTGTTTCACAAGTAGCTGAGGGAGTGTCTTAGCGGGTCATCTTCTTAATCCACGTTATCTTGTCAACCGTAATCTTACTGTTTCCCGTTATAATATTACTTTGTTTTTCCAAAAGCTGCACCACACGGAAAAGAACAATATTTTCAAAGTTTTCACGATTTGTAGATTTGATTAACTTAAACATCTAACGACTATGATGTAATTGCTTGTAATTACTGCTCAATACTCAAAACAGCGTATGTTGTAATAAGATTAAATGCACTATCAAACTTAGAAAATGTTCCAAATCACTATTACTGTAAATTACGAAGTCATCATGGCCTAAAGGATAAGACGCCTGGTGCATTCGTATCGAACGAAGGCAGGAATAACATCTTCTTTCTTCACCTTTGTCTCCACCTTATCTCACTAACTGACACAGCCAATTTTTCTATCCCATTCTTCTCTATCAGCCGTCATCTCAAAACTCACTCCTCTTTCTCTCATATCGTCATTTACACACTCCATCCACGTCTTCTTCGGTCGACCTCTTCTCCGAAGGAAGAAATAATATCGTGTAATATAAATCAAAACCCGTGAAAATTATAATTTGCGTAATTACTGGTGGTAGCGTATATTATGAGCTCGCATGGGTAGATACAATTTTTAGGCTTATTTCACTTTGTGTCTTACAATGTTCTTACATTGAATAACACAGCAAAGATAGGTATTGAAAACTAACACGTCGTTTTGACCCGAGACGATTTTCCAGAACATTTTTGTAACCCCAAAACAATTCTAGATTATTCAAACTGTGCTTAATATCCAGTTTAACACGCAATTGTTTGATGTTTTACTAACTTATTTTTTTTCTACTAACACGAAATTAATTCTAAAGTACAAAAAAAAACATCCATGAGATGCGTTAGTATGATTTGTAACGTTTATTTACCGATGATTCATTTTAATAATTCTTACCGCATAATAACGCTTGGCCACCGAACCGTTATCAGTTGATGACTTCTGTCTGTATAAACTAACGAAAATCTAAATTTAAATGAGACAGAACTTACTGAATTCTGTGATTACATGAATTTTTAAAATTTTAATTTTAATTGAATTATTTTGCCCCCTACCTAGTCATTGGTAGCCTAAGGGTCTTTTCCAAGTCTTCTTTCGCGCGGACCGATAGGTGAGCTCACGGGTTCAACCTGAGAGAATTACTAACATTAGTCCTGGCAAGAGCAGTGCTTCGCTGAATCTACTACCGGATCGGAATCACGACCCACTGAGATCCAGCGAGAAACTCAGTGGGTTTTTATTGAAATTTCTCCCACCTTTTCTATCAATGAGTACTAAACTTATATCAATAAGCCCTTAACTTCTCTTGTTTTTCTGTTGAAAATAATATATGGATATAAGATGACATTACTGTAGCTTGAATATTTTTTGTAGATATACACCTGTTCACTTTTAAAAACAGAATTTCATTATTTCTGAGCTACTTACATCTAGAACTAACTAACATCTAGGTCTAAAATGCGTTGTCTATTACTTACATACGTACGCCTAAAATTTATTATAAAACTAGCGACCCGCCCTCGCTTCGCTTCGGAAACATAAAATTTTATTATTGATAGCTGAGTCCCGCGATATTACCCGCGGTTATTGTCGTACCGTGGGTGACGCCGCGGGGCGAAGCTAGTCTAAAAAAAGTAGCCTAAATTAGTCCTTATATCATCAGCTACCTATCAGTGAAAGTCTCGTCAAAATCAGTCCAGCCGTTCCAGAGTTTAGCCGGAACAAACAGACAGACAGACAGACAAAAATTTATGTCTGTTGTTGTCTTTACTGGTGGTAGGACATCTTGTGAGTCCGCACAGGTAGATACCACCACCCCTCCTATTTTTGCCGTGAAGCAGTAATGCGTTTCGTCTTGAAGGGTAGGGCGGCCGTTGTAACTATACTGAGAACTTAGAACTTACATCTCAAGATGGGTGGCACATTTACGTTGTAAATGTCCATTTGCTCCAGTAACCACTTAACACCGGGTGAGCTGTGAGCTCGTCTACCCATCTAAGCAATATTCTAAGATTTCAGTATAGTTACAACGGCTGCCCTACCCTTCAGATCGAAACGCATTACTGCTTCACGGCAGAAATAGGCTGGGCGGTGGTACCTACCCGCGCAGACTCACAAGAGGTCCTACCACCAGTAAAGTACCCAGAATGCACAAATAGAAGAAATGTAAACTCTCTAACATAATTCAGTGTCATGGAACGTATTAAAAAAAAAAAACAGTCATACATCATACAGTGCACAACGGATGTTTTTACAGGAAGGAAATTAAAAAAAAAAACTCAAAACGCGTGTCCCCGTTCACACACCTGCGTTTCCCGTGACTCGAATCACAACGAGCCTCGCTACGTTAAACGATAAACTTAGCGACAATCGCTTCGATTCACGTTTTCATAAAGCCGTATGGGGCCTTTAATAAATTAACTGACTAGGTAACCAAAAATAATTTCTTATTAAAAAAAAAAAACACGTGTGGCACTCGGAAACTGCCGCAGTAAAGCTATTGCATAGCATTTTTTATCAACTTATGCAATTATAATTAGACAATAATAATTTAATATTAAAACAACAATACAATAAGACCACGCTTTAAACATTAACAAAAGCAAAACATTAACTGTCCCCTTCACACTCATAAGCTAGACCGCGCGAGAGAGAGATGGGCAGACTTTTCATGATGCGCATGCAGTGCGACGTCACGCCGCGCGCTTATTCACAAACACTACACAAGCGCAACGTGTGAATGTGTTGAAAGCGAGCTACATGGTAGGCGGAGTGGGGGTGTTAGGTTTTATGTTCGTTACGGAATTTCTTGATTCGGTCGCCGCGCTCAAAGCCTGTGATAAAAGCTATGCAATGACTTAAAAATATATTTTAATCAATACATCCAAAGAAATTGAATTATCAATGTTCTTGAAAATTGGTCTCGGTTTATTTGATTTTAGTGAAACCTTATCATGGTTTGCTAAGAATATGGCTGAATTTATAAAGTACTCCAATTTGTTGATGTTTTCACCTTTCGTTGGAAGTATGTATTATGATCGAAACCCTTTTTAATGAAGCAAAAACAACTAGTTATAGACACACGATCGTATAGGACACGAACAAATAAACAAAGCCACGAGTGTTGTTATTGTTTATTAAAAGATCTATGAACCTAACAGCCATGTGGCATTGTCAGAAAGCTACGTCCTCATTGTGCATAGCAAATATGTACTCGAGCTGAATTCTATAGTTTACTCGGCGTGATTGTCTCCTCTATTTTTGGACATGAAATATTGCAATAATTCGTATTATGTGACGTCTGTTATCGTTCATGTTTGTAGACGGTATGTTAGTTTATATTTATTTCATAGACGTGAACGAGCTAATGTTAAATGGCTGGTGCAGCCCATAGACACGTGAATGCCGCCACCCACCTTGAGTTGTAAGGTCTAAGTCAATACTTCCAGCCGTAATGCGTTACTGTTTTTTTTTTATTGCTTAGATGGTTGGACGAGCTCACAGCCCACCTGGTGTTAAGTGGTTACTGGAGCCCATAGACATCTACGACGTAAATGCGCCATCCACCTTGAGATATCAGTTCTAAGGTCTCAGTGTAGTTACTACCACTCTTCAAGCCGAAGTGCATTACTGCTTCAGGGCTGAAATAGGCGGGGTGGTGGTACCTACCCGCGCGGATTCACAAGAGGTCCTACCACCAGTAAACTTGCTTAAAGTAAAGTTGCTTCACAAAACAAATATATAATAGATGAATAAAAAGTATTTAATACATTTGAGTATCTAAGGTCATGTTTCAAGGTAGGTAACGATGTTTGCACTGTGATGCAGTCTCCGATAGCCATTTAGTGCTAAATAGAACATGATCTCGGCTTTCGTGGGAAGCAATAAAACAAAAACGCGTTCAGTATTCCCAGGCTTTGAATAAAAATAATGTTCATAATGTCCTTCTGCGACCTAATGTAACGGCGAACTGATTACCGAGGCCGCTTTGATTGCCCAACGTACCGTATTAGACATTATTTACTGTGAAAATTTCGTTAAAAATCAAATTCAATTCTATTAAACAAAAATGTCGATTTCGTCAACAATGCTTTGTTTGCTTCTTTTGTTTTGACGCTTCGATGGCCCACTGTTCTAATTTGGAATTCGGAAAAATGCATGGAATTTACTATATACATTGCTTTCAAGTCACTGCTAGAATACGTTCGTAAAGAGGTCTTCATATTTTTTTTTTTGTATGCAAACAATTTACAATGTAAAGTAAAAAGTTTAGATCTCATAACTATTTTCATTGATTTTCATTGATAAACGAAATCCTTTTAGGTAAAACAATCTACATTTTCTGAGCCACATACCAATACCATTCAGTTTAGAAACAATATTATCTAAAATGAAGGTAGCAGCTGCTTATGGCACCTTGAGTATAAAAATAATCAGCCATTAATTTGCCATTAAATTATTTGGCTAAACAGTTAAAGTTTATTGTTACTATCTTAATTGTCAATCGTCCTAATTAAATTTAGTTTCAGTAAATAACTCTTTTATATAAAGTGAAAAAGTTTTAATAGTACACAGTCCTTTTTTATGAACTGAAAAGTTTTTAAAATTAGCCCTTTCTCATAGCAAGGTGAACACAGAATAAAATTTCCTTCTATAAAATAAGACAAAAGATATAAATAATCTAGATAGATCTGTCGTATTAAGAAGTGATTTGGGGCGACACCGATCTAGATAAATCACGGATGCGCGCTACACGCAGACTTTGCAAAAAACTCGTTACGCCTACTAACTACATCAACGATTTGATACTTGAAATGTTGACATTACTTACAATGCTTAACTATGTGTGATCTTGATACTTGAAGAGTGCTTACATTACTCACAATTCCTAAAGCCACTATGTATGATTTCCAGTAACAATGGGCAAATTTTCTCCATTATACTGCAAACAAAAACGTATTAAATGTGAAAAAATCGGAGACTTTGACATTAAAAATTAGATGATGATCTTAGTTTTTTATGGATATTTCTTTAAAGAACTACAGATGCTATAAATACTGATAAATAAAGAAATCAAAATTACGCTATGTTCTCAAACTGCAACCAAAACTACAACAACTGAAGTAACAGCAGAAATAAATAACTACAAGTACATTAAAACAAAAACCAATTATTTGGTCTCATATGCTGCAATGAAGTCTTTAACATAATTTTACTTAAACAACAAAAAGGTGTTATTAAAAAAAACACATAAAGAGCTGCTTTCTGAATAAGTACTGATAATAGCAAAGGGTATGTTGTTCGACCCTTTGAGAACTGAAACATCTGTGACACTCCATAAAACAAGAAGACGCCTTGTCGTCAACCAAATAAGAAAGTTAATAAGGGTTGGGTCCACTTCTACGACAATTACCCAACTATCGCCAGAACATACTCGTAGTTTTTACTCAGTATACATTACCAGAGAGAACGAGAACTATTTCGACAACACTTTGTGACATAAACTTATTTAATTTTTATTTATTATAATTGGCCCAAATCTATTGATTTTGACTGGTTTTCCGCATGCCATTGGACTGACAGAACCCTCAAAAAGTATATCTATTATATGGTTCATTTTATAGTTAGAAATTTCAAATGTAGACAAAACGATGCATTTCTAGCTGAATAAAGAGTGGCAGTATTTAAAAACAAAACCGTACGTTTTTCTTCTTATTTAATACTACATGATTGACAGTTACCAGATGCTAATTTTGTTGGCGTAGAGAAAATCTGGACTTTTTATAATACGAGTCAAAATGGTGATTTTTCATTCTTCATATATTGCATCCTCCTGTTTCCTACGTATTTTTTTGCTCTATGTTGCTTACATTGGTGATAGGCTAGTCCTAATTTTGTGTATTATACGAACAGTTAGGTTATTTTGTAGTCGTCGTTGCCTAAAGGATAACACACCTGGTGCGTTCATATCAAGCGAAGCGTGTGCGCTGCTGTTCGAATGAATTTTCACCATGAAATTCACTGGGGGTAGGGCGTCTTGTGAGTCCGAAGGGGAGGTACCACGAACCTACTTATTTCTGGCGAAAAGCAATAATGCGGTTCAGTTGGAAGAGAAGTTGCAGAAACTTAGAAATAGATCTCAGAGTGTATGGGGATATTTACGTTGTTGATGTCTTCGGTAACCACTTAAGACCAGGTCCGCAGTTCATCCACACAACTAAGGAATAAACTAAAATTAAAGAAGACTATTGTAACATGCAGTATTGTAGTCTTAGGAAAAACCATGTGGCGTTAGATACGGAATAAAAAATATACAATCACTGAAAGTGCCTCTTCCTGAATGAGATGACTGTCGAACAAAATTAATATGCATTAGAAAAGTAAACTTGGCAGTTGGAGTTAATCAGGTAATGTAAATTGCTCAATTGGTTCCCTTCTATTTGAGAATCTAACAAAATTAGACCCTCGAGAATCCTTGACTTCGAATGCTCACAGATTCGAAATGAATAGACATTTCATAAAACAGATCTAAATAGCTATATCCAAGTCATTAAGTATTGTAAATAAATTAGAAACTCATCTTTGGGACTGGTTTGAATTACTTGATTTCTGTATCTATTTTGGACATCAGTTGTATCCAGGGTGTGAGATTGGATTGGATTGATAAGTTACTTGTCAAATATATTTTCTTCGGAATAGCACTTTTTTTTATGTAATAATATTCATCCTGGCGAAGCTGGAAAGACCTTCAGTCCTTCTTTCTATCACTCCCATGAGCTCATTCTATCTCAAAAACAAAATTTTAAATACGTAGAAGAGTATGTATATATATGTACATATGGTACTTACTTAGTGATTTGCGGAAGCAGATTTTTGATTATCCAACTAAATCCAGGTAGGATTTAGTTCAAGTAAGCTGGATTTTATAATTTCTAGATTACTACTATTATGCCAATTTTTGCCGAAAACCACTAACGTTTTCCTGTTTTGAGACAGCCGTTTAGGGTTAAGATCTTCTACTGAGCGGATGAAATTTCTCGGTAGGCCGACAGCCGGTATGCTATTATTCGGAAAGTATTTCTACGAACTTATCTTCAAAATGTCAGCAATGAATTTCAGGTAAAAATACACAGGCGTAACATCCAAGTAAGAGTTCGATCTTAAGTCTCTGATTAGGCGTCATTCACGCATATGGACTCCAATAGCCGCTTTAAATGTTAAGACCATTAAAAGAACAAAAATTGCTTACAGAGGTAGGGCTTGTATACCATATTTTTCTGAATGACTCGACCGGACCAACCGCTGCCTCACATAATTGTGAATTTTATAACAATATTTTAAAGCTACTATGTTCACCACGGACGCATACAAGTCATTAAAATGTTAAAGGTGAAGCAGCAAACCTGCTTGCCATAGACTTACACACAACATTAACTACTGTGTTCTCACTTTCATTGGGTAATTAATGGAAACAACCGAAGCTAATAAGCAAATTTCGATTCAAAACCACGTGCGCGTACCATGCCTAGCAAGCGTCATCACAGTAAGCACAGGTCTACGTCAGCAGCGAATGTAACGAGCGGTTAATAATGAATTAGAAGAATAAAATTGCCAGCCTTGTTTTGGTTTACACAACTTCATACTCGTCTACTAAATTGAAAAGCGTATGTTTTTTATGATGTAGGTCGTATCTTTTTTTTCGTTTATGTTCTCTTACTGACAGATGTAATAAGGACGGTATGTACCAGTGGGACATTAAAATAAAAATAGATTTTTTACTGGTGGTAGGATCTCTTGTGAGTCCGGACGGGTAGGTACCACCGCCTTGCCTATTTCTGCCGTGAAGCAGTAATGTGTTTCGGTTTGAAGGGTGGGGCAGCCGTTGTAACTATACTGAGACCTTAGAACTTATATCTCAAGGTGGGTAGCGCATTTAAGTTGTAGATGTCTATGGGCTCCAGTAACCACTTAATATCAGGTGGGCTGTGAGCTCGTCCGCTCATCTAAGCAATAAAAAAAAAAGATTTTTATTAGCAACTCCTTTAATTGATGACACTTCTACGAATAGAAAGAATCCTTTCATTAAAACCAAACTCGATAAAGCATTTCAAATAGACGCTTTGGATAAAAACCAAAAGATTTTTACCAATATATTTATTTATAATACATGACCTGCTTGTTATTAAAATTTGGCGTATATTACATAAAAATTTATTAGTCATTACACAAAACCTTACATACTAGGACGAGCTGATCCCAAGGTATATCCCACAGCGAATACAAAAGAAAATTCTAAATTACATAGCCCTTATTTTGAATGACTCAAAACTGATTAACCTTACGTTGCCACCAAAATTCTAGTTTAACGCAGCTAAAGTCGCCGTAAATTCTTATACAATACATATACAAGTTCCGAGCTCGATGGAAGACATCTCTGCGTGCTTTATAATACAACTAGCTTTTGCCCGTGACTTCGTCCGCGTGGAATAGTTCACAAATAATGCTTTATTTTAGACCAAATTTGGACATCGCGAATTTTTTTTTAGATCTTTTAAAGGGGAACAATTCTGTCATACATTATTTTAGCGAAACTTTAACCGTTTCTGCAGCGCACGCAACGGAAGCTCTCAAAAGGAAAAAAAAACGATTTTGAAACATTATTTATTGGTGCTCCGCTTTTATTGGTCTTAGCGTGATGTTATATAGCCTATATATAGCCTTCCTCATTAAACGGGCTCTCTAACACTGAAATATTTTTTTAATCGGCCCAGTAGTTCCTGAGATTAGCGTGTTTAAACAAACAAACTTTTCAGCTTTATAATATTAGTATAGATGTATTACATGTAATTCTAGGCTTAATACTTTAAGAACAAAATTAATTGAAATCTCAAATCTAAATTTATTGAACGGCAAACTAGACTCAATTATTTTCCTAAGTCAACGCCGACCAAACTCAATTACGTTGACAAGTCTTCAATAGTTGAACGTTTACTTAGGAGACGTTCTCGGCGTTAGACAAATTATTAAAATGAATCGTAAAAGAAATTACTTTGTTATGAAGGTAGCGACGTCGGATCGTACTTTGTAAACATCTCTTGAAAACCTGCAAACAAGACATTGTTTTCTCTGAACAAATCTGTTTGTTATTCACGGCGCTATCTTAAAAAGAAATAAGAGTAAATGTCGTACAGACATGAACAGAAATGCTAATATCGGGGATTTTTATTTCGTTTGTCGTTTTCAAAAGAAATGCCTTTGTTGAATGGTTTGATTTGTAATAGACGAATTGGTTTTTCTAGTTTTGTATAGATAAGTTAAAATGCCATTTGATTATAGCTTTTGTTTTAAAGCATAGCGTATTGGATTAATAACAAAATCTTCTAAAAAATTCATCTAAAATCTTCACTAGAAAAATCTACTAGAAAAGTCACTAGAAAAGTCCCGTTCCGACACGATCCTTAAAAAAAAAAAGCATTTATCCCCTGAGCCAATCGTCGTTTAACGACGACTTATAACTATTATCAACTTCTAAGTCTTTTTTTTAACTTTATCGAATAAAAATCATTACTCAATATTATACCTTACTTCAGTAGAATATATATATCTACCTCTAATTACCAAAAACAAATTAAAAATCACTAGTCACCTTTAGACATAATTTGAAACAATAACCTAACTTTGTTATTTTTTTATTTTACAAGCGTTACTGTGCAATGATCGTGCGGTTTGTTAAACAAGCTCTTAACCCACAGACACAGCCCACTGAGTTTCTCGCCGAATCTTCTCAGTGCTCTTGCTGGGGCCAGTGTTAGCACCACTCCGGTTTGAGCCCCGTGAGCTCACCTACACGTTAGGGAGAAGCTGATGTGAGGTTTTATGGTGTTGAGGGTTTATTGTGCGTTCTCCTCTGGAAACCTCATCAGAGTGGTCAATAAAACACTGAGTATAAATTATATGTTTATTCGCGCAGCGACCGCGGTGGATCGCTGCACTTTAACCACTGCATGACTCGTATGCTGCTCATTACTGTATGCACAATAACTGCATAGTAAGCGAAGTGGGGCGGGGTATCATTCCCCTACACTGATATAGCCTCTCAAGGCTATCGGCATAGGTAGGAAAAAAAGAAAAAGTTAAACAAGCTCACTTTACCTAATAACTGTTACAAGCGAAGCGGCGTCAAAAAACTAGTGGCCGAATATATCCGTCATAGATCAACACAGAAGGAGATCTGTTTCATGTTGTTTTGAGTTTAGAAGCAAATATTTATGATTTCAACATAAATAACATCTTAATCAATCGATGTGGATATTACACGGTTTGAATGCTAAATTGTTTAAAATTACGATGCTATGTAATATTTTTGATGCATTTTAAATCATAGTATGAACAAAGAGGCCAAAGAACAAAGAATGGGTGCAACATAAACTTTCTGGGTTAATTCTGTTTTATTTGTTTATTTGAATTGGGATTGTTGGTGACCCGGGGGACTTTGCAGCTAAACCAGGACGCATGGACGAGCATGGGCTGAGCCAGGAGGAGTGGTTATTACTACAAGCTTTCCGAGCGCCTCCGAACGGGATCTACTAGGGTAAAATCACTTACTTTGCGAATACAGTGGGATCTATCACGGGATCAGAATCCGGACCCCCCGAGAATGTTTATCGTAAAATTCAGCTGGCTCACATTATGGATATTTGTAAATATAAATTAGCACCAATACTTTCAGTCTTATTTTATTGCGAGAAAAAATACACGACGATTACATTCGTCTAACTGCTATTTTGCAATAGAGTCTCTACCAAGACTTTAGATTGTCGCATCGAAATTTGCCAATAGAAAAATTTCGTGATATAAAAGATAACTGGCCCTCTGTACCTACTCATATCAAGCGATATATGTACCAATTATTGTAAGAAAATTACACGCTTAGCCGTGTTCACGATCGACTCCCACAATTTCGGAATAAATGCATGTTCTTAAAAAGCAAAACCGTAAATTTATTTGGCGTTATTACTATTAGAAAGTGTAGTAGTAGCCTTATTATCGATCAATATATGTAGCGTGTTTCTTCTAGACGGTCTATTTATTTGTATAAGAAAATATTGTAATTAATTATTAATCAATTTTGTATGGAATAAAGAAAGCTTTATTTATTATTATTATGTGTAGCGAGCATTCTTCCCATTTTTGTCGCAACGTCCAGCGTTCCTGTTCGAAGCTTGGGACAGTCTCAATACATACAACGTAGACTCAAAGTGAGTGGTGGTATTCACATTGACATTTAGATACCGGTACCCATTCTAGTCCAAAAAACAACCAAATTTCTCTTTGATTTTTTATGGCAATGGTGTTAATACAAGATTAACTTTGTTAGTAATATCAAAACGATTTTGGTTCTACCTGTACTTTATTAGTCGCATTAGCATAGCGCTCCGGATCGTTCGACGTGGCTCGACGTGATTTTAATCTCCGCCCATCAAGCCTTTCTTGTGGCTTATAGTGAGTAGTACTATCGAGTACAACACGATAATACAGTACATATAAACAGATAAAATTTGCAACCCCATCATTCTTTAGTTAATTCATGCATAACACAAACAATGTCAATTGGTGATACTTTTTTTTTTCCTACCTGTGCTGATAGCCTTGAGAGGCTATTTCAGCTTCATCCTAACATGTGTAGGTGAGCTCACGGGGCTCAAACCGGAGTGTTGCTATCACTGACCCTAGCAAGAGCAGTACTTCGCAGAATCTACCACCGGATCGGAAACGCGACCCACTGAGAAGATCCGGCGAGAAACTCAGTGGGCTGTGTCTATGGGTTAATTCGCTCGTTGAGCCCTTCGTCGCAAGCAACGGGTTCGATTGAACGAGCTCACAGACCGGTTGGTATGTGGTTACTGGAGCCAATAAACGTTACAAATATGCGCCCACTTTGAGACAGTGAAATATAAGTCTCAATTGCATTGAATGGTGGCTCTTCAAATAGGAACCGAGAACTACTTTGCAAACAGATGTAGGCAGGTTAGCTACCCTTACGAAGCTGGCTTACCGCCAATAATTTGGCGTCATCCTCCATAAAACTACGTATTTAGTGTAGCGTTTTTTTTGCTTAGATGTGTGGACGAGCTCATAGCCCGCTTGGTGTTCAATGGTTACTGGAGCCCATAGACATCTACAACGTAAATGTGCCACCCACCTTGAGATATAAGTTCTAAGGTCTATACTAAACTTTATTATAAATTTCTTCTTGTTCTTGCCACATATAATGTGAGGTCATCAGCACAGCATATCCCTTTATGATGCTGCATAGCGATTTGACATTCATTTTATGACGGGCCTATCTGGGACAAATCTCCAGTACTATATCCATTGCAACACGCCAAGCAGGGTCTTTCTTTTCTGTTTCATGTTTTTGTGTTTCCTCTACTTCATCCGTTTTTTATTTTACGATTTGCATTTTACTATTATGAAAATTTATACTAAAATTTTATTTAAATATATACAATTAAATAGATAAATCGTCGTGACCTATAGGATAAGTCGTCGGGTGCATTCGTATCTAGCGATGCACCAGTGTTCAAATCCCGCCGGCGCGCGGCGTGTACCAATTTTTGAAATGAAATAGGTACTTAACAAATGTTCGCGATTGACTTCGAAGGAATAACTGCCTATATCAGCCGTCAAGCAGTAATGCGTTTCGGTTTGAAGGGTGGGGCAGTTGTTGTAACTATACTGAGACTTTAGAACTCATATCTTAAGGTGGGTGGCAACATTTACGTTGTAGATGTCTATGGGCTCCGGTAACCACTTAACACCAGGGGGCTGTGAGCTTGTCCACTCATGTATGCAATAATAAAAAAAACCAAGCATTTGACTGACCCACGACTCCACGACGGGTTCGATTACCGTTCGCAACCTTCATCTTTATATACCTAATTGATAATCGAGGTCTATGTGTTGCAACCGACACTCATAAAACAGAAAAATCTTAGCTTGGGACCGCCATATGTGGAATACGTTCACCGGCTTAATATAAATTGCTAACATCAGGAACAATTTCACTTACATTTGAATAAGAAAGCCTTGCAGACTATGACTAAGAACATAAAACTGCTGACAATGAAAATGATCTCAATTAAAATCGCAAACTAACAATGATGAGCAAAATAAGCGATTTACAGCAAGCATTAACCTTTATTAAAAGCCGTAGTAATTAGTTTAATACTCATCAAAACTATATCCAAGTCAAACTAAGCCCGTTGCATTTGTAGAGCATTTACAAAATTAATCAGCTTGAAAATTTAAGAGATGAATAGCAATGGTTATCGTTGCCTGTTTCCGCTACCTATCATACGTTCCGGCGTAATATTTTATTCAAATGTTCAAATTATGTTGTGATTAACGAAATTAGGCATCCACTAAATGTCTTAAAAAAAGTATTGTATATGAAACAATTGAGTTGATAAAACATTTAGTCACGCAGTAGTAGTAGGTAAGGGTATTATAATTCGGATGAGTTTTAGCTCGGAGTTGCTTAGCCTTCGCTTAACCTTCTTCCTCACATCGCCAAAGACTTCCAATATTGATGAAAAGCTTCAGGTTGGGACCAAAAGATAAATAGTATAGGTTGTGACAGAACTGTGAGTGGAGCAATTTATGCTCTCATCACAAGCCTTAATCAATTTACAGGAAACACAATGTTAAATACATAAGTATCACCAAAAAACATAATTGAATTATAATAATAATAATAATATAATAATAATAATATTTTTATTGCAAGTAACCATGACTCATATAAATTGTTAATAAGACTTAGACCTATGTTAGTAGTTATATTTACATCACAATGAATTACTGTCGTAACATCCCATGGGAGATGGCACCACAGCGACCCATGTATACACAGTCCAGCCTGCTTGCGATCATGCTCAGGATACTGTTGGAGCTGGCCCTCACTCTGCTTACCAGAGATGCACACCTCTTACGCATGGTAGCGTAAAAACAATCTATGTGCGCGTCTGCAAACATCCCTGATGCGCTACAAAAGCATATTATTTATATCATTATACAAAATTATCATAGCCCTGTATACTACTGCAAGTAACGTATCTTCCAAAAAACTACATCACTTTTTTTATTAACATTTCACGATCACACGCCTTAAACTACGAGCAGGTACATTAAAACTGTTGTGGAAACTCGAAATTGCACGAGTAAAATTAGTTTTTGACGAATTTACATTTTACAGAGTGCATGTGTGCTAGACGGTTCCATTTGCGACCCATTAACACGGAGACGCAATCCCGCCACAATCAGATAAACTCACCGCATGCCGGGCGGTCGGAAGAAGACCGCTATAATTGCACCGTAGACCGGGTTTTAGCGGGAATTTCGCGCACGAAAACTGGATTTCGACGAGAATTTTGAACAGATATATATCCTTAAAGTATTTAGGTGACATTATAACACAGCTCACCTGGTGTTAAGTAAGTGACATCTACAACATAAATGCGCCACATACCTTAAGATATAAATTCTAAGGCCTCAAGTATAGTTACAACGGCTGCCCCACCCTTCAAACCGAAACGCATTACTGCTTCACGGCAGAAATAGGCAGGGTGGTAGTACCTACCCGTGCGGGCTCACAAGAAGTCCTACCACCAGTAATTACGCAAATTATAATTTTGCGGGTTTTATTTTTGTTACACGATTTTATTTATTCCTTCACCGTAGAAGTCAATCGTGAGCATTTTTTGAGTACGTATTTCATTAGAAAAATTGGTACCCGCCAGCGAGATTCGAACACCAGTGCATCGCTCGATACGAATGCACCGGACGTCTTATCCTTTAGGCCACGACGACTTCTGTTAACGACGACTGTTAACTTGATTTTCTCTCTCTAGTTTATTTTGACAAAATAGTGGATTGATTTTAATACCTGCTTTAAGGGTCATACAAACCTGCATTGGTTATCTTATATGGGTTTCAAATGGCTCTACTCAGTAAGAGATTTGATTAAAATACATAGATATCAACACACTTCCTATGGCTATCACATCCTTTGGACCGAAATTCAAGACTTGCTTGCAAAACAAATACGCAGAATGGTGATTGCACTACGTTATAAAAAAAAAAAAAAAACACATAAACCGCTTTTGCCATGGTGAAACATGACAAAAAACGTATGCTGAGGAATAATAATTTCCATTTTCTATTCACAACCTCAGATACTTCGAACTTCAGCACCGGAATAATATTTTTATTTTAGTAAAAACTTTACTGTCATCAAACGCAACAACTTGTTTTTTTTTTCGCTCAAAATGTATAAATATGTATATAATTATGTAATAATACCACGAACAAGCCATGCACGGTCATCTGGTTCCAAATTAGGATACCCTGTGTTTTTGGAACCAAAGAATGATTTAAACTATCTATACATTTAAATATATACATATGTATACAGATAAAAAAAAAACAGATTTAACTATCATCCCACAAAATGTACGGTTACTGTGTAATACGTACTATTTAAAAACAAATAAAAATGAAACATCAGTAATTATTAATCGATTGTTTTTCCTAAAACATGGATCACATTCGATACCATTTAGCGGTAGGCAGCGGCTTGGCTCTGCCCCTGGCATTGCTGAAGTCCATGGGCGACGGTAACCACTCACCATCAGGTGGGCCGTATGCCCGTCTGCCTACAAAGGCAATAAAAAAAAAAAGGGAATATTATTATTGCACATCTCTTTTTGGATACACAAGCAGCGTTCGCAAAACAATCACGTATTGTATTGAATTGTAAATAGATGCAACACTGAAGTTTTCTTCTAAAATCCACATTTTCTGTAAACATAACGCTCAAGCGAATTTTATCTCTACCTCAATGTGTTGCAGCTGTTATACTGACGATATTTTAAAAAACATAATCATAAGTTATTATCTACGTAATGACGTCAGAATGATACGACTTTGGACCTAATATTTGAATATTAGACAAAGTCTATCTATATATATAAAAATGAATTGCTGTTCGTTAGTCTGGCTAAAACTCGAGAGCAGCTGGACCGATTTGGTTAATTTTGGTCTTGAATTATTTGCGGAAGTCCATAGAAGGTTTAAAAGGTAGATAAATATGAAAATGCCCAGAATTAAATAAAAATAACGATTTTGTTTATCCTTTGATGTGTCCCCCGTCGGACGGATTCCTTTTGTTTGTTTTAAGTTTATTTTATATAAAGGTTAAGGTCTTTTGTTTATCGATTGAGGCACTACGAAGTCTGCCGGGTCAGCTAGTATACAATAAATAAACGTGTATAGAATAAATAAACGACCTACGTCGTGTTTTGACTACTATGATCAAAGATTTTTCTTTAGATTACGCAAGTCGCAAGCATAATTAATACTAAATTTTAATCTTTAAAGTATTAAAACGTCGGAAATATTATACTTTAATGACAACAAAACCCGAAATTAATTCGTGAAATTGGTTTTAACTATTATTTTTTTTATTGCCTTATAGGCAGACGAGCATACGGCCCACCTGATGGTGAGTGGTTACCGTCGCTCATGGACGTCAGCAATGCCAGGGGCAGAGCCAAGCCGCTGCCTACCGTTTAATACTCTCCACAAGCCTCGTTTGAAGAAGGACATGTCATAGCGCTCGGGAAATACCGTGGAGGGGAGCTCATTCCATAGCCGGATGGTACGTGGCAAAAAAGATCTCTGGAAACGCACTGTGGATGAACGTAGTGGCTCCAGGTAGTATGGATGAACTCTACTCCGGTGGCGGGCGGTGCGATGGTAAAAGCGAGATGTCGGTATCATCTCGAACAATTCCTCAGAGCACTCCCCATGGAACATACGGTACAGAATACAGAGGGGAACCGAAGTCCCTCCGCAGGCCCAGAGGTTCCAAACGATCCGTAAGAATGGGATTATCGACGATCCGAACGGCTCTTTTCTGTATGGAGTCAAATGGAAGTAGCTGGTATTTGGGAGCCCCAGCCCAGAGGTGGGAGCAGTACTCCACGCGAGGCCGGACCTGTGCTTTGTAAAGCAAAAGTCTTTGTTCAGGTGTGAAATACCGCTTCGCTCTATTGAGAACTCCCAGCATTTTTGACGCCAACTTGGCTTTGCCCTCCAAATGACTCCGAAATTGGACATCTCTCGAAATGTCGACCCCAAGTATCCAAATACTCTTGGAAGGTTGTAGGGATACTCCTATATTACTATATAATTAGGTATTAATAATGTTTAATAAATCATAGCGTACATAAGTGTAACATTCACGATTGCGTATTACATAACGTAAAAAAATCGAAGAACGCAAGGATTGCAAAAAATCTAATTCATAGATTTATAAATTGTTTTATTTTATTAAGTACATACTTTAATACAACTATGAAGACACCACAACAATAAAGACACGTATTTAGGTCTTTGATTTGCTCACAAAATAAGATACAAGCTCTAAATCATAAATAAAAAATATATAAAAGATTGATAAAAAAAAGGAAAACTCCGCGCTTATTGAAAAAGAAAACATTTTTGTCTGGCAGCACCTTGCAGGCTGCATACTAAAGAGGAATTTTACATTTTCATCAGAACCCTCAAGACTGAACTAGATGTTCCCAAAATCGGCTTTAACAATGAAATTGAGGTCCTTTTTTTGATCCATTTTCGTACTTTTGGAAAATCCGTAATTGGAAATAACAGGAATTGATTACGTTCGAAATCAACCCCACGGCCTACCCGACGGTGAATGGTTACATTCAAACAAATTTTAGCTTAACGAAATCTTCAATTATGATTATAATACAAACATACATACATACATATGTATATACATGCATTCTCATTTAAAACGGTAATGGAGCGGAATAAGTCGACATTGATTTATCTAAAATTGGGATTAAATTGTAAGAAGTTAATTGGAATACACGAATGAAAAGAAGAAATTTGACTGATAAACTACTAAGCTCTTTGGAAGAACTGAAGAAGCCACGTCCGCCGGCTTTGTTTCACGATCCCACACTTGTACACATCCTCAGGTGCTAAACTGTTAAAAAGCCACCATTATTGCACATTTAAACCTCAAGGAATACTAAATAATCAAAATAAAATAATAAGTATAACCTATCGCCTGGCGCAATTTTTTTTTTCAATAGATCAATCTATGTTCGACCCCACTTTAGCGGTTATTTATATTGGTAGTGGTGGTGGGTTGGTTACTAATAGTTCAGAGCGCTATCGGCAGTGAGATAATTATAATAATGAAACATCACAATTAGTTAATCTTAGTGTTTATTCGCGACTGAAGCTTACAAAGTAAAAAGCAACGGAGCTTGCGAGCGCAGCCGTATGTTATTACTACTCACAATTTTCTTTAAGTAGCAAACTGTGTCCCTACAGATCAATAAAAGATACGAGATAGTAATTATATAACCTAAACATGCAGTTCCATAAGAATGACCCAAAACGTTTAAATTTTTTATTTTTTTTTGAGTCTCCGTTACAATGAATTAACTATAGTTCCAACGTCTCACACCATGCCCTAAAACATATTATTTGTTAAAACTCAATAAGCATATCTCTTCCAAAAGGTGTTGTTAAAGGCGACTAAGGAAGTCAATGGAGTATGGGCATTCTCTGTGTTTAATACCAGAGTACTGCGAGATTCAATCGTAATATACTGGCGTTAGCATAAAAGGGTAAGCTAGCACGATTGGTACTACCATACTGCCTATTTCTGTCCCGAAGAAATCATATGTTTTAGTTTGAAAGGTAAGACAGCCCTTATAATTGACACTTCAATCTCGTAGCTCGGTGGCACATGGAAAAAATATTGTTGTGATTAACAAATTTGTTTTCTCTTTGTCTGAAGCGTTTAATATATACTAGAGGTCATGCAGTAGTCGAAATTCGACTATAATTAATTGGAATTGTAAGTTTGTACACTATTATGATTGTATTTTATACATCTATAATCACAATTTTCGCCAAGACTACACTATAAAAAATATTAACAAACAATATTTAATCTATTCTCAATTTGACAACGGACGCCAAGAACAAAAGTTTGACAATAAATAGTATGCATGCGTGTGTGCGTCAAATACATGGTATGTAGTGTGTGTAATGTTTTCTTTATTGATTTAATGTATCTTTTATGCATTATTTAAAAAATTTTTTAGCATTGTGCACTTCTTCTCTATATTCTTTCTCTATAAGTGTGGAAAATTTCATACTCCTTCGTCCGCGCAATTTTCGTAAAAAGGGATACAAAGTTTTTGCTTTACTTATTAATATATAGATAAACGTTTATGTATTTATTTAAACTTGTTTTAGTATGCATATCAGCCTTGTTGTTCCCTTAGGAATTTTAGTTTAAGGCAAAATGATCGTAAGTTATTTGTTCCCGATTATTATGTCTCAAGGAGATTATGTCTCACGTTGTTGATGTCTATGGGCTCCAGTAATTACCTAACACCAGACGGAAGGTGATATCTTTCAAGCATCTACGTAATAAATAAATAAATAAGGTGTTTGATATTGTAAATTTCGTATGATCGAATAAAATATGACCGTTGTTCTTTTAGTGTTCATTAGGTTTGTTCTAATTCAAACACATAGAAGGGTGAAAGGCGTCTGTATTTATTATCGTTTGCCAACACGAAGTTCGTTGTTAACTCCAATGAACATTCAAATTGAGCGTCCACCAAATTATAATAAATCATAAACACATCATTTATTATATTATTATGTTGTAAAATTATCAACGAAATTTTCTATTAAATCTATTATCTATTAAAAATAAAAAAAACTGCCTTTGCTTAAATTGTTTACTTGATCGATTGCTCACTCGAAGTACAAGACTTCTTATTAAATGAATTTCTCTTTTTTTTTTATTCCTTAGATAGGTGGACGAACTCACAGCCTACCTGGTGTTAAGTGGTTACTGGTGCCCATAGACATCTACGACGTAAATGCGCCACCCAACTTGAGATGTCAGTTCTAAGGTCTCAGTATAATTATAACGGCTGCTCCACCTTTCAAACCGAAACGCATTACTGCTTCACGGCAGAAATAGGCGGGATGGTGGTATCTAGCCGCGCGGACTCACAAGAGTTCCTACCACCAGTAATGAGTTCCCATGAGAGACATGTCCCATCAAAAGTTATTTGCTTATACGTTACATATAGAGAACTAGGCTTCGTTCAACGCTCAACAATCTCAACAAAGTCCCGGAACGTCAAGTGAACGAGCAAGCTTAGTACAAATTTAATTCAAAATAAACTGGACCCATTGTCACGTTCATAATTAAACCCCCGCTTCGATTGCCTATTGTCTAAATGTTTGAATAGTAAAATCGAATTACGTAAATAGACTCAATGTATCGTTTCTATATTTGACTTTGCGAAATTTTCATGGCCGGTTGGATAAATTGCCCACTAAATTAAATAAATAAAGTAACATCTTGTAGTAGAAAGGAAAACCACAAGATTTCAATTCCGAAAATTTGCGTTAATACTGACAGGATTTAGCGCACAAGTGGGTAAAAACAATGTCCTCAAATCTCCCCTAAAGCAGTCACTTATTCCGGTTTGAAGGATGGAAAAACCGTTATATAATTCGATTTTTTTGTATTTTGGGTGGAGCCCGTAGACATCTAAAATGTAAATGCCGGCACCCACCTTGAGACATGAGTTGTAAGGTCTCACTTTTAAGAGTACAACGGCTGCCCCGCCATATAAACCGAAACGCATTACTGCTTCACGGCAGAAATAGACAGGGTGATGGTAACTACCCGTGCGGACTCACAAGAGTTCCTACCAAAAGTAATGACGCAAATTATAATTTTGCGGGTTTCATTTTTATTACACGATATTATTCCTTCACCGTAGAAGTCAATCGTGAACATTTGTGAAGTACGTATTTCATTAGAAAAATTTAAACATGCCGGCGAGATTCGAACACCGATGCATCGCTACATACGAATGCACCGGACGTCTTATCGTTTAGGCCACGACGACTTCAACTTGAGAGATTTCAAATCTCCAGGTGGATAGCAACATTCATGTTGCGATCTCTACGCGCTCCAAGTCGTTCACCGTAAAAAAGACCCTATTCTTCGCTGAATACCTCAAATGTTTTAAGTAAACAAGTACTTTTCTTCTGTTAAAGAAAACTAGATGATTACCGAGCCTTGCTCGGTTTTTTTTTTTATAACGCCATCTTGTTGTGTCTTTAAAGCGGTTAATTGCCCTCAATTAAGAAAAATTGTATTATTATTCGCCAATAGATGTCGGGAAGAGTTGAATAATGAAAACACGATTAAAACAACATTTTCTGAAAATAAATCGTAGCTAGATCGATTTATCGCCCCCGAAATCCCCCGTATACTAAACTTTATGAAAATCGTTGGAGCCGTTTCCGAGATTCAGATTATATAGATATATTATACTGATATACAAGAATTGCTCGTTTAAAGGTATAAGATAAGATACTTACACTAAAGAGTCTAAATCTTATGAAAATCAACTTTTCAAACACTCTTAACAAGTGTATTCTGAGCATTTCTTCTTTTTTTTTTTCTCTAAATTAAATAAAATTTCCTCAACACCGTTGCCGTATCTGTTTCTTTAATTTATTCATTCTCTGCCGAAAAATGTAACTTTTCGTATTATAACAACCAGTGGGGGTGAACTTAAAGTCTTCGGTCTTACGGTAGATCTTTATGCTTATGAATAATAAAGTATTCAGAGGTCCGAGATTTACAATTGATAAATTTTTTAGATGAATTCCAAGAATGAGAAACAAAAAACGGTAATAAATTCATTTACCTTCTTTTCTTCCTAGGCTATTTAAAAAAAATGGTTTTAAAAATGATTCTATAACAAAAATACAACGCGTGCACAGCTCAATAAAAATCGGTTAACAATTAGATCTATTTTACTGAATAAAGATTTTGTTTGAGGATGTGTGAGGCACCGTTCATTTATTTCCTACCTAATCGTTGGTAGCCTAAGGGGCTATTCCAACTTCGCGCAGACCGGTAGGTGAGCTCATGGGCTCAACTTGAGAGAATTGCTAACATTGGCCCTAACAAGAGCAGTGCATCGATGAATCTATAACCAGATCGAAATCGCGACCCACTGAGAAGATTCAGCGAGAAACCCAGTGGGTTGTGTCTATGGACTAGTTTGTACATCGAACTCTTCGTCGTAGTTGATAAGTTCGATAAAGACGGTGACCAGTGCTTGAAGTGTCTAAAATCAGTGAAAGGGGATCTGGAGAATCCGACAAGACATGTTTTAGGCGACGGCGGCTATGCCTGTCGCCTAGGTCGGATATTTAATTAGCAGTGGCCACGATAAGAGAGTTATCGTGTCACACCGCTTTTTCAAAGTGGCGTTCTGACGCTTCCGTAAGATACTTACGTATCGGTTCTAGATTTAGGTCGTCGTGAAAATCTACATTCCTCACATACCACGGTACTCCGATGGCTATCCTGCAAAAACGAGATTGGATTACCTAGAGAGAGTTATTGTGTGTACGAGATGCGCCAGCGAACACTACACTTGTATAGGTCAAGGTTGTACAACATTTCTTACCACAATTTAGCTCCAGGAAAAGTGACGAATATACCTACTGGCATCACAAATTATGTCAAATCCAAATGCGAATATTAAGTAGATCGTGATCGCATACTCGATCTGCTGGCCTCAAATCTGTATAGAGTACGTATGCAATGTAAATTTAACAAAAGCTAAGCAAAAGACTCTTTTATAAGGCATATACATATTATGCGTAATCGTCATGACGTTCGTAAAACATCAAATCAAATACTGGTCTCTTCATCACGTGAAAAAATGCGACAACATATTCCGTGATATTTGACATGATTAAGATCATTAAATAAAGTGACACAACACTGTTTGATGAATAAACAATGTAAAAGATAAAAACAAACAAGCTTAAATCCGGCTATTATCAGTAGTCCCTCGTGACCAGTATCGTAATATGTGGAGTTTTAATTGAATCAACAATATTAACAATAGCTCCAGTTTGTTATTTATGTAACATAAATAACATGTTCATATTATTGTCATCAACATTCTCACTGGTGGTAGGACCTCCTGGGAGTCCACACGGGTAGGTACCACCACCCCGCCTATTTCCGCCGTGAAGCAATAATTTGTTTCGGTTCGAAGGGTGGGGTAGCCGTTCTAACTATACTGAGACCTTAGAACTTATATCTCAAGGTGGGTGGCGCATTTACGTTGTAGATGTCTATGGGCTCCAGTAACCCCTTAACGCTACGTGGGCTGTGAGCTCGTCCACCCATCTAAGCAATAAGAAGAAAAAAAAACAGTGCTATAGATACAAAGGACTTTCACGATTTCGCCATTTTGATTAAAACATACAAACGCTTCATGAAATTATTAATTGTCCTAAAACCCTCAGTCTTAAAGGACAAATCGAATTGCTTATATTAAACAGATTAACATATTATTAAATCCCAAACAATAACGGAAACATGCTCAATTAACCGCCATCCTCAATCTGTTACTACACACAATCTACTTATTAAACCGTTAAAAAAGTTCGTTCACATGCAAAGATCTAAAGACGGAGACTTTGATTAAAATCATAGGACTATAATGGCAAAATGTAAGAAAATTTTCGAATTTCTCTCGGCAATGTAATTTAAACGAAATATGCTAGAAGTATCCAAGTTCTACCTTTTTTAACCTGGTTTTAAGTGGTTACTGGAGCCCATAGACATCTAGGACGTAAATGCGCCACCCACCTTGAGATATATTCTAAGATATCAGTATAGTTACAACGGCTGCCCTTCAGACCGAAACGCATTACTGCTTCACGGCAGAAATAGGCAAGGCGGTGGTACCTACCCGCGCGGACTCACAAGAGGTCCTACCACCAGTAAAGTATCCAGAATGCACAAATAGATGAAATGAAAACTCTCTAACATTATTCAGTGTCATGGATCTTATTAAAATAAAAATATAAACAGTCATCTCAATAATCTTTTATCTCAAATATCTAAATAAGTTCTAAGGTCTCAAGTATAGTTGCAACGACTTTTAGGTACCTCAAGCACCGGTCACCGTTCTTAACCCTCTGTTTTACTGAGTTTCTTACTGAGTAATTACTGAGTTTATCTCCGGATTTTCTCAGTGGATCGCGTTTCCGATCCGGTGGTAGATTCTGCAAAGCACTGCTCTTCCTAGGGCTAGAGCCACAGGTTAGAGCCCTGTGAACTCACCTACTCACCCGGTGAATCTATTATCGATGCCACTAGAATAGTTTTAAGAATACGCACAAAGCAATCCGGCCCGAGCACCCGAACGAAGCGGATCTCTTCTCTGTTGGCGCCGGTCACGTCGTCAAATACGATATAGGTATATCACTGTAAATATATTGTATCACTAAAAATTTACATCTTTATTTAATTTAATGCGTATTTTTTGCACTTTTTGTTAATCAAGTACCCTATACTTATCGAAATGCACATACATATACAAATGTACATAATTTGTTTTCTTTATGTGCAGTATTGTATTCCGTATCTTTTCTGCACTTATCTAACGTACGTTTTGTCAAAGACAAAAGATGCTTATTAATAATAAATCCCCAAATCGGATGAATAGGTTGGTGACTACGAATAAGACTTATTATTTAGTCGTAGGTTGGTGAGAACAATATCGTTCCTCAGGCCATTCAATTAGTTCAGCTCGTGTGATATTTCCGATCGCATCGGTCTAAACGTTCCTGTTTCTCACATCACTTTACTTACACCTTACTTACCTGAGCATCAAATTGTTTGCGAATTGTATGTTCTCAGATAAATCTTAATCTATTCCGAAGATGTACACAAATTACATTAATAGATACGTACGTATCCATAACAGGTAATTCGTTCCTACATAACTAAAACTATTTTTAGGGCTTAGCCTTGCGTTTTTTTTTTGTGTAATTATATTATTTCCGATGTTTCGAAAAAATACCTACTTTATAATTTTCATGGTCACCACGGACGATATAATAAATTAATTAATAAAAATGCTAGATTAAGCCACAGAAGTAATTTAATTATCACCCAATTCCTAGAGCAATAGAAATATTTTTCTTAAGCTTTTAGTTTCATATTACATTCTATTTAGTCAATAGTCAAATTTTCTAGCTGTGAACATTAATACTCACCAGTTAATATTACTGCCAATGCAGTTTCTAACACGTACTTTCAATCTTTCCTTTATTAAATATTAGTTTTGGCTGTAAGGAATGACAGTATTCAACATTCATATCGAATGACTGATTGGCAAAAATCGATAGGGTAATGTTAACGGTCTGTATAGATTTGCTGTAGATAATATGTTTTTGATAAATAAATAAATAAAAACGTGTGGCACTCGGGGACTGCCGCGGTAAAGCTATTGCATAGTATTTTTTATCAACTTATGCAATTATAATTAGACAATAATAAGTTAATATTAAAACAATAATAAAATAAGACCACGCTATATTTATAAACATTAATAAAAGCAAAACGTTAGCTGTCCCCTTCACGCTCATAAGCTAGACCGCGCGAGAGAGAGATGGGCAGACATTTCATGATGCGCATGCAGTGCGACGTCACGCCGCGCGCTTATTCACAAACACTACACAAGCGCAACGTGTGAATGTGTTGAACGCGAGCTACATGGTAGGCGGAGTGGGGGTGTGAGGTTTTATTTTCGTTACGGAATTTTTTGATTCGTTCGCTGCGCTCAAAGTCCGGGATAAAAGCTACGCAATAGTTTAAAACCCTACTACTACCTATTTGCTGGTAGCTTAAGGGGCTATTATGCGCGGACGAGATTTTTTATAAATAATTTAATATTTGTAAATCTTATATCTCTAATTGGATATCTGTATTATCCGGTAGGTCTGAGTTTTCTAGTGACTCCCTATAACGAAGGGAGTCATTGGCTCGATTTCAGGTAATACAATTTATTTAGCAGTGGATAATGACTTTGCTACACGTCTGACATTACTACCACCAGGTGGATCTATCTCAGGCTCGCTTATAGCAGCAATAAAACAATAGTAAATCTAATTAACTGTTCTCCGGGAATGAGTGCCACCATGATCAAAAGAATATACTGTTCTTAAACATTTTAATGAAGTTATCGACCTTCTTAATTAAGACCTTAAGAGATTAGCTTGGCTGCAGAACTATTAAGCTTTTCGTCAGCGGCTTGAAAGATTAGAATTATCCCGCTTTTAAAAGCAGGCTTTAAAAGACCTCCGGTAAATCTAAAGACAATGAAATTTTTCGAAGTAGCTATTTTTATTTTTTACTCTTCCTCAAACTAGCTAAACGCTGCAAATCTAAGCACGCAAAGAGCTCAAAAGAGTCAATTTGAAACCTTTAGAAGTCCAAGAAGATACTTAGTGGTCGGATAATGTAATTGTAAAAATTTTAATATGTCAACATATCAAACACGATGAAGCCGTGTTCATTTTCCAGTCGAATCTCCGAAGTAAAGAGGTAAAAAAACCTACTTTTCTACTTTTAATTTATTCGTCATCGCACACATTCATCGCGGTGTCCCAAGGATTTACAAACCGAGGTTCGGAATGCACGAAAGTAATCCTGGACCATAAATAATTAAAAACACACAAACTTGGAAGATCAACGGAAGCGGCTCACCAAGATCTAATAATTGTAATTAGGTATATTTTTATCCTTCAATTTCTAGAACTAATATACGCAGTAATACAACCTATTAGTAAACATTCTGTTCAATGTAATAAAACCACAAACCTTGAAATAAATAATAAATCAATGAAAATATAAAATATAAATAAAGGTCGCAACTAGAACTTAGATAATCTAGAAACCTATAGTGTAAAATTTATTATATAAATAATTAGGAACAAATTAAGCTCGTTCATTCGGCCCCAAATTAAGATTCCTTGTGTTATGGGTACAAGAGACTGTGACATACATATTTACATACGTTTAAATATAAACATATATAGATATTATATGTACTAATTTAATTGTAACGTCTTTGGCCTAATGTACATGAAAAAGACTACTCATATCGATTGACATGACTCTACAGGATTTTTTGTCTTCTGACATTTTTTTTTGTTTTTCTAAGAAAATACGTACCTCTATGATGTCAACTTCTATGATGAATAATATCAAGAACCAAATGAAAACATATAGAGCCTTTTTTGAAGCCACCTATTAATACGTGAAGCAAAAACTTTGTATCCCTTTTTACGAAAATTGCGCGGACGGAGGAGTATGAAATTTCCCACACTTATAGAGAATATAGAGAAGAAGTGCACAATGCTAATATTTTTTTAAGATAATGCATATAAGATACATTAAATCAATAAAGAACACATTACACACACTACCATGTATTTGACGCACACACGCATTCATACTATTTATTTATTGTCAAACTTTTGTTCTTGACGTCTGTTGTCAAATTGAGAATAGACTAATTTTGTTTGTCTTTATTAATATTTTTCTATAGTGTAGTCTTGGCGAAATTTGTGATTATAGAAGATTATAGAAGTATCTTTGAAAACAGAATCTTAATAGTGTACAAACTTATAATTTCAATTAATTATAGTCGAATTTCGACTACTGCGGGACCACTAGTATACACAGATAAACAAAGCGTGATAACAAAGCGAATGAGACTTTAAGTGTTACGTCTGAAAGTGAGCAGTGAAATTGAAATTGAGCGCCGATGGTAGGTACCAGGTAGAAAGTAGAACTTACTTTTTTAGCTTCCAAACAGCAAATAAAAACCGTTTGAGATAATATATCGGTAGCAACAACGTAACAATAACAAACAATAAACATTATGAATTTGTATCTTCATCATTCATTTTTATTTTTATTGCTTAGATGGGTGGACGAGCTCACAGCCCTGGTCTTAAGTGGTTACTGGAGCCCATAGACATCAATAACGTAAATGCGCCACACACCTTGAGATATAAGTTCTAAGGTCTCAGTATAGTTACAACGGCTGCCCTACCCTTCAAACCGAAACGCATTACTGCTTCACGGCAGAAATAGGTAGGGTGACGATACCTACCCGTGCGGACTCACAAGGTCCTACCACCATATCATATCATAACATGAAACAAAAATTGTGAATGCTTCATTACTTGATTCAAACTATTCAGTATAGTTCAATATAGTTGATATTTCTGGTTCTTGGTCGAGCACAGTTCATTTTACCTGTTTTTCGTTTTAATCAATGTCTGTGGAAAGTGGGTCGTACTACAGATGAACTTCAACGCAGGTGAAAATGAAACAAATTACCAGGTAGAAGTACCTATAAAGCAATGATGGTCTACCTAATATTTTAATAAAAAAGCAATATTAAAATTATATTATATAACCTAAATTTACATTTTATTTCGTATATTTTCGATTTACCTTTACAATTTTATTATTACTAAAAGGGGTACTAAAAGTTTATACTAAAACATATAGTGTTTAAAATGCAAAGTTTTGAATAAGCTTTAAGTGCATTTTAATTTATTATTTTCAATTTTGACTTTTAAATCCTAAACATAGAATAAAAATAAAAGAAGTTAAGAAGTTCAAAACAAAAATTAAGCTAACTTGAACTAACTTAGCAAATAATAAACTGATTCAACAAATTTATAATCAAATAACCCTTGAACAACTATAAACAAGTAATATTAAAATAATTCACCTAAATAATTTCGAAGCTCGTAGGATCTTGACAAAATTTAATTAATTAGTAACGACATAATCTCAATTGGGAGAGTAGAATGTAATTTATTGAAACTAATCCAAATATGATTAAATTTGGAGCCCTGTATTACTTCACATCAACTATGTTTGTTCACCGCTTTAGAATTAATAGCTCATATTAATTCTATTCTGTATACTGTGATGTTCTGGTATAAAAAAATATTAATAACAAATAATGGACTGTTGAAGCGACTTTAAGATGGTGCCGCTTCGTGAACCGTATCTAGAGACTACTATTTTTTTTATAGCTTAGATGGGTGGACGATCCCACAGCCCACCTGGTGTTAAGTGGTTACGGGAGACCATAGACGTCTACAACGTAAATGCGCCACCCACCTTGAGATATAAGGTCTCAAGTGTAGTTACAACGGCTGCCCTACCCTTAAACCGAAACGCATTACTGCTTCACGGCAGAAATAGGCAGGGCGGTGGTACCTACCCGCGCGTACTCACAAGAGGTCCTACCACCAGTAAAGTTAGTGGCAACTATGATAAAAATGCCATCGTGTCGCATTGCTGTAGAGAAGTCGTGTTCTGACGTTGTCTTTAAATATTTACGGATGTATTTGAGTGCTAAATTTATATTCTTTAGAAACCACCGCACTCCAATGGCTAACCTAATGAGGCGGAGATACGGAGGAACGCGATTACGAAGGTGCGAACCGCGTGATTAAACACATACTAGATGATGACCGAACTTTGCTCGCTTTTTTTTTTATAACGCCATCTTGTTGTGTCTTTAGAACGGTTAGTTGCCCTCAATTAAGAAAAATAGTATTATTATTTGCCAATAGATGTCGGGAAGAGTTGATTATTGAAAACACGAATAAAACAACATTTTCCGAAAATAAATCGTAGCTAGATCGATTTATCGCCCCCGAAATCCCCGGTATACTAAATTTTATGAAAATCGTTGGAGCCGTTTCCGAGATTCAGATTATATAATTATATATTAATATACAATAATTGCTCGTTTAAAGGTATAAGATTATGCATGTTTTGTAAAGCGTCACCTTATGACGAGTGAACGTCTTTTTCTGAGCGCAAATAATGGATAAGAGCCTACAGAGGGTGAATGCGGCGCCGTCACGGATTGACTGTATATGAGATTGGAAGATTATGGAGTTACTCGACATAACTTTTAGATGTTTGACTTGCCTGGCCCAAAGTATTGACTGGCCGAAGAAGGTGATCTGGGAATGACGTTCCTGTGTCTTACCACTGTTACTCCGTTATACTGTTACCGATCACTTCACTAACCTGGATGAATACAAATCTAGTAGGGGGACAGCCAACCCGCTGCCTGCCCTTGAAGGGATTCTTCAAACCTCGTGCTTTGAAAAACATTTATTCAGAAACCAGTGCATTGTAGATAAAAGCAACGGCTTTACAAAGCAAGGATCAACTTTGTTCTAATGAATGATGCATGATGTTAAAAAGGAGATGTCAAGATCACCTCAAACAAATTTTCATAGCTATTCAAATAGAATATTCTGTATAAAAGTCTGCTTACGCTGCACAACAAAAAGGCGACTTTCCTACGTCTTCAACCTCAACAATCAAGAGCCAGTTATAAATCTGATTATATCTCCGGTTATTTCTTCAAAGTAAACACAAATTACTTTTTCATTTCAAGTCACATTCTATTCGCAATTAGGAAAATTTCAAACAGAAAAAAAAAAACGATAAAATTACATTGAATGAGCCGGTACTTTTGTCTTGCTCCGCGATTAACCCAAAACTGAATTCGGCAACGGAGAAATTTTATTACAATAATTCTAAATAAAGTCTCGGGGTCCATCATAACAAGGTCCCGCCCTCTCCTTCGAAACGCTTTGCCTTACGAAATATTTTAATACGGCCTATTCGAACAATGAAATAGGAGGTTTACGTTTGAAAATTCTAAATGACAACTGGTGAAATAACAGGGACAAACTTTAAATATAATATTATCAGAAGCAAATTACGCTTTGAACAGATTACATTTTGTAATAATACATAGTATGACTGGCTATTAACCGAGCCTCTTGAAGCTACTACTGCGATTGCCCTTAAATCTGGTCGCCTAGTTGCTATCTTAATCATTAGTATACTGAGAAATATATATCTAGTATCTAGTGTTAAGTGGTTACCGGAGTCCACAGACGTCTACAGCGTAAATGCCGCCACCTACCTCGAAATACAAGTTCTAAGGTCTCAGTATACTTACAACGGCTGCCCCACCCTTCAAAGCGAAACGCATTACTGCTTCACGGCAGAAATAGGCAGGGTGGTGGTACCTACCCGTGCCTACCACCGGTATATACTTCAAAATATTCTGTTTGATACTTTAGAATGATTTAAGCCTTTTTGACCAGCGGAACTTTAACCTCGTTTAAGGTACATGAATATATATCTAGACAACTCTTTATTACACATAAAACAAACACAAGGACAAAATTAACGCTATAAAGCATTATAGAATTATAATTAAACTCGTTACAAAATAGACTGCATCCTATGCGAAACAACTAATGACTATGACATACCAAAAAAAATACAATGTACAAAAAAAATAGCAATGTTACATATTATGCAGTGTTTTATGTATGTACATAGTTTTATCAGTCACAAACAAATGAAATACATAATATACGTATATGGCATATAATGCATACTTTTAAACAAATAAATAAACGTCTCAACGCTCAGACGTTTTGATTGTTTTATTAAGAAGAAAAGTGCTTAATTACTTTTGCTTGGAAGAACTAAGCATGATTGACGACGACTGATTTTATAACTGAATATCGCGGATCTGTGCTTCTCTTACAAAAATTATATTATACGCATTCAAACTTATTTTAATTTATATACCTAGTCAGGTCATAAATTCTGTCACATGTTTAATGTAAAATAATTGAAACAAGTTTATTCATTATGTAACCATTCATATACCAAAATGAACTTAACAAAACATAGATTCTTATGACACTAAAGTTTATTCAAAATGACCTCCGTGATTTTGAATACAGGCCTTCAATCTGCGCGGCCAGTCGTCTATCGCAGCACGAACGAGGTCCATGTCAATATCGGCGGCTGCCTTAATCAAGGATGTCTTGAGTGACTCCAAATTGGGATGAGGCTTTGAGCACGCCTTTTCCTCCAAGTGTTGCCATATCTTGTAATCTAACGGATTCAAATCTGGACTGGAGGAGGGCCAGTCTTCGTGCCGGATGAAGTCGATTTCACGCGCCGCCAGCCAGTCTTGTGTGCTCTTCGCTCTATGAGCTGGCGCCGAATCTTGTTGGAATACCCAGTGCCTGTTATTGAACATGGTATGAGAAACAGGTTCCACAAGGTTCGTCAGGACTGTATTTTGATACACAACTGCATTCGTTTTTACACCTTTCTCACAAAAATGTACCTCTGTTAAGCCCCAATAAGAAACTCCCAACCATACCATGAGCGAGGATGGAAAATGACTTCGTTGGACACGCGGAATACGGTTGCTCGCTTCTTCACTACTGTGTGCGTACACCTTATCATTTTGTTTGTTGTAGCTCTCTTCTACGGTAAAAATTTTTTCATCCGAAAAAAGAATTTCCCGATATATTTTTCCCGCGTACCGCTTCAACAAAGCGCGGCATCTCTTCAGTCTCAGGTCCACTAGACGAGCATTCAAACGATGTCCTGTTTTTCTTCGATATGCCCGAAGCCCTAAGTCTTCATTTGACACCCTTTTCACCGTGGTTCTGCTTAACCCCATCTGAAGGGCCAACAGTTTCTGCTTACGTTTGGGATTTCTTTGAATTCGCGCCTTCACAGCTTTTATCACTGCTGGAGTCCTAACAGGCCGAAGGCGACCACTTCTTGACCTGTCATCTACACTAGAGTCTTCATTGTATCGTTTGATGGTACGATAAACGAATCTTTCGGTTATATTCAAAATTTTCAGTATGTAAAAAATTTGAATTGGCGTGTAACCGCAACGATGCAACGCAATAACTGCAACACGGTCTTCTTTAAGCGTCCACTCCATATTTAAAAATGAGTAAAATTCTAAAAGTATATATTTTTATTTTCATGAACAATTCGAAATTCGAATTCAATAAACTTTTTTGTGGCCAGCATTCTAAAAGAAAAGTTATTACTGTCTGACAATACTTATGACCTGACTAGTTATATTTAGTTCTGGACTTACATATTTATTCTTTACTTTTAGCTTTAAGCTAAATTTAACGGCTGAATTAGATACCATAAATGGCTTGCACATATTAATTTAACAGATACTAGATGATGATGGTTTTTTTTTTATAACGCCATCATGTTGTGTCTTTAAAGCGGTTAGTTGCCCTCAATTAAGAAAAATAGTATTATTATTCGCCAATAGATGTCGGGAAGAGTTGATTATTGAAAACACGAATAAAACAACATTTTCTGAAAATAAATCGTAGCTAGATCGATTTATCGCCCCCGAAATCTCTGTATACTAAATTTTATGAAAATCGTTGGAGGCGTTTCCGAGATTCAGATTATATATACAAACATTGCTCGTTTAAAGGTATAAGATAAGTCATTGCAACTAATAATGAATGGAAATTTTCAAATTATAAAAGCTAAAATCGTGGACACACGGCTTTATACAGCTATGTCGAGAACTGTAAACAGCATAGCAATATTTAATCATCGGCCGCGACTCCACCTCCAAAAGGCCACAGCGAATTCGTATTTATAAACTTCCCGGGGCTTCAGAGCGGACATCCTAAATAAACTGCGAGTGCAAATAGCAAATAAAGAACCAACACAAACGGTGTTGTGTTAGTTTGTGCACCTGTACAGAAACCCCGTTTTTTTTATTACAGTCATCATAAATTTGTCGTGAATAAACAAATAAGTCTGAATTTTTCGCAATTCTTTTTAGTACTATTTTCCGATTTATAAATTCATATCGAGATTTTGAACTAGGACAGAAGACATAGGTAGCAAAGCTATGTTTAAAATTGCAAATTGATCATTATTTATCGTCTCATCATTATCCTGCCCTTCTCCCAGTCACCTGGGGTCGGCGCAACATGTTTTCTCCTTCCATACTCTTCTATCATATACCATTTCTTCGCTCAGTCCCCTCTTACCCATATCGTCTTTCACGCAATCCATCCATTTCTTCTTAGGTCTACCTCTTCCTCTATATCCTTCCACGCTCATAGTTAACATTTTCTTACCAACCTCATTTTCATCTCGTCTCATCACATGTCCATACCATCCCAAACGCGCACTTCTCAGCTTCTCTGTCACAGGTGCCACTTTCAGACTTCCTCTAACATATTCATTCCGTATTCTATCCATTCTTGTTAATCCACGCATCCATCGCAACATTCGCATCTGAAAGGCGATTGCATGCAGCAGAGATGCGCCTTTATTATTTATCGTCTGTCAGGTTAAATTCTGACGTTCTTTACTAAAGGAGTCAGTCAGTTTGTATTGTTTGTCTAATGTACAAACAGACGAGAAATCTTAACGTAGGTATGTTGAATGTGAACGCTGGGGAATCCATTTACGGATACCCGGTCGAGGGGGGTAACGGACCGGGTTATGTCGGACTCCGGCGCCTCTTGAGAGGAAGAAGGGGAGAAGAGAAGGGCCGAGGTCCTTCACCTCCCCTAATAATGTGTGTCCTACCTACCTCATCTCGTCTGAAAATGGCTATTTTGACTATACCCATATAAAGTGTAGTAAAGAGCTTGTGTCCAAAGACGGGGCTTCCTATGTGCACCTTCAAAGGAGCATCAGAAGAAGTCATCAGCAACAGACCGCTCTTGAACTTGCCGACGTCTATGATCGATGATAGCTCCCTATCAGAGAGACCGTACAATCATCTGCCCTCAAAGGCAATAAAACTCACAATACCCCATGACAAAATAAGCCCTTCTCATTCGAGACAATGAAGCGACAAAATTAACACCATAAATACTTAAAGGCGCCGCTCTTAGTAAATAAAATTCAATTTAACGTTCGCATTTTGATCGTCCGAGTTTACTATTTGTTTTATAGGTACATAGGATTTTGGGGAGCAAGGGGCGCTGTGTCGCTACATTTCGCTCAAATTTGACGCATTGTTTTCTATTAGACTGTTTTTTTATTGTTTGGGTGGGTGGACGATCTCATAGACCACCTAGTATTGAATAGTTTCCGGACCCCATAGATACCGCTATCTCAGTTTTAGAACAAAATATCCAATCACTCAACATCATGAAGGGATTAAATTAAAATTTATATTTATGATTCAGTCTCTCGTTCTTTGACATTATAGTAATTTCAGCGTTTGAACTATTTTAATTTTTCGCGGACAAAAAAGGCGCGAGATCAAAACTGTAAAAGTATTTTTAATTGTGTCTACTACTCACGAATACCAAAATTATGCTATACAGCAAGTCTTTAAATTATTTATGAACGATTCCAGTCTGCATACGTGACGTTGTTTGACATGGGGTTAAAACATTCCAACTTTTCAGAGAGTTTGTAGAACATTATGTCGAACATGGGATAGCTGGTAAAGCCAATGTTGCTATAAAACGCATTATGTCCGTCGTTGCATGTTTTTGCATGTTCAATGTTCAGCAGGGTCGCATTTAGTTGAAACTTTAGTAGCCTCAGCGGCTTCGGTTATGGAGCTCACATGCAACACAATGTCTATCTGGATAATATAAAAGCAGTCGAAATATTACTTCCCTTTCATTACGACTACTTTGTGGGGCATAATTAATTAAAACCGTACGTGGGGCGTCCCCCAACCAGGTGGACTGACGACTTAGTGCGCACGGCGGGAAGTCGTTGGATGCGGAAGGCGGAGGACCGCATTATGTGGAAAGCATTGGGGAAGGCCTATGTCCAGCAGTGGACAGATAAAGGCTGATGATGATGATGATGATGATGATGTACGTGCTCACCAAATACATACCATTAGTACTAAAGATTAAGGTTTGAGGAACAGTCAAGTAGGACAATATAACAAAATACTACCGGTACTAAAAGGGTTAAAAAAGCCAGTTTTTGGACAGGACACTCGATAAATAGGATTTTTAATCCAATAACTCTATATATAATCATCTAAGAACTTTGGTCTCGATATATTTTCTGCAAATTTGCTTCATTGAAATAATATCACTATTTAGTTAAGAAATGCGCACCGGATAAATCAGTGACCACTATTGCTGGGCACAGAGCCGATACAGTGAATGCAACAGTTCGCATATATAACGTCGTGTCTTAAGCTGTAGCAGCAGAAGAAGACACACGGCTTCTAGAATAGCCAAAGCGCGGGACCACCTTCACAATAATTCGGACCCGTATCATCCTAGCAGTTGATTCGCGTAGTTAGTTAGAATTTTCTAACTAAAGTAAAATCTGTCTAGCCTTATGAGGGAGCCAGCCAGCGTAGAGAGCCCACAGACATCCTGAGGCAAGATCTGGAGTGAACCCCCAGAGCAAGCGATAATTGGGCCATCCCCAAGAAACCCAGAAGCGTACAGCAGCAGGGAAATGAACATATTCGGGTTAACCTATTCCGCAATAAGGCGTGTAGCCCAAGGTCGATTGTGATGGTGAAATACTGTTGAAACACTCTGCCCTACCTGGGGTCTTTAGAACTTCAACAATAAAAAACAACAACAGCTTAATCTCGATTGAATTTAGTTTTCTAGATCGCAAAAGATCGCAGTCGTTTTATGAACACTAAAATTTTCAATAAAATACTCGTACTAATCATAATATTTGTATCGTAATACAAAACAAAATGTACATATTTTGTTTTGACAGAAAACAATTCAGACAACGAAACAAAAAGAGATGCTCAGAGATATACTATAACACCGTCCTTTGTGCGACAGAAGAAACTTTTCATTTCAGATTGTAGCACAGAATCGTACCGCTGATATCTGACGTTGCAATTTGGCTTTTGCCTATTCCAACTAAACCAGACTCGAAAAAGTTTCGCACCAAAAATACACTATTGCTTTTTCAAATGGCTGAATTTTCAAACGCGATTTTAGTTATTTAAAATATTTCTACGCATATATCAGAAGATATATGTACGTATCGATATATCGCTATACGTGTCAGATTTAGATTTTATAGTCTACATACCCTAAACCCGACTCTGAATACAGCCCTGTAAGCGTAGGAAAGCCGAGACGTGGACGGAGGGCCCGTGCATGCGCTTTATAACAGTTCAGAACAGTTTAGATGCTATTGGATTTCAAATGACATCACATGTAATACATGAGTAAGTTTCGTGAACATGTCCTAGTTTTGTACACAGAATATTCTAACGATATTACGGTCCAATAAAAAAAAATCGGTTGTCTGTAAAGTCGGTTTACTGACGATAGTTGAACGTGACAACGTTATAAGAAAATACTGATGGAATGGTTTCATTTTTCAATTATCGTTGCTATAAACAATTAACACCACATTCACTTTTCACTGAACTTGACGAAAACATGTAAATGTATTATTGTATAGCAGCTGTCCTCCACGCGGATAAATCGCTCACTCAAGTAGGAGAGAGACAGATGTCGAACGCTGCCGAACGCGGAGGCCGATTGTGCCTCTTTGTCGCTCGTTGCGCGCTCTCGCTTGCACTTCAAGCCTTAAATGGAACGCCTCAATGAGTCATGTTTTTTCGAGCGTGCAGCCGGCTCCATCGAATTATAAGACGTTGTCACGTCAAAAACTCCTTCGACAGTTTATTCANTTTTTTTTTTTTTTTTTTTTTTTTTTTTTTTTTTTTTTTTTTTTTTTTTTTTTTTTTTTTTTTTTTTTTTTTTTTTTTTTATTGCCTTTGTAGGCAGACGGGCATACGGCCCACCTGATGGTGAGTGGTTACCGTCGCCCATGGACTTCAGCAATGCCAGGGGCAGAGCCAAGCCGCTGCCTACCGAATTTGCATTCAGCAAATTCGTCTGCCTATAAAGACAAAAATGGGGGAGTGCTCTGAGGAATTGTTTGAGATGATCCCGTATCCCATCTCATCTCGTTTTTACCATCGCACCGCCCGCCACCGGAGTAGAGTTTATCCATGCTACCTAGAAACACTGCGCTTCATCCACAGTGCGCTTTCAGATATATTTTTCGTCACGTACCATCCGGTTTTGGAACAAGCTCCCCTTTATGACGTTTCCCGAGCGCCATAACATGTCTTTCTTCAAACGAGGCTTGTAGAAAGTACTAAACCATGGGGAGCTCTGCCCCTAGCATTGCTGACGTCCATGGACGACGGTAACCACTCATCATCAGACGGGTCGTATGCTCTTCTGCTTAAAAGAACAATAAAAAGGTACATTTCGAATTTAACTGGTAATATAATCATATCTGTTTCTGTCCCGAATACTTTATTCCAATTATAAAGTTGGGCCACAGTACTAAAAAATAAAAAATAGAGTCTTTAACAAGATTCGACAACCGTTTAATATCAAGTGAGTCGTAAGCTTGTCTTCGCATTTTAGTAAAAAAAAAACAAATGTTTATTATTCAAATTTAATTACAAGGTGTGTTAACATTACCGTAATCGATTCAAAATCTTTTTATAATTAAAAACAAGCACCTCAATATTGAAAACGTGATCAGAGTAAAATTAATTTTCTGAAGCATTCTAATAATAAACTGTTTTTTGTTGTTAAGAAATTGATCTGAAATGTGACCGAACATAATGAATTTTTTGCCAACGCTTAATTGCGTCTAACTTTTTTTTTATGTTGAAAATTAAATAGAGAGGAAATTAAACATGTAGACGTAGTTGAAGAAAATGAATTTATGAAACAACAATATGAATACTCCTAGAAGAACAAAAGCTTAGTTAGCTTCCGTATTTTTAATCTTACCATTAATCAATAAATTAACTTTTATTATTATTTATCCTACATTAAATACGAAACCCATCATTCACTGTCTCACTCATTTAACTTCGCCCTCACAACCACCTATTTCGACGTTCTGTCCCAAAAGAATGGCTGTGATTTTTTTTTACCATACCGTAGTAAAACTATTCATTTTATTAGTTTAAAACCTTACATATTAGTATCTGACTATTAATTGCAATATTTTTTTAATCTTTCCCAAGAACCTGCTGTGTTCCCTCGATCTTTCTCGATATTATGTTCAGAAGAATGTTGCGAATATCACTACCATTTATGTCCTGTTGTGGATTTTGGTAGCTAGCTTAACACCTAGCCTAGTTTTCTTCCCATCTAAACTAACTAAAGGAAGAGAGAGATTCAACTAGTCACGCTGGCCAAGCCGCAGTCAATTTTCATTGAAACGCATTTCTTTACTAACACACAAGACCAACTCATAAAACGGTAAATCAGTAGAAATTACACGTCCTTGCAATATTTCATACGGTTCCAATAAAATCTACGTTGCCAATAAGAAAGAAATAAAACACACGCAGGGCCTTAAATAAGACGTAAAATCGTTCGCAACGTAGTAATGTGATTTTATTTTAAGACTGTCATGGAACGATTTTTTTTCTTTGGTACGTTTTCTTTTTTGTTAACTAAAGCAAACTAGCCCAGTCTAAAGCTTATAGTGCGCTGAATAAATTGACGATTTATTTAAAGGCTAATAGTGGATGTGTTTACGAAATAAATTATCTTTAGCTATCAGGTCACGCTCGAGCAGCTGATAGCATATGTCACCACAGCCAGCAGTCCTGCTGCGACTGAGAAGGCATTGAAGGCAGAGAAGGAAGGGCACAAACAATCCTTTTTCCCTAAAATATAAAAGTAAATTAAAAAAAAAAACTAAAAACTATTGTCTATTGGGGCTAAAAGCTCGTTGGCCCATCTACTATTTACGATTAAACTATTTAAATTTTCAGATAGGAGGAACAAAGAAATTAAGATTCCGACTTGAAATTTACATTTTGAAAATCGAAATTAAAACATTACAATTCCAATCTAGAAACTCATTTATAATTTTCTTTGATGGTACATAGCGGTCGCGAACAGGGTCCTCGCTAAGGGTGTCTTTGCTGTCGGCAATGTTACCGCGCGGTACCTTCAAAGAGATACCTCATAATTCTATTGTCATACGCACAGTAGACAGTAATTAACGGGTCATCATCAACTTGTATTCTGTGTAAATGACGTTTGACAAGTTATACCCAAGAAAATTGTACAATTTTCTAACTGTGATATTTCAATTGTGATTTTCATTATTTTGCGAAGGGTTGTTTGAAGAGTTATCAAATTAGATTTGCTTTGCGATCGTCATTCTATTTTTTTCCAGACATCTGGTTTTCCGAAGTCTGGGTCTGAAACAAACTTCTGCCATGGTGTACGCGATAGGTAGATGTCCTTCCTCAAATGAAGCTTCATTTAAGTGAATATAATAGTTAGTGACTGCAAGTTGGAGAAGCTAATGGTCACTAGCAAAGTGGACAGAAAAAGACCACGAGATAGAAGCCTGACACGCTGGACTGACCAGACCCTCACTACTCTCAACACCATAGTCCACGATGCTCTACACTCGTCGACAGATAAGAACAAATCGTGTAGGGTGATCCACAATAAACTCTTGTTGCGAGACGGTAGTCACGGCCCTCAGCAGTGAGTAAGCCGAAGAGAGAAGGAAAAGTAGTTTAAAAACAAACAAAAAAGCTCAAATGAATAAATAAAATAAACAACATTAAACAGAAACCACAAAAAATAAAAAATAAAAATCTAGATTTTTTTATTAAAAAATAGACTGTAGTTGGAACACAATATTCACGGTAATAATAACGATGAAAATTATTCTAGATAGGTACAGGTCAAACTAATAAAAGCAAGTTAAAAAGAACCCTAAGCCTAGCCAAAGCATTACTGATTTTTAAAGCTCTGAAAAAGAGCAAGGCCTTTTACTTGGACAAAAATATTCCTCTGTTTTCTCTGGATACAAGGACAAATCTTTTTATTCCTTTGGTCATTATATCTGTAGATTTAGATACTGTGTGCCTATATTTTTTAAGAATCATTTATGAAAAAACTTACAAAAATTGCCCACTTTTCGAGTTTTAACATCCAACCATCCCAATTGTATAAGACAAAAAAAAGCAAGCAAGCTGAATATATCTAGATAAATCTACTTCATAACTATTTTCTTATAAGAACACACATCAAGCAAACGCTATTTCCGTTTTTTGTTTCTGATTTCTATGAGGAGCAAAGCGTGCGAATGTAGATAAAGCTATTGTCCATCAAAGCAACAGTTTTCACGTGTTCTTGTGTTTCAAGAACACTTGTATTTTTTGAAAATCCTAATCTTCTAATCTTCATCACCCGGGTACGTCTCAAATTCTGAGAAAGCAAAAGTTTTCATTTCTTTGACGCTACATCTCATTGTGACCAACGTTAAATCATATAAAGACATATTTTTTGAAAGCCCGCAAATCATTGACAGTACCAAAAACTTTCCGCAAATAATTTAAAACTGTACACAATTTTAACCTCATAACGAAGTGTCACCACTCGTCACTGTAAATAATTTAAATGTCTTCATAAAATATTTCTAACATTCATGCTACAAAACACGCGGCCACTCTGTTAAATTCAAGTAAAAAAGAATTTATCATATTTTAAAACCAAGTTTAAATTTAAAAGCTAATATTAAAACTCTTTCGTAATTTTAAAAACGAAATTAAAACAACACAGAGAAACACTCGTACGTTTAACTTGGCAAAGCGAAAGCGAACATTGTTTTCAGAATTATTCTCAGAATCTGGCAAGGCTTAAAAACTTTTTATTGCATTTTTAAACCGTGGTATTTATAATGAGTTGCGTAATATCAAAACTATTTTTTTGTAAATCTAGACACAAAAGAACGTAGGGAGATCTCGCATGTAATTAATTGTAATAAAAACGAATTCTATGTACTATGTGGACTTAGATAATATAAATGAATATTCGTGTACAATTTTTTTCGTATTTTCTTGTATACAACCTCCTTTTTTTTTTATTGCTTAGATGGGTGGACGAGCTCACAGCCCACCTGGTGTTAAGTGGTTACTGCAGTCCTTTGACATCTACAACGTAAATGCGCCACCCACCTCGAGATATAAGTTCTAAGGTCTCAGTATAGTTACAACTGCTGCCCCACCCTTCGAACCAAAACGCATTACTGCTTCACGGCGGAAATAGGCGGGGTGGTGGTACCTACCCGTGCGGACTCCCAAGAGGTCCTACCACCAGTGATATATTATATCAACGGCCGTCTGGTGTAATGGTAAGTGAGATGGTCACTACACAAGGGGATCGCGGGTTCGAATTCCGCCAAGGGAAGATATTTGTATAATAAATATAAATGTCTTTTCCAGGGTTATGGGTGTCTATTAAATATATGTATGTGTATAATAAAAATCTTACATTTATATCCGTTATCTGGTACCTGTAACACAAGTTCTTTACGAACTTATCACGGGACCAGTTAACGTGGCGTGATTGTTAGTAAATATTTATTTATTATTTATTTTATTATACTTCAGTTACTATAATTTCAGATCAATCACTCAAAGAATTTTCTTAAAAGTGGTCGCATAGAAATCTTACAGGTAATGTTATAAGAATCAATGTTTTGATAACATCATTATTATAATAATGCGATGCGACTATTGTGGAAATAAAGGCAATGTATTATTTCTAAATAAATTTAAGCATCTAACACATTTTCACGAACGAGTTTTTTTTTTAAATTTTTGTTTAAGTGCGATGCCATTACGTTACTTACACTATATATTTTTGCTGCTATTGTAATTAACGACCATGTAATGATAAATATCGATATCAAGATAACGGTAAAATTACGTCAAAATAATGCGCATACAATTAATTATTTTTCTCTTAAACAAAACCAAATTGAAGCAATTAACTGAAACTAGTTAAACTTCGATCTCCAACTCCACACGTCACCTGAAACTCCGAAACTACTCAGCAAGTCAATGAGATATCTAAACAGGTCAACCACAATGCTATTCAAAAACCAACGGTGCCCCTATCATCTGTTGGCTTACACAACCAACTTAGCCAACCGGCTTGCGCTAATCCAAACTGGCTGATGATATCGATAACTAAAATTAATATTTTCCACCGTGAAGTTAAGATAAATTACTAATAAACTTGGTAAACCATTTAATTCGATGCTGAAATATGATTTTAATTACGGAAATTTTTTGTCGTTTTGAACTTCGTGAGCACGGGCTCCGCCGGCTTGGACATTATGCGCTCGTATTAATCTTTAAGCCGGCTCTGGGTTTTTACCAGACCAAGTGATAGCAATGTTGGCTACAATTTTAAATGCTGCTATGACGTACTGCATCTTTCCCGCGGTGTGGAAAGAAGCGGACGTTATCGGTATACATAAGCCGAGCAAACCGACAAACGAAACTTCTAGTTACCGTCCGATTAGTCTCCTCCCGACGATAGGAAAAATTTACGAACGTCTCCTTAGGAAACGCCTCTGGGATTTTGTTACCGCGAACAAAATTCTCATAGACAAACAGTTCGGATTCCGCTCTAAACACTCGTGCGTACAACAAGTGCACCGACTCACGGAGCACATTCTGATAGGACTAAATAGGCGTAAACAAATCCCGACCGGCGCCCTCTTCTTCGACATCGCGAAGGCGTTCGACAAAGTCTGGCACAACGGTTTAATTTACAAACTGTACAACATGGGAGTGCCAGACAGACTCGTGCTCATCATACGAGACTTCTTGTCGAACCGTTCGTTTCGATATCGAGTAGAGGGAACTCGNTTAAGTGGTTACTGGAGCCCATAGACATCTACAACGTAAATGCGCCACCCACCTCGAGATATAAGTTCTAAGGTCTCAGTATAGTTACAACGGCTGCCCCACCCTTCGAACCGAAACGCATTACTGCTTCACGGCGGAAATAGGCGGGGTGGTGGTACCTACCCGTGCGGACTCCCAAGAGGTCCTACCACCAGTGATATATATACTTCAGTTACTATAATTTCAGATCAATCACTCAAAGAATTTTTTTAAAAGTGGTCGCATAGAAATCTTACAGGTAATGTTATAAGACTCAATGTATTGATAACATCATTATTATAATAATGCGATGCGACTATTGTGGAAATAAAGGCAATGTATTATTTCTAAATAAATTTAAGCATCTAACACATTTTCACGAACGAGTTTTTATTTATTTTTTTTAAATTTTTGTTTAAATGCGATGCCATTACGTTACTTACACTATATATTTTTGCTGCTATTGTAATTAACGACCATTTAATTATAAATATTGATATCAAGATAACGGTAAAATTACGTTAAAATAATGCGTTACAATACAATTATTTTTCTCTTAAACAAAACCAAATTGAAGCAATTAACCGAAACTAGTTAAACTTCGATCTCCAACTCCACACGTCACCTGAAACTCCGAAACTACTCAGTAAGTCAATTAGATATCTAAGCAGGTCAACCACAATGCTATTCGAAGACCAGCGGTGCTCCTATCATCTGTTGGCTTACACAACCAACTTAACCAACCGGCTTTCGCCAATCCAAACTAGCTGATGAAGCCGATATCGATAACTAAAATTAATATTTTCCACCGTGAAGTTAAGATAAATTACTAATAAACTTGGTAAACCATTTAATTCGATGCTGAAATATCATTTTAAGTACGGAAATTTTGTGTCGTTTTGAACTTCGTGAGCACGGGCTCCGCCGGCTTGGACATTATGCGCTCGTATTAATCTATAAGCCGGCTCTGGGTTTTTAAGTAAATTTGAATTTTCTGTTATTTCATCGTTGGCATCCCTAACACAAGGTAAATACTAGTATGGAATCTTGCGTTCTAAATATCTATATATTAATACGTGAAGCAAAAACTTTGTATCCCTTTTTACGAAAATTGCGCGGACGGAGGAGTATGAAATTTCCCACACTTATAGAAAATATAGAGAAGAAGTGCACAATGCTTATATTTTTTTTAAATAATGCATAAAAGATACATTAAATCAATAAAGAAAACATTACACACACTACAGACCATGTATTTGACGCACACACGCATGCATACTATTTTACTGTCAAACTTTTGTTCTTGACGTCTGTTGTCAAATTGAGAATACATTAAATACACTGAAATTAAATATTATTTGTCTTTGTTAATATTTTTTATAGTGTAGTCTTGGCGAAATTTGTGATTATAGAAGTATAAAATACAATCATAATAGTGTACAAACTTATAATTCCAATTAATTATAGTCGAATTTCGACTACTGCGGGACCTCTAGTCTAATTAATTTGACAAGTATTTTATGAAGTTATATAAATTCCAATTCAAATTACGTTCGGGAAGTTTATGAACGATTTTTTTGCTATTACGCTATGGACATGTAGAACAACCAAACCGCTTAGTGTTAAGATTATAAAGAGAATTCATAAGACTACATCATAAATGCCACACAATGAACTTGTGTTGTAGGCTCAATAGGTATTGCGACTTTTAAAGGTACTTAAGGCTGTTTTTTAAATGCAAAAAATAGTGTTTACCAGTATTAAGTACTTCAAAAAAATTCGAAATTCCATTGGTTTTTTTAAATAAAAAAATAGAAGGATATACAGCCAATATTTAATAATATTTAATGCATAGTAAGAAATTATATTATTTAATTAAGTATGTAGGTAGGATAGGAGTTGAGTAAAAATGAAAATTCTTATCTTAGTACGGAATTGGATTGAAAACCCTCCATTATTGTTATTGAGCAAAGTTACTGTCCAGCACTCAAATATTTAATGAGTAATATAATAATCGGTTTTGCCCATAGTCATGTCACTAAGAAATTATAAAAGCACAGAAACAGTGTTAATGATTCACATTTGTATACTGTAAATAATATTTACATTTTTAATAAAATCAAAACAACATTCCGCTTCTTTGCCGAGAATTCTAAAAATTTGAACAACAAGGGCACCAGATGTTCGATGCTGTCCCACCTTTATCGCGAATTTCGTTTTCAATATAAAGGGAAAATCTGTGATATATGTATGTCCTTTCGTTAAATTGAAAACCAGAACAATATCCTTAAAATAATGTCGAATGGAATATCTCAATGTATGTTGTTTGTTAACAGTGGTCGTTTACAGCTGTAGTGAAAGCAATAATGTAAATTACATGCGATTTGATGTATAGAATAGCGTCGACATTCTTGAAGTCATTAGAGAAATAAATAGCCTAGCTGGAGCGTTAAACATTTACTTAACGGATCCAGCGCTACAGCTAATTTAAATTTGATATGCATTTCGTGTTTTTTTCCCCTACTTATGCACTGGTAACCTAAGAAGCTATTTCAGTTACGCGCGGACAGATAGGTAGGTTCACGAGCTCAACCTGAGAAAATTTGCTAAGACTAGCCCTAGTAAGAGCTTCAAAGAATTTATCACTGGATCGGAATCGCGACCCACTGAGAAGATCCGGCGGGAAACTCAATGAGTTACATTTCGTGTAATGCAAAATCCATTGCTACAAAATTGATTCGCATGTTGATTTATATAGTCTCTAATACTAAAATCCAGTATTGTCAAACGGCATTAATAGGTAAATAAAGACCTATTATATAAATAATTATCCATTACAATATTCACCGAGTAATAATCAGGTTTGTTATTTTTCTATCCCAAACTATTAAACACGAAATTAGCATACTAAGCCTTATTTACCATTTTAATACTCAGGCAGACATATTTATTAACTCTTTTTAGAACAAAATGAAAAACAACGTCTTCATAATAACAAAGTTTTGCACCAGTTTCGTTCAAAGCAACGTCTCATATCTGTACCAAATACCGAACATATTCTCGTATTCGATCCCAGATATGGAACAGGAAATTCGTTACTGCACTCTGAACTTTACTCCTGCGTTTTAAGTAGTCCCGCCTCAGGGAACTCGACCGATAACCCACTGAGAAGAATCAATGAACATGTACATATTCTCGTGAACGGAATCCGTATGTTTTTGTGTTAGCTTTTTTAACTTTTCTCGAAGATTGAAACGGTGAATGGAATTTGAAGTTTTCAATTTGTGTTGTTAGTTCAATTAACTTTTCCACGATACAATTTTTTTTTCAAAGGTAAAAGCAAACGTATTCGTTGTTAAGATGTCGTAAATAAAGCAGTTAAAAATAATGTCCAATTAACTAAAAGACCAAATAGTATGGTATGTACAAAACAAAATAGAAATAACAAAGCGAACTAAAACTAAAATAAACCATTTTTATCAAGCCAGCCAGACTAGAAAGTAATGTAGTTTACTCCTATGGCGGTATTTAATTATTATTAATTACCTCATTGTGTATCTCCAAAACGTGGCAAAGTTTTTAAGTTTATTTTTTTTCTATTTTGGGGTGATTTGGTCAACTAAATACCAAAAGAGCATATTATACATAAAATATAACCTTGTACGTCTTTTGATTTTTGCTACAATAATAACGCTACAGTTGCGACCAAAACCATTTGCAACGTTTTGTGAAAATGCCTAATGCGGTCTTAAATGCCAAAGATGTTTTTCCATGTTCAAATCCGGTAGTTTTGATTCAACAATGTGATAACGCACAATAATAACTATTGTAAAATCTAATTTTACAAAATGTAATTCTTGTACGGATGATGTGTATACAGCTCGCCCGATAGCTTGTGGACGCCGTAGCTCATGGACATCAGCAATGCCAGGGGCATAGCCAAGCCACTTCCTGCCTTTTAAGGCTCTGTTAATTTCTCGTTTAATCGTATGGATTGTACATCGCATATTGCCAACGGAATACGAAGGGGAAGGCTTCATTCCAGACCCACTTGATACAAGTAAAAAATGAAATCTGGAAACGCACTATAAATTAACAACCATTCCATACAAATTTCATAAGAAAATTTTGACGGAACAAAAATTATTACGCTGCATACGTGACAAGTATTTAAAAAAAAGAAAAACTATTTTTCATTTAAATTACATTTGTCTTCACTAGTCGTTTGCTGGAACAAAATTCATTAACGGCTTAAACTCGCCATTTAAATATTTAATTCTTTTAAATTTTGTATAGGTAGGTGCATGTAGTATTTTTTCGCCTTTTCCGCGAGCGGTAAATATAATTAAAACTACTTTTACGGCTTAATCTCATGTAATATTGTTTCCATTGTATTATCTCCGAATTTTCGAACACTATTAAGTTTACGTGTTACGACTAATACGTTATTATCGACATTTGAATATTGTGCTAAGTACTTATAGATATATAAGATTAAGTCCTAAAAGTGATTTCGATTACATACTAAAACTCGCGAAAATCTAAGAAAATTATCTTCTGTAATATATTATTTAAAAACTCCACCACACTAAATATACCTCAACGCATGACCTCTTCACCAAAAACAGCTATATTCGAGTGAGCTCACAATAAATTCTAACACCACTATTTGCGTAAATATATAATTTACGCGTTTTGTTTCAAAAGAATCTTAAATTACCCGATAAAAATAATAGTTTAAAAAAACTAAAAAACACGCATTATATAAAAAATATATATTTTATTATAAAAAAAAGCGTGGGGTGCTTTTTAAGATATTATTGAAATAATAATTCTTCTACTCATATACGTCAGAAAAATATTTATAATTACGAAGGCGGCACTGAAAATTTCGGGAATTAACGAAGTGACACAACATTACTATTTAAAAATGTATTTATTGCTTTTTGAAGTATTCTCCGCGAAATTTGACACATTTTTCCATACAATGGAACCAATCATTGAAGCAACCATTCCATTCGGAAGTTGGGTTCTCCAAAATGGCCGTTTTGTAGGCGTCCACAGCTTCTTCAGGTGATGAAAATCTCTGTCCACGCAATTTATTCTTTATTTTAGGGAAAGTATAGAAATCATTAGGGCTTAGGTCGGGGCTGTACGGCGGATGGTCTAATAATTCTATGTTTTCTTGCTCTAAAAACTCTTTTGTTCTGTGCGCGGTGTGAGAACTCGCATTTTCGTGATGGAGGATGATGCGGCGGTTGCAGTTCTCTTTACGGAGTTCAGAAACGACCTGTGGCAAACAAATGCTAGCATACCATTCTGCATTAACCGTTCTTTGTCCCTCAAGAGGAATAGTCGTAACATGGCCGGTTTTGGAGACAAACGTGGCCACCATTTTTTTTGCAACACTCCGTGAACGAACAATTTTTGTTGGCTTTAACTCATTTTCGAACACCCAAACTCGTGACTGGTTTTTTGTTTCGGGTTCGTACGCGTATATCCAGGATTCGTCACCTGATACAATGTTGTATACAGCATTTGAGGATCCTGCGTGGAATCTTTCGAGAGTTCTGACGCACCAAGTAACGCGAGCCGCTTTTTGCTCTTCACAGAGCGAATGCGGTATCCATCGGGAAAACAACTTTTTTACACCTAATTGTTCATGCAAGATTATTTGTATTTGACTCATGCCAATGTCTAAAGTTGCCTGAATTTCGCGGTATGTCACATGTCGATCTTCCTCAATCAGCTTACGCACAGCATCAACGTTTTCTTGGGTGACTGCAGTTTTTGGACGACCTTGACGGGGATCATCACTGAGCTTGACACGTCCACGTTGAAACTCAGCAAACCAGCGATAAATTGTGGTTTTGGATGGGGCTTCATCACCAAATGCAGAAATCATCCGGTCAACACACTGTTTTTGTGTTAAACCACTTCGAAAGTCATAATAAATCATCGCTCTTGAATTTTCTCGAGTCAATTCCATTTTCTCAACGACTAAACAAGTTTGACAAAACCTCGTGACAAGACCGAGAATCTTTTTTTAAATAAATAAATGGTATTCGATTTTTAAAACAAAGGAGTTTTCAATTAAAAAGATTTTAATATGACAGGAACAGTGGAAATATTCCATTCCCGATACTTTTAGTGCAGGCTAGTAATAACACCATGCACCCCACGCTTTTTTTTACAATAAAATATAATATTTTTTACACTATTTTTAATTTAAATTTATTTTCTATTTTTTATTGAATTTTATGTAAAGCGTGTTTTTTAGTTTTTTTCAAACTATTATTTATTTTTCATTTTTTAATTGAATTTCAATATATTTTTTTAATATTGAATTGTCATCGGTCCTCGATAAATCTACAAAGTTTGAATGAAATTTAGCCGTTTAAAGTGGGTCAAAATCGCGTCTAAAGGAGTCAGTTACAAACATGCATACAAGTGAAGCTAATATAAAGCGTGTAAAAACAGCAAACTCCTTACTGATAGTTCCAAAGGATAGATTTTAAATACAAAAATGCAAACGTCAATCCATGCTAATTCCCAATGTGCCAGTATTTAACCCGCAAACAGAACAAACCGAACAGACGAACAATGTCTTGTACGAACAATAACCAGAGAGTTCTTTGTTCCGTAGTGGACACAGCGAATTCACATTCAATCTCATAGTCTATACGCTCGGTGCTTTAGTATTAGCTCGTAGTTCTAGTTGATGGAAATAATTATTGTTCGAATGAACTTAAAGCGACTATAAAAGCCATTTTTAAACAAGATATTTTCTAACACCAGATGTGCTTTTAAATCAAAATCGATTTATTTTTTATTTTTATTGCTGAGATGGGTGGACGAGCTCACAGCCCACCTGGTGTTAAGGGGTTACTGGAGCCCATAGACATCTACAACGTAAATGCGCCACCCACCTTGAGATATCAGTTCTAAGGTCTCAAGTATAGTTACAACGGCTGCCCCACCCTTCAAACCAAAACGCATTACTGCTTCACCGCAGAAATAGGCAGGTGGTGGTACCTACCCGCGCAGACTAACAAGGGGTCCTACCACCAGTAAAATAAGCACCTCGTTATAGTAAAAGAACTCGTTTTCGGCCAAATTCATATCGAGTTATGCGATCATGTAGGGGTTTTGTAAAAACTTAATTTGTAATAATGTACCTGACCCGTATCGACGAATTCACACGAATGACTCCCTCGCTAAATGAAAGCGGGTAATAAAGGAACCCGTAAATTCAATAAATTTGCGTAATTATTTGCGAACGCTCGTAACGCGAGTCGGAATAGTGGGTACCAGATTCACGGCTGCTTTGGCTGTAAAGCTGCAGTTTGCTTAGGTATGCTGTTTTTTTGGTATTAGCTAAAATTACGCTGTGTATAAAAGAAGAAAAGAGAAAATATGAACTGTGGAAATGAACGAAGAGTGTGAATGGAGATATGACGTATAATGGACTTGAAGGGAAATAGAGGACATGATGCGCCAACTCCACTTTGTGGGATAGGGTCAAGAAGAAGAAGAAGCTGTTTTTTTATTCTTCAGATGCATGAACGAACTCACGCCGCACTTGGCTTTGATCATGGTCCACTTGGTGTTAAATAGCTACCGAAGCATCATAAGATATCACAATGTGATCTATGCCATCTACCTAGAAACATAAATTCGCATTCTCAATTTTATTGCAAAAGAGCTATCGGGTATAGCTGTTTTGATTGAATCGGAACGCACTACTTCTTCGGAGCAGAAAAATGTGGAATAATGGTAAATTCCCGTGCACCATACCACTTGTATATAAGTAATCAAGAACTCATAATATAATACTTTAACCAAAATTGAAGTGCTAACGAATCATATTTGTTGGCTAAACCCCTATTTCAAGTACGGAACAACTAGTGACTTAGAGAAGCCATCCTTGTCCTTGTAACAGCAGCAAATCCATCGTAATCAGCACTATGAATCAATTTTAAAATTTATATTTAAAAACCATCTCCTTACTTATGAAATTAACCACACTAGGGGTTGCCCAGTTCCGTGGTTATCGCACCATCTCCTTTGAGGCGGCGTGTGTGCTGGCTGGGACGCCGCCTTGGGTTCTGGAAGCGGAGGCGCTCGCCGCTGACTATAAGTGGCGGGCTGACCTTCGTGCCCGGGGCGTGGCGCGCCCCAGCCCCAGTGTGGTCAGAGCGCGGAGGGCCCAATCCCGGCGGTCCGTACTGGAGTCATGGTCCAGACGGCTGGCTGATCCTTCGGCTGGTCGTAGGACCGTCGAGGCGATTCGCCCGGTTCTTGTGGATTGGGTGAATCGTGACAGAGGACGCCTCACTTTCCGGCTCACGCAGGTGCTCACTGGGCACGGTTGTTTCGGTGAGTTCCTGCACCGGATCACAGCCGAGCCAACGACAGAGTGCCACCATTGTGGTTGCGACTTGGACACGGCAGAGCATACCCTCGTCGCCTGCCCCGCATGGGAGGGGTGGCGCCGTGTCCTCGTTGCAAAAATAAGAACCGACTTGTCGTTGCCGAGTGTTGTGGCATCGATGCTCGGCGACGACGAGTCGTGGAAGGCGATGCTCGACTTCTGCGAGTGCACCATCTCGCAGAAAGAGGCGGCGGGGCGCGTGAGAGACGCACAATCCCGCCGCCGTCGAGCGGGGGCCAGGGAGGCGGATCTCGCCCTGGCCCTCTAAGTGTTTCGGGTCCCCCTCACATGTCGGTCTGGGGACCGGCGAGGGGAGCCTAAGAAGACGACGTGCAAGCTGCTCTGCACGCGTTTTACGCAAGAGCATCCGGGTGATGGAAGGCCGGCTATCCTCGACCCACGCTGGTTCTGGCCCAGCGGGGTATTCCGTAGGGTAACCCACTCTAACCGGCGCCATCTAGGCGGGCTTCGGACAGTCTGCCGACCGAGAGGGCTGGTGGTCGTGGCGCCGACGACCGCCAGTCCGGCGTCCCGAGGGGGAGGGTGATGGGAGAGATGTGCTCCGCACTAAACACTTCACTTTCCCCCCTTTGCCTTGTCATGAGTTCTGTCTCATGCGAGGTTTGGACGTTGGTTGTTGAGCGACAGGAGGTTTTAGTCAGTTCGACTCTGACATACCCCGCCCAGTATCCCCAGAAAAGGGCGGAAGTCCGGCGATTTCCTCCTGACCAAAAAAAAAAAAAAGCGGTCGCCCAGTACTCGAAATTCGACTATAATTAATTTAATATATAATATTGAAGACAAACAATATTAATCTATGCGCAGTTTGACCACAGACTTTAACAATAAACAAAAGAGTATACATGCGTGGGTGTGTGTCAAATACATGGTAGTACGTGTAATTTTTTTTTCAATTATCTAAAAATTTAAAGTATTTTTTAGTAAAATTATAAAATAGCATTCTGCACTCCTTCTCTATATAAACTACCGATATATGTGTGAAAAATTTCATACACGTCCGCGCAATTTTCATAAAAAGGGGTACAGAGTTTTTGCTCCACGTATTAATATATAGATAATAAAATCTGATTTCTAACCGAAAATCTTACCTGAAATGAATATAGTGGTTCGATTAAAAACTTTTCCGTCAGTTTGAGTACAATATAAAACCGAATACAATTGCGTATCAATCCGTGCATAAAATTGCAGCCAGAACAGTTCTGCCAGCATTTGACATCGGTGTTTTAGAAAATTTCCACTTTATTCTCGATCAAAACTCATTGGAATGTAGCAAGAAAATTGATTTATTTTTCAAGAAAGTTCTCTTGCCCAATGAATAGATTTTCCATTTAAACGAACTTAAGATTAAATTTTAGCAACATGCATTTTAACAAAAGCATCTTACGAGGTTAATCGAAATATGATGATTAAAACATTTATCAGTATATCGAGGGGTGAAAGCAAAAATAGGTTTAAGTTACTAAGGGATTTTTGCAACTATATAGGAGAACCATTTAAAGTCTAAAATTTGGAAAAAATATACATAATACCTATATAAAAAAAAAACTTCTTCAGCTATTTGAATGGAGTAAACTTAATTGAAGTTCAATTAAAAACATCGAAATGTTGATGCTAATATCAAATAAAAGGCACCTTTAATTACAAAGATAAATGTCGCGTATAAAGCGAAATGTAGCTTAAACTAATTAGCCTTTCACCCCTCAATGTATTTATTTCATTGCAAAATCAAAACATTGTATAAAGTTATACCCCGTCACCAATAATTATGCAAATTTGTTAATTTTATGCGTTTCTTAGGAGTTCTGTGGTCTAAAGTGTAAAATCGCACCCGTAATTTGTGTTTTGCATTGACAGTAAGCTCCTCAAACTTGATTCAGAGACAAAATGCGGTGAAGGTTAAAATTTGTTAGATTCCCTTGGCCCAATGCGTGACAGTTAGTTCAATATAGACTCTGATCGCCTTAGTCAACTTTTTCTCAGCAACTTTTGATGGTAATAACATCAACAGGTATTAAAATAACTCATGGCAGTGTGTGTAACAGTGATGACAATTGAGTTTTTCACAAATATTTATTCATACTCTGAAAACTGCAAATATTTTGAAATGTTGGATATAGTATAATTACAATAATAGACGGGAGACAAAACCGTTAGAGTAATTAAGATTACGTCCTCGTAGTTTATGAAAAAACTTATTTAACTTTTACTTATTAAAAAAATACTATTTATAACGCCTCCAAATAGGTTACAATTGCCTTACTTTTTTTATTGCTTATATGAGTGGACGAGCTCACAGCCCATCTGGTGTTAAGTGGTTACTGGAACCCATAGACATCTACAACGTAAATGCGCACCCCACCTTGAGATATTAGTTCTAAGGTCTCAGTATAGTTACAACGGCTACGCCACCCTTCAAACCGAAACGCATTACTGCTTCATGGCAGAAATAGGCGGGGTGGTGGTACCTACCCGTGCGGACTGACAAGAGGTCCTACCACCAGTAAAAATACCCAGATAGGTTACAATTCTAATTTAAATTTAACATACCTAAAATGAAGCTTAACTTATTTAAGATTAATTCTAAGTGTATGTTAGTAGTAAGATTTTGTTTGTTTAGACATACATTAAGACTTGACATTGTTGTTCGAACAACTAGACTGATATCGCAAGACCATTGATAAATTATTTTGGTACCTACACCAAATAATTAAAACCAAATAAAATGTGTAATTTATTTTTTCATCTTCCACACAAATATGTACATATAAATACGTAGATGTCATTCTATTTCACACTTCGCTCTTCCTAAAATACCTTTTTAGTTTAAAAATGAAACTTAATTATGATGAAATTTCTCCAAAACACCTTTGAGGCCATACAAACAAGCTTAAAATAACTCTTCGAACCATGTAGTTTCAGCGCATCCGAGTAGCAATGTGAGCAAACATCATTCCTCACCGGCGGAGACCCGACAGAGATGACAAACAGCGTCGTCAACTAGCTGGTACAAATAAAGCTGTGTTTGAACACTCCACGGTCCTCAACGAATTTGCTTTGAAATCCTTTCAAATATGAGCGGATTTTTTATTTTATTTTTAGACGAATGAACAGACTCTCGGCGCACCTGCTGTGAAATGGTACATGAACAACGTGATGGCGTCACCCACCTTCAAATATCAGCTCTAAGTCTCAATTCTATGGTACAGTAGCTACCCTGCCCTTCAAATCAGACCGCATTACTGCTTTACGGCAGAAATAAGCGCGGTAGTGGTACTTAGCCGTGTGGACTTCCAACACCTTAAAAAAAAACACCTTACTACCACCATTAAATAAAAATATTTCACTGAATTTCCAACAAAAAATAAGCTGAACATGATAAAAGGCGCAACTCATCTTCCATTAGCTGAGCAAAAACTAATAATTAACAAACACTTTGATGTACCTTACTTATTCTAGTTCATTACTCTCTGGGCCCCGACCCAATTTCCTTCGCAACTTTGTCTTTTTAGACATATACCAATTTTTACCTGCTGTTTTGCCTGTAGATTAGGCAATTTGTTCGATATATAAACTTATTTAAACAATTAACTATATTAAATATACACCCACTGCATATTTTAAAAAGAAATGCATTAATCTCACTTTTTATTGCTGTTGATGGGTAGACCAGGTCACAACCCATTTCTATGGGGCTACCCGATCCCATATACAATATACATATCAATCACCTGCTTCTTCATGTTTGTTGTCTTGTTTTTTTTTTGTAGCCTAGGGTCAATTGATCCCCTAGGTCTATATACATCAACATCGTAAAAACCGCCACCCCTCTTGAGACATGAGTTCTGAGTCTCAGTTTTATAGTAAAACGGCTGCACCAAGCTCCAAAGCGAAAGGCATTACTGCAACCCGGCAGAAATAGGCAGGGTAGTCGTATCTTCTACCCGTGCGTACTCATTAAACCTTACCACCAGTGTACTATCATCCGATTCTGAGCTGTATTCAAATTGTCTAGTTCAATTCTTCAGAAAATGGGCTTAGTATCGACTACGCAATTCCACACAGCAAACATAATTATTATATTAATTAATCATCATGAATATAACGAACTAACTAGCTAGCTTCTGACGAATACGTGCTTTCAAATACTATCGTCTTTATATTAGATAAAAATATAGCCGAAATGTAACTCCTAGTTGGTTGATAACACTGCCAGTTTCCTGCTACCAAAAATGCAAGGAACTCGAAACGTCTGGACCAAATTTTACTAACAGGTGTTTGGTCGCATGCATTTTAGACACGTTCTACGCCGACATACAGAAAAGTAGATAAGGCAACGATTCACGCTTCAAATATCCGTCACCGAGCAAAATCGTGAGATTCACAGATAATTTCAACTTTTTTTTTTGTTAGTATGGAAATAAGGTTAGTACGTTTTGAGAATGTCTCTCTAACATCGTTACGTTTGCCGATCATTCGCCAGGATTCCGTCAATTCATCGTCTTCTCATCAATAATCGTTATAATCTTCTTACTTTGCAAACGAGTCTGTCTAATGCAATTAGAAGATCCAATTTTAGATCACAGATGATTTTTGCTTTTTTCTTAGTTGATTATATATCAATTTTAGCAATATAATCCAAATTAAGTTGATGAAGTATTATTACATTAGATTATTATTATTATTATCTTCTGTTTTCGCGGGTATGACACAAAATTAAAGCTATTGTTCTTTTATTTATTTTTAATTTCATTTGAAATCTGTCAGTTTGACTCAAGATATTGCTGACTATTTCAGTGCGCAAAGAAAACTTACAGGATGCATATTTTATTATTTGATATACATCAATAAATTAATTAAACGGAATGTTCGAGATTTTATGTAATTAAAACTTGAACTTGAATGAACTTGAACTTGAACTTGAATTGAAAACAATAGCAATAATCTCGAAATATCAGTTTTAAAAGCTTCGTTTAATGTAGACTGTGTTATAGTCTACATTTTAATAAAGAATCGTATTAGTTCTATTCATTGTAAATTATATTAACGTTTGCGAATTTCTCAAATCTGTATCAAAACGGATTCGAAAACCCAAACAGATCAATGTAACCATAAAAATCTAGACATAATATTACAAAAAAAAAAAACAGAAAATAAAAAATAAAAATCCCTCTCCACGTTATACGACAGAGCGCATGTACTCGTAAAAATTAAGTTGAACGTAAGCATTTTCTTTCGCGACACCGACACGATCTCCGTTAGATAACAACACTGAATCGAAGATAAATCTTTTTGTTTCGACGACGTAAAGGAGCGGTGGAGGACATTCGAGAACTGTGTCACAAACAATGTTGCTCAGCTTTAATGTCTTTTCGAAACACGGGATTTACTAAAAATATTGCGTTTGGTTGTACCGTAAAACTATATTTTATATTGACAACTAGCGGCCCGCTCCGGCTCCGCTCGGGTCTTTAACAAAAATTTCAACGATATTTGACGTTGTTTTATTTTTTTAAATAAAAGAACACTTATTGCGGCATAACTATAATAGTTAGACATATGCCGTCGCGACACTTTTTGTAAATAATATGGTGTTCTACAAAGTCGTAGTACATTATTTTATTCTTTCTACACCTTGGGTTACATTATTGGAGTTTTAGTAAGGATCCCTAATTTTTTTCAAAAAAGATTATAGCCTATGTCACTCGGGAATAGTGTAGCTTCCAAACAGTTAAAGAATTTTTCAAATCGGTTCTGTAGTTCCGAGTCTATTTAATACAAACAAACAAACAAAACTTTCCTCTTTATAATATTAGTATAGACGATACTACAGGACTTGTGATTGTGTCAGAACTATTCACTGCGAGTAATATTTTTTTTCCTACCTATACTGATAGCTTTGAGAGGCTATTTCAGCTTCACCCTAACATGTAGGTGAGCTCACGGGGGGACTCAAACTAGAAGTGGGTAATTGGTAAGTATATTCTAAGCTATATAGAAGATCAGAATTTATTACCAATTACATTGGGGATTGATTCAAAGTTCTCTCTTAATTCGATTGTTTTTTATTTTTATTTGTGCTACCTCAGAACTTTGTTTCACTTCATAGCTAGCGCTTCTCTGTAGTCCTATTTAAATATCTATCAAATTCTGACCAGTTATATTTTTATATTCTTTTATAGTTATATTTAATTGATTTCAACTAGATTGATGATATTATTATTTTCTTTCGTTGAAGCCGTTTTTCTTTTTTTGTCAAAACTTTGTTTTATCCATTTTAAAAATAAAACCTATCGAATCGAGCACAAGAGTAATAATTATAAGTTCTTAATTCGACATTAAGAGCACATAGTGTCCAAGCTTTATGTTACCCGCAGACTAATCCGATACAAAGACAACAGTATCGGAAGGAAATGCAGAGCACAAAAGGATTTAACGGTGTTTCCCGTAATTGCCAACCACAAATGTAATTGGAAAGCGCTAGTGATTCGGACATTGTTGCGGACTGCGGTCTTGATGTTGTTTTAATTATGTTAATGGCGGATTTATGTTTAACTTTTTTACGGATATCAAGAGGAGCTTTTAAATTCGGAACGTATGTTTTTTTTTAATATATCAAATAAACTTGACTAAAACTGGAACAGAGTGCTTTTGCAACGTTGAATTTGAGAATTATTAACGTGTACTTGTAAGATAAGGTTCTCACGACAAATCGAGCCACCCGTTTTACGTTATCATTGCTTAAGTTAAATTTGCTGCGAAATTTTCATGTGTTTCGGTTGATTCATTCCAAACCTCGAACTTCGGAAGAGATAAGACGTTCCAAATCAGCAACATGTCTTCACAAATAAAACAAATGACCTCCTCCGTTTCTTCGTAGTCGTCGTCAATTGATTGTTAATGTTGGAAATTTAACCTTAAAACTGGCAACACTGATATTTGTACTTATTTTTAATCCGTAAATATTACTTTTGAATTAGTAAGTATTAGTATAAGTATTAGTTTAGGTATTATCGATTATCTCCCATTCCCAGCGTTATCTTAAGCTTCATCCTGTACCAATCTGATCGAATCATAGGCATTATTTTTAAAATAATAAAAATGAATTGCCGTTCGTTAGTCTCGCTAAAACTCGAGAACGGCTGGACCGATTTGACTAATTTTGGTCTTGAATTATTTGTGGAAGTCCAGGGAAGGTTTAAAAGGTAGATAAATATGAAAATGCTCGGAATTATATAAAAACAAACAATTTTGTTTTTTCTTTGATGTGTCAGATGTGTGATGGCTTCCTTTTGTTTTTTTTTAAGTTTTTTTTATACAAAAGCTTACGTCTTTTATTTATCGATTGAGGCATTACCAAGTCTGCCGGGTCAGCTAGTTTTTAAAATAAAAATTTTGTAGCAATTAAACGCCAGATGTATTATAAAAACTTGGGTATCTATATAACAAGCCATTCTACTCGCACACAACAAGATTAGGTACTTTCAGCTTCTTCGGGCTTCATCTTCTCACGAACCGAAAATATGTGCGCAGAATATGAACAAACAAAAAACAACACATCTACAAGGTATACTTCTTGTTTTATAGTTCTTGAACATAGTTGCGAGAGCTTGAACAGTTCCATTCACCTTGATATGGCGATAAAATTTCTCCTCGGAGGAATCGAGACCTCGCAAAGAGAGATCCGTCTCGAGATCAATCCGTAGATTTATGTGCCTATACGTGAGTTCGGGGGTTTACGGCGCCAGTCCGTGTCCGAAACGAAATAGTCCCATTTCGTCCTGTCCCACACGTCCATAGACTACGTGAGATATTTTTATTGCAACCTGTTTTATTTTGTCGGATATTCGTAAATATCTTGAAATTTGTTCGTATTATGTCGACTCGAGGAGGTGTTAAAATTATAGTGTGTCGACGTCAAGTTCAGTCGATGTGAGCGCTTTATTTTTATGGCGCGTCTTTAAGTCTGGGTAGGTGGCATTTGGTCGGAATTTATTGTTGATAGTAATCCGAGTTTTAAAGCAGAAGTACCGTAGCACGTGTTCACTTTGGCGTTTAACGGAGGTTAAACAGCATATCGGTATGTGTAACTACCTGAAAATAGTCATACACGATAAGGGCTTGGAGAGTTCAATTATATTTCTGAGCCATTCGGATGTCATAAGCCATGAACTCTTGATTTTTGGAACGAATTTCCTTATGGGACGATGCGGAGGGGTACCCTAACCATGAAAAAACGTCCGTAACGTAAGATTTTTATTAGTAATGCACACAGTGTACGACTTAACTTTGTAATAACGTACAAATTAGTAATGCACACTGTGTACGACTTAACTTTGTAATAACATCCAAAAAAGAACATATTTTATCATTCATTGACCACGATCTCAGAGCGTTCGTTTGTGCAATACACTAACTCTTATGCAAACAACCGTGAATGAAGTGTACCAGAATAAGTTCGCACGTTACCGAATGACCGTGGGTTGTTGCGAAACCACCAGTTTTATCTTCTTTATACCTCGAATAGAACTTTAAAATAATATTTATATAATAAGGAACTTCGTTCCTATCCAGTGTCCCACGACACCACATATCTTATTTTTAATACTCATTATTTGCGTTGTATCCTTTAATATTTACAGGCCACCAATAAGTGGTATGTACATATATAAAGAAAAATATTAATTATTAATTAAAACTCTTTAGTCTTTAAAAAAATATTTTTCCTCAGTGTGGTTCAGTGTCAAGTCGGTCATTCAATAAAAAGAATGTTCAATTTTGTATAGTTTATTAAGACTGTTCACTATTTAATTTTTAATATTAGTTTTAAAAGAGATTAACGGCTTTAAATGTTGTTTTCTTATTATATCACAGAAAACACCATTAAGTATTTTATTGTTTATTCATTCTGAACTACTCCATTTCATTATACACATATGTGAACAAAATGTATGTTTTTAAGAAACATTGAGAATACTAAACTCTAAGAAATAAAATTTCAAATAAGTGTCATCTCTCGTTTGGATGGGATAGTAGATTTCTCCCTAGTCATATCAGATAATCATGACAAACTTTCTCGCCGGATCTTCTCAGTGGGTCGCGTTTCCGATCCGGTGGTAGATTCTGCGAAGCACTGCTCTTGCTAGGGTCAGTGTTAGCAACTCTCCGGTTTGAGCCCCGTTGGCTCACCTACAAACTCTAGGGTAAAAAAAAAATGACAAATATTTGTGTTATACTATAGACCATTAAACAACTCAATAACAAAAATACTTTTTCGAAAATGTTTTTTTTTTCATATTATCGTTCATAATTAAGGTTTTAGCATGACAAGCAAATTACTTGACCTATTATTCTTTATATTGTTAAAAAAGTGCTTTGTATCGTCCGTGACCATGAAAACCGTAGTGTTCGAAATTTCGATAATAATAGTATAATGACAGTAAAAACGTGAGATTGTACCGTAAATGGAATTTTAATTACTAGAGGGGACCTCTCGTAATTAAAATTACAGTAGAACAGCAGTAGTCGAAATTCGACTATAATTAATTGGAATTGTATAATAAGTTTGTATACTATTATGATTGTATTTTATACTTCTATAATCACAAATTTCGCCAAGGCTACACTATAAAAAAATATTTATAAAGACAAACAATATTTAATCTATTCTCAATTTGACCACAGACGTCAAGCACAAAAGTTTGACAGTAAATAGTTTTTTTTTTATGATTGAATATTTACTGGTGGCCCGGAGGCCTTTCCAGTTTCACCAGGACAGGTGGGTGAGCAAAGGCTCAGCCAGAAGGGGTGGGATTTGCTAACAGCTACCCGAGCGCCTCCGAAGGAGACCTAACAGCTCAAGAGCAGCTGCTTCGCGAATGAATCTCCTACCGGATCGGAATCGCGACCCGCTGAGAAGATCCGGCGAGAAACTCAGCGAGCTAATTCATGGGTTAGGTTGCACGGTCGAGTTCGACGAGTACGTTTACCGGGGTCCCTAAGCCTGCTCCTAGTGTTAGAGCTGAAAGCGTCAATAAATAGTATGCATGCGTGTGTGCGTCAAATACATGTATGTAGTGTGTCTAATGTTTTCTTTATTGATTTAATGTATCTTTTGTGCATTATTTTTAAAAAAATATTAGCATTGTGCACTTCTTCTCTATATTCTCTCTAAGTATGGAAAATTTCATATTCCTCCGTCCATGCAATTTTCGTAAAAAGGGATACAAAGTTTTTGCTTCACGTATTAATATATAGATGTATACGACTACAACTATATTAAAAAAAAACTATGTCAAATAACGGTTTTGGATGTGAGTAATGATATTATTTCATTAAAAACTCTCAGAGAAAGAGGTAGGTTTCTGGCAGCCCTGCAATTCTACTAATTCTTCTCAGCGGTGAAACTGTATCCGTTATCAACAATTAGGTCATATTGATTTAAAGCAGCCACGCAAAAACCTATTTTTTTTTTTTTAATCAAATTGTTTTTGACACTAATATACTGGTGGTAGGACCTCTTGTGAGTCCGTGCGCGTAGGCAAACACCACCCTGCCTATTTCTGCCGTGAAGCAGTAATGCGTTTCGGTTTGAAGGGTGGGGCAGTCGTTGTAACTTGAGACCTTAGAACTTATATCTCAAGGTGAGTGGCGCATTTACGTCGTAGATGTCTATGGGTTCCAGTAACCACTTACACCAGGTGGGCTGTGAGGTCATCCGCCCATCAAAGCTATAAAAAAAGCTTAATGTGGCGATGGACGTTTTAATTGCTAACCCTCAAAGCCACACATTAGTATTTAATTTTTTGCAGAACATTTCTCACGACACTTAGCCCAAGTGGTTACGTCTTACGCTTACGCAGCAGGAATAGTCCCTTAGCTACCATAAAAAAAAAAACAAAAAACTAGACCAACTTGCAACTGCTGTGGTCACAAGCGCTAACTACATTTAAAATCGCTTACGGGATATTCGATCGCGTCTTTACTCTGTGTACATGTAGTATTGAATTGAACGTGGTATTATAAGATCTTATTATAGCCGACGCAGAGTCCCTAAGAGGGAAATCGGAAACTAATTTCCCACGCTTCCCTTTTTTTTTTCTATTTCTATGATTAAATTCTTTTCGGATTCCGAGACAGTAAAGGCGACGGGATCCATTTGAAGTCAGATATTCTTGTGAAGGCTATGGGCATGAACAGAGGAAAAACAAATTAGCGTGCCTCACGCGAAGCGAAATATTTTTTTCTGGTCTTTGTTAGGATGTGATCCTTTGATACGTGTAAAATTTGAAAATGCACTCTGTTTTACAATGATACGTTTGAATTGTCATTGGCGTATTATCAGAATGAAGTTTTTTTTTTTAATTCTACACGAGATAAAAGAGAGGCTTAATATTTAATAATAATATAACCCTTTATTTATTTAACACCATATGTACAAAGTAAGCTAATAAAACAAATAACAGTCGATTATATAAATTGGCGGCCTTATCGCTGAAAGCGATCTCTTCCAGGCAACCTTGCAGGGAGAGGAATAAGCGAACCGGACGGTGCTAATAAACTTACATAAAAATAAATACTTATTTACACATGTGAAAAATAAATACAATATAAGATAGACTTACATACGATTAAATACAAATAAATACTAAAATTATGCAAGTAAATACAAAATAAGTAGCAACTTGTACAGCTATATCGTAGGAGCCATATTATTGTGCAAGGTAGTGCGATTTTAATCTGAACTTGAAAATTTCCGACGAAGAAATATTTCTTGTCACTCAATCATTTTATCAATCATAAGAATCCAAATTGAAGGAAGGACCACTTGTTCATTGACAACGAAATGCAGTTAGTTAAACACACTTAAAAAGATGACGTTCCAATTTGAACTGGGCCGGTGCGGCGGCGTAAAAGCATTTCCGAGTCACATATGCGCACGTCAATAGCGCTGATAAAACGGTAAGTGTTATAAATCAGAAACGTTGTAAAACATTAACACTACGATAAGTTGATTGCATTACGTACTTCAGGGGAAGCGGGCAATTAGCGCAACACAGAAAAGTGCACGTCAAATTTAACTTGTTTAAATTGAGATATATATATATATCTGGCCTATCGTCATGTATGGTTGCGAAACGTGGACCCTGAAAGAGGACACTACAAGACGCCTACAGGCATTCGAGATGTGGTGCTACCGTCGCATGTTACGCATTAGTTGGACGCAGAGGGTCAGGAACGAAACCGTGCTTCAGCGCGTTCATATGTTCCGGAAAATGTTGCCTGCTATCAAAAAGCGCAAAATAGAGTATCTCGGCCACGTACTCAGGAACGATCGATACATGCTGCTGCAGCTGATAATTATGGCCAAAGTGGACGGAAAGAGACGTGCTGGGCGAAGAAAAAAGTCATGGCTCCGGAATATCCGGGAGTGGACCGGTATTGCCTCCGTCGAACAGCTGTTCCGGCTGGCTGCTGACAGAAAGGAATACAGAAAACTAACGGCCAACCTTCAGGATTGAAGAGGATTGAGAGAAAATTGAGATAACGCATCGCAAATTGGCTAATTAGAAATTTGTCGGGCGGTTATACGTTGCGTTTGATTACATTAATTATCGTAACGAATATGGATATTAAAACTTTGAGGTTATCATCCGGTCAGTACTTAGGAGACAGTGCTTATTACCCGATATTCAAATGGTAAAACCATCTTATATGATATTTTTGTGAAAACCAGCTTCAGTAGTAAGTTAGTAGAAGAAGTAAGTTAGAAGAACCGCGATCTTTAGTAGAACACACCAATTATCTCGTATAAAAACTTAAAAACACCCCTAGCACTTCTAAGTAATGAAACCGCTTGAATTCACACTTACTTAATGCCATATAAGAATTATCAATAATTACACAAATGTAGATAACTAGATGAAAACTAGGGAGCTAAGAGAGTTATTGCACCATGTAAACACAAGATGCAGCTTCATCATGAGCAATTTGAGCGAAATCTCCGGTTCTTTTAAAGCGCGGCTGTCCTATCCTTCAAACCAGAAACCATTATCGCCTCGAAATATAAACAGACAAGTACCTATAATTGTGCAGAACCACAACCATAAAAAACATATACTACATTTGGAAATCCTGATTGTCGGTGAGCCTTATTGTGAACGGGTGGGTATCAATCGTGCGTTTTAGTCCGGAGAGAAAGAATGCTGTATAACAAGACCGCTGAGATTTTGATCTTATGTCACAAATACGTTTACGGTAGGCAGCGGCTTGGCTCTGCTGAAGTCCATGGGCGACGGTAATCACTCACCATCAGGTGGGTCGTATGCTTGTCTGCTTACAAGGGCAATAAAAAATAAAAAAAAACGAACGATATCGTAGGCCATGAGCTCATCTGCTCATTAGTGAACTTTGGCATTTCGACAAAACAGTCTTGATCGTATTCAAGCGATATTTCACGTTTAAAATACCTGCGACAAGGACCAAATGTCACGGGGACTATTAGTCTGTTCTCCCAATTACATTGACACACTCCCTCACTCTCTCATCCATGGTTATTCATGAGGTATACATAATTGATACTCCCTAAGTAAGTATTGAAATGGAAATACTGTACTTATCGCTTTTATTTCAGTTTAGACTGGAATAAATTTAGCTTTCTAGTTTAGACAGTAATCGTCATGTAAATGCTATTTGATATCTTTGCGTCGCTTATTGTTAATTGAAGCAAAATAATAAAACTTTTCAACTTAAGACCGTCTAAAGAAATTGCTAATAAAATAATATTTTAAGAAATCTAGTCATTGTCAGTTTATGTTTGTGCTTGTGTGTTATAAAGTTTCCGCATATGCTACATAATCACATTATATTGTTATGAAGCAATTATTTTTCAATAAATTTTCAATTCCGATTAGTGAATCTTCCGTACCACTGCCGCATGAGTTGACGATAAAAATTTACGAGTCACTTATGACGTATTTAGCTTCTGAGTCTCATTGGAATTTTTAAGATTGGCCATCATTAAATCGAATACATAATTTTATTCGTTTTTTCAATTGAAATCGATATTGAGGAATTTTGATTTTGATTTTATTTTGTTGGAGTTATATAAACTTATTAAATTCGTTAGTACAAAAAAAATACATGGAGACCGATTGACAGCTACGAAGTTATTACATAGGGGATGTTCGGAAAGTTTTGTGAATCTAAGTTTATTAAAACAATAGGCAAATCTCTGTACATAAATAGGCAAAGACAAAATAGCTTAGTTCCTTTTCCTTCCTCTGTTTATGACACGTTTTTTTTGTTTAGTATCCGTCACGATGCGTCACCAATAAAAATATATTTGGCAACAGTTGGAAACACTGTTACAAGAAAACATGAAATACATTAAAATAATCCAAGTCTTGAGGTGTCAGTCATTATGGTCGCACATTGTCTTAATTAATGAAAAAAAAGATGTGTGGTGTCATGGGACACCGGATAGGAACGAAATTCCTTATTATAAAAATATTAATTTTAAGTTCTATTCGAGGTATAAAAAAATTAAAACTGGAGGTTTCGCAACAACCCACGGTCATTCGGTAACGTGCGAACTTATTGTGGTACACTTTATTCACGGTTGTTTGCATAGAGAGTGTATTGCGCAAACGAACGCTCTGAGATCGTGGTCAATGAATGATAAAAAAATATGTTATTTTTTGGACGTTATTACAAAGATAAGTCGTACACTGTGTGCATTACTAATAAAAATCTTACGTTACGGACGTTTTTTCCCGGTTAGGGTACACCCCCGCACCGTCCCATAAGGAACTTCGTTCTAAAAATTTTACTACATTTCTGCTTCGGAAAATATATAATGTTGAAGAGCGCTGTATATATATTATATATAATTAATAAAGTGAACATTGTTCAAGATATTCTTTTTTCTAAAATTAACGTACAGACTTACCAGTGAGCTGTTCGCATACAGAGTGTCGTAAGACTCTGCTTTCGATGCGACGTTCCTTAGCTTGCAGGGCTTCTTCAGCGGTAGTGAAGGCTGTGCCAGCACGTGCTTGTGCGAAGGAGACGGGTTTTGGTTCCCGCCACCGCCTGGACCGGCGCCCACGTGGTTAGCACTCGACTTATTCTCTCTCTCTTTAACCAGCTTGCTGTTGTGCGTCAAGTTGTTCTTCGTAAAGTTCCCGAGCTGTTCGAACATGCTCGTCAGATGTTGGGACATCATTTTGACGGCAGTCTATCTCACAATGTCTCACTCAACACTTAGCCAAAACCGAATATTTTCAAGTACATTTTTTAACTGAATCAAAATCGATTAACTTTTTAATATTTACAAAGTTTATTGTTGAATTGTAAATTCGTCATTGCCTATCACAATTAAAACCAATAACATTTATAATAACTAAAAATGTTATAAAAATAAAATAAAATAAAAGTAGCAATAATCCAATATTACTCGTCATTCTTTCGTAGAAAAAGAATCATGTACCAACACTAATTTTTCCAAAAAAATTGTTTTAGGACTGGATAATAGTAAAGACACATACTACTAATTTCACATACAAAATATTACGAGGTTTCTTTTAGAGTTATATATTATTTAAAACTTATGGAGCCACAGTGCAAGCTTGTTCTAAAATAAACACACACATTTAAATATACAATAGATACATGTACAATTAATTCACTGCACACCTGCTTAAAAGCGCTAACAGTGCCTCCGTTGTTACGATAACAACCCAAACCATTAGGCTCAGTTCACGCATTCGAGTGACTTCGGTACACATTTATGTTTGTCGGGAACTTTCCTAAACAATCTGGATCGCGACGCCTCGAACAGTCGAACAGGGTCGACAAGTAAAACAATGACGCCATAGAACGTCGATAATGTCACCGGAATCCGACATGAGCACGTCCCTGGGAACTTGTCTCCGCGCCCGCGGTCTACTCCCGTTGTTACACAATGTAAATCACATTAATAATACATTCCGGTGATGGAATAACGTTGTCTTAATTTGTTTAGATCATGAATAGATTTGCTGTTGTCGCGGATCCATTAGTGAAATTCGAATGGCTGACGAAGTTTCTAGAAATGTACGAGCTAGCAAATGTACATTACGTTAGCAAACAATTTTAATGGAATGCGCGAGATTTGTGTTTAATTTTAGGTTCTGTTTCAAAAACGACAAACGTTTTATATATAACGCATTTTGTATCAAACAAAACACAATATAGACTAAATTCACTAAACTAGAGGTCACGCAGTAGTCGAAATTCGACTATAATTAATGGGAATTGTAAGTTTGTACACTATTATGATTGTATTTTATACAACTATAATCACAAATTTCACCAAGACTACACTATAAAAAATATTAACAATGACAAACCATATTCTATTCTTAATTTGACAACAGACGTCAAGAACAAAAGTTTGACAATAAATAGTATGCATGCGTGTGTGCGTCAAATACATGGTATGTAGTGTGTGTAATGTTTTCTTTATTGATTTAATGTATCTTTTATGCATTATTTAAAAAAAATATTAGCATTGTGCACTTCTTCTCTATATCCTCTATAAGTGTGGAAAATTTCATACTCCTCCGTCCGCGCAATTTTCGTAAAAAGGGATACAAAGTTTTTGCTTCACGTATTAATATATAGATGTATCTACAGTATAAAACTATGACAAACCTAACAAAAATACGATATTTATTTATGGCACTAAAATGTGCCATCGGCTTAAATTATTGTAGTCTCCGTAACGTAAGCTCTCGTAACAGAGTATTACGTTATTATAACGTTGACTTTGTTAGTTAGTTGTTGGGCGGCTGCACTGGGTATCTGAACTTGTGAATCAACAAGTCCGACGCCATAAGTTGCACGAACGACTTTACCTTAAGTTTCATCTGGGTGCATTTCATGGGTTACCATAAATTCCAAGTCTTGTGCTAAACTGTACGAGTTGTTGAATTTAATATTCCGCTGTCAAGTTATAAATAGGGTTTGTTAATAATCGGGGCTTAGCATAAATAAGTCCTCTATATTTTTATTTAATGTTTTTTTTTGTATTTCATTGCAATTATTTTTTTGTTATGGTATTTATTCCCAACCCTTTTGCAGCGTGGGCCTCCCATGAAGTGCACCGACTTCCCGCTGAAAGTTACCACAATACATTGGATGCGGACAGATCTAATTATGGTGAACCTTGGGAGAGGCCTATAGTTAGCAATGGACATCCGTGAATTAATGATCTTGATCTAATTAAAAGTTTCCAAGTTTCTCATATATAAGCTCGGGCACTGACTTTCTTCTAACTCGTTAATTCAATTTGACGGGTAAATTTAAAAAAAAAAAAAAATGTTAATGATTTGCATTGAATCTTGTGTTCCTTTAATATACTTCTAATTGACATGTATATCAGAGATTGGTTTGATTAGAGTAGATCTATTCAGTGATGTTTTATTTTAAATAAATTCCGTGGTAGCAACTTTACGAATTGATTATTTAAATAATGAATTCAACATATTTATTTTATATTGGACATTTATGATATTATTTACAGCAAGCCATTGTTAAAAAAAAACGAATAAAGAAGCCGATAGACGTGATATCACTGACTTGAAAAGTAGTTTCAAGCACGATCAATAAATATAAGCTATATGTATCATAAATATAAATATAAGCTGTATGCTAGAATTGGTTAATATATGCTCGTTATTACGAACACAGGAGAAATTTGTTTAGCCAAGTCATTACCTTTCGCATAGCTATGACTGCAGAATTTACTACAAAAAACAAAGAATTCGCATTACTCTCAAACTTTGAAGCTAAATTTTCTGAAAGTGGCCTTGATATTTCATACGAAACTCTTGCTAGTAAAACGATATTGAATCACTTTAAAAAGAAGATTGAAAACAAAAATATCAATACCCCGCCAGTTGTAATGAACGAATTTCCCCGACTACACTGGGAGAGATTACAAAAGGAAATTGTGAAAAAATATACGAAGCGATATTTCGCGAACCAGTGTTTCGGACGAAACAAAGGCCGAATAATAGAAGGCCCCAAAAACTTGGTCAAAGGGAACAGCGCTAACTTGGTATCGGCACCAAGTTCCGCGGAATGACACTTATCTACTTTTACTTTATGAATTGATTGGAATGACATTGTGTGTCTAGTCAAAATTCCGACTGGAGAAATGTTCCGTTTTCTTTAAGGCCGTTTTTATTCAATGCGATTTGGATGAAGGAGCATAGCTTAGCTTAGCCCATCTGGCATTGAATGCAAAGTCTGTAAACACCATGACTATCATCATTTAGGCATTATAAAAACCATTACCCTACCTAATACGTACGCTACGCGTCATAGCCTAAATAACTTGAACCCATGCTTTTTTTTCTACATATTGCTAATAGCCTCGATAGGCGATGCTATCTTCACCGGACGTGAACAAAACACGCTTTAAATTCTCAAGACATGAATTAAGTGAAGTTGAATGAGCTTCTACGGATGAAAGATATGGAAGCGTCTCATTGAGATGGTGATCGTGAAGCCGTATCTTTTTATTAGTAACTCAACAGACTTACTTACGGATTATCGACATGTGATGTCAGTATACGCCGCTATTTAACATCAGACACGCCATTTTTGTTTCTATATTTATGTGCATTCGGCTATATATAGCCATAATCAGATGTGTTCCAAGGGGTTCGAGTTGTAGACGACATTACATTATATGTCATCAATTCATCAGTTCAGCTTTTATAACGATTATTTAAATTAAAATGTCCTCAAGCGCACAAACGATTGCACCATTCGCTCACGTTGTACATTTAACATTCATCATTTCAAATCCTTTCTCCTCAAAAATAATGGCTTCTTCATAACCTTTTTAAACTGGCTTTAATGCGATACTTTCGTTAAACTCTTCCATATTCAAAACGTGAATACTAAGGACTCGTAAACGCGTAGATAAGCCTTTATTGTTCCGTGATTCCGTGGCCGGATTAACTATTATCGTTTGTGAAATAACATTTGTGGGCGAACCCTAGTACCGAGACGTCTGATAGAAACGAATACAGAGTAATATATAGGTCTTAGTTGGGTTTTTGGCCGGAACGGAAACAATTGCGATAAAATATCATAAGATGATTCGATGTAGCGGGGCTTTGGTTGGCGATTCCATTTGTCCTTCCATTCGATTTGCAGACTTAGTCAAGATTTGTTCGATTTTTTTGCTGTCGATCTTATTAGTGAAAGGTTTGTGTGGAAGGAATGGTAACTCCTAGATTTTAATAAGCAGATGAACACATGACATACTCAATGCATCTAGCACTTTCCATTAGACGTGAAGAGGAAGACTAAATTTTGTTATACTAACGCCTAAAAGGTAATAAGTACCTTAACTCCTGAAGACATGACTTCGTCCCGGTAAATTGATAAATTCTGCTGCTTTATGGCGGAAATAAATCGAGTGCAGTATGAGAAACTTAAGTAAATATTAATTTTAATTACAAAACTAAATCTGTACTTTATAAAAGATTTTTTTTTTATATATATATAAAAGCATACGCCGTTAATGTTAAATATTTGGCTGTGCTATGTTCAAATAAGAGCAATATTAACGATATTAAAGGAAAATAAACGGTTTTAAATATTTAAACAGACTATTACTGAGATGAAAAATGTATTGCACTACACATAATATTATAGGGAAGGAAACTCTTGCTTTTTAAATTCGGTACAAAAAGAATAAAAGATGTAAAAACAGTTTGAATTAATTAATGTTTGATTCACGAACTTGCCAATACGTTAATTGTAGGTACTTTGATCATTAGCACTATGCAAAGAACATAAATTTCTATACGATTAAAATGCACATGCCTTTTTGAATTATACTATCATCAGCAATTTTTCAACCATATTCATTACAGGCGATATAAGTGTGATCACCTTATGAGGTGCTTTGGATAAATCTCGATGACAAGTAAGCCGTAAAGTCTAATGTCATAAAAATGTTCGCATGCAAACTAGAACATTCAAGATATAATTTTATCGCGAGAAAATACTGCGTATTAATTAACAAAGTAACCAGTAAACTCCAATTAATGAAGACTCCCCATAAAATCTCACAAAAGGTGTCAACCGGGGAAATGAAAAGTAACAAAAAAAACCCTGTTAAAGCTTTTAATTAAGATGTTAATAGCTTCGTTGCGAAATTTGATTAAGTTCGTGACATTGATAACGGAATTATTTAGTAATCAAATTTGCAATTTCAAGATATACAATTTACAACAATGAAGTTAAAGGATGGTTCATCTAGGGTTAGGCGGCTACCGTAAACTCTAGAAGGATAACGTAAAGTTCGCTGCTGATCTTGAGGCATGAGATCAAAGGTAATCATTGTATTGGATATCGCTTTTATTTTCGAACCGGGTGCCGATCCAGTTGATAGGTTTCCGTGCCCGAGGGGACGCGCAGAGTATGTGAGACCACCCACTAAATAATTTCCCTTACAGTATCGCCCAAAAACCGATCCCCGCCCGAGAAATATCCCAGGCAAGGTAGAGGGGTTACCGCAGTCAACACTACGGCCAGACTCGTAGCTCACCAAATGGACGTCCGGTTAGCGGAGTCAGCGCATTGGATAAAGCCTACCAACCTGACGTAACCTACAAACCGGGCGATGGTGAGAAGTATTTAGATTAAACTCATAGATTTTTATGTATTATACGTAAAGCGCTGAATACAATAAAAAAAGAAAAACATACCGGGTACTTATTGCTGTAGATGTAATCTACATATAAAAACGTGAAGCAAAACTTTGTACCCCTTTTTACGAAAATTTTACGAGCATGAAATTTCCTACACTTATAGAGAATATAGAGAAGGAGTGCAGCAAGCTATTTTTTTTAAATTATGCATAAAATATAATACATTAAATCAATAAGAAAAACAATACACAGACTACAATGAAGTTGACACACACACGCGTGCATACTATTTCTTTACTGTCATATTTTCTTATTGCATAAAGTCTGTGGTCAAATTGAGAATAGATTAATACTGTTTATCTTTATTATTATTTGTCTAAAGCGTAATCTTAGCGAAATCTGTGATTATAGAAGTATAATAATAGTCTTTGACAATAGAATCTTAATAGTGTACAAACTTATAATTTCAATTAGTTATAGTCGAATTTCGACTACCAGGGGACCACTAGTATTATCTTGAAATGTCCACTGACGCATATTTTCTACTATTGTTATATGTGATACTTTGTCAGACTTGTACCAAACACAAATGAAGATACTACGTAAACAAATATCCCTAAACCTGAAACAAAAACTCCACCTATGATCTTCAAAGGAATATAATACATAAATTTACAAAAGAACACAGCACAAAAGAATACATGAATAAAACAAAAAAAAAAAAACAAATTTAAATATCAAATGAGGTTCTATTACAGATAACGTTGACACAAGTTTTATATTTTAATGTAACCGCAGATCACAACAATCCATTACGGGCACTACGTTCAAAACAACAAAACGTACAGTCAGGAACAACATAAATATTTTGTACTTGATAATCTCCAATTGTATCACCATAAACACACAAAATGATGAACACAGAACAGAATTAACCTATGTTAAATACAATGATACAAGTAGGACATTTTGAGGACACAAGAATCTAAATTAAATTTTCCTTAAAGACAAACAGTGGTAATGCAATGTCAGGGTACAGACAGCCAAGAAGTTGCCGTGATGCCTACCATTGGATATTCTATTCACACGTCATTGCGGACCTTATTACATTAATACACCGATTTCATATGATAAATTCGAATCGATTGCGATGTGGGAGTCTCAAGAAAGCAGTAACTTTCTGGTGCCAATTTTTATTCTACTTAGCTGATAACCTTGAGAGGCTATTTCAGCTTCTCCTCGACGTGTAGATGAGCTCACGGGGCTCAAACCGAAGTGTTCCTAACACTGGCCCTAGCAAGAGCAGTGCTTCGCAGAATCTACCACCGGATCGGAAACACGACCTACTGAGAAGATCCGGCGAGAAACTCGGTGGGTTGTGTCTATGGGTTCATTTACTCGTCGAGCCCTTCATCGCAAGAGACGGGCTCGGCGAGGACGGTGACCGGTGCTTGAGGTTGCTGCTAATGAAAAGTACTCGCGCTAGTCCGCCAACCTATACTTACTACTAATAACAAAACACAACATCAAAGTGAACGCACATATGTATGTTTAATGTGGATTCGTGTTTTAAAATGCAAGACCCATTCGTGGATTATTACGAATGATACGTGTTTCGACTTAAGAAGCATGTAAACAAGACCTCATCTAACATTTAGTGTACTGCTTCCAAGATATCAGGATTGCGTCGGTGTTTTATAATTCATTCCCAGATGCGGGTTAGAGGACGTCCGCAGCACGTATACGACATGCCTGTATCTATCACAATAATTTTAGGTAACATACGTTTAAGACTCGTCGTGGCCTAAGCGATAAGATGCACGGTGTATGTACTTGTTTCAAGCGATGCGATTTTGTCGTTATTCAAATTCAAATCCCGCCCTACCTATTTCTGCCGTGAAGCAGTAATGCGTTTCGGTTTGAAGGGTGGGGCAGCCGTTGTAACTATACTGAGACCTTAGAACTTATATCTCAAGGTGTGTGGCGCATTTACGCTGTAGATGTCTATGGGCTCCAGTAACCACTTAACACCAGGTGGGCTGTGAGCTCGCCCACTCATCTAAGAAAAAAAAAAAAAACATTTGATATACGTTACACCTATTCACGAACGATCACGTTCAAGTTTTTTACCGTAATTACCGGGAAAACGGTTTTGGAAGTTCGCGTAAATATATGGCAATATGCTGGCTGTTTGTTCAGCGAGGTATTAACGCATTTCGGTTTGGAGAGTAGGGCGCCTATTAACAATAAGACCTCAAAGTCTTAAAGCGAGAGATGTTGTGATGTCTTAATTTATGTAACACTTAATACCAGGTGGGCCGGGAACTCGTTCACTCATGTTATGCACAAAAATAAATCAAGTCGTTTATACCATAAGTAATACCCGGTCACCGTCCTCGTCGAACCCGTCGCTTGCGACGAAGGGCTCTACGAGCGAACTAACCCATAGACACAGCCCACTGAGTTTCTCGCCGGATCTTCTCAGTGGGTCGCGTTTCCGATCCGGTGGTAGATTCTGCGAAGCACTGCTCTTGCTAGGGTCAGTGTTAGCAACTCTCCGGTTGAGCCCCGTGAGCTCACCTACAAACGTTAGGGTGAAGCTGAAATCTCTCAAGGCTATCAGCATAGGTAGGGAAAAAAAAAGAAGTAAAAAACGAAATAAGATCCTAAAAACAAAAACAGAATGTTCTGATTATTTGAGATTTTAAAATAAGAAATATGTTACCAAACTTAAGCATAATTTTATGAATGAAACTATTAAAGGATTCATCTTATTTGAGCCCTAATTTTTAGTAGCCCTTAGTAATGCTTTCCAAGAAACAGGTCATTCACCACACAGAAACCTACAGCGTGTGTAAAATCACAAAACTAAAATATCTCTATGTGTCAAAATAATAGAGTTTTTCTCAATGCTTTAAGTGCGCTTTATAACCTAAAGTGTCAATTTTCATTTTAATATGGACAAATAAAGAAATCGCGTTATTATTTACAAATATTATTTTTACACCAAAACACAAAAACTCACAACAGCATAAGTAACAGGCCGTCTGATTACAAGACGTTGCCTTTGACTTTGACATGTTCATAGTTTGTATTTGTGAGAGGGACAGATTCTTACATGAATAAATCACAAGCCTTCAATGTTTTATAAGGGCTTTGTCATAAATTAGGAACAAAAGCACTGAGGAAACAAATAACAGAGACCGTGTCTGGTAACTTAAATTAAAGAAACTCTTGTTCTTCAAAATGAACTAATCAATATAAATATTTTTGTCATACATGTAATTGAACAGACGGTTGAGTGACAGTGCTTCATGCCAAGCCCACCCCAATCCGTGAGATTTAAGAACCGTATTCTTAGACGAACCGATAAACGTCTTCGATTCCACCTAATAAAATTCAAGAAAATCGATATAATAAAAAATATTCAATTTAATTATTACTTTTTTTAGCTAATTTTGATGCTGTTTACAAAAATATCTAATTTGAAACCCATTAACGTTAATGTTACGTAGGTAATTTTTTTTTTTTTTAATTTAAAAAATCGTCTAATTGATTCGAATAAGCTGTAATCAAAATTTAAATTTTTATTTATTTACGGCACTACGTTTTTACAATAAAAAAAACCCAAAGCCTTGGACACGCCGGTAGGCGCTAAGACCGTTTTGTAGCAAATAACAAACGACTCCCGGATCACAGGGATTGGAACGTGGCTGCATTGTTTACGGGCCCTGGGAGAAAAATAAATGTTCCTGGGATAAAAGGTGACATATAAGCTTTACGAAGCGTTTGCAAGAACACAAGTCGATTTACGTTCTATTCCGTCTCTCGCTATGTTATGTTGAATGTATTTTGACGCTTCGTAAGCCAAGGTATTATGTTTTGAGATATTAGTTTCTGTCACCAATCAATCTTAAGGTTTTACTCAAGCTTGATTACGCGAAAACGTGATGGAAATTTTGGATGAAAATTTTACAAGTTAAATATCTTAGACATACTATAAAGAATTGATAATAAAAGCGTCTTTTTTAAGTATGCGACGATATTTTTCATATGAACTGATATGATAGTTTGCTTTAAATATTGTTCTTGTATGCTTAATAATAGAACATTGCATAATAGCGTTTTCGTTGCTTAATTAGAGGCTCAGCAATGCCTCTGTCATTGACAATGTTATTAGCGACGGTAAACATTAAAATTCAAGGAAATCCAAAGTTCGCCATCTTTCGTTGGCACTTGAGAAAAAAAAAACCTTAATGCACAAATAACTGAAAGTTTTCAGACGGAAATGAGAAATTTCTCGTAAAAGCTGTCAACTGAAGGAGCCTGGTTGCTTTAAGAAATACATCCACCGAAATAAATATAAGAGCCATCTTTCAGTTAACCTAATACGATTTTGTTTTACTTTATAAATTCTGATACATTTCTGCTGTGATATAAAATTCTGTCATATAAATTTTATTGAAATTACAGGCTGACAGCGATTTCGTGGATGTTAGCAAACTTTAAATAACAAATGACATAGGATCTGTCTCGAATACAATGGTTAAGTTGACAAAATTAACCAAAACTATCAAACGCAAAAATTACGTTTTATTTTTTAACTCTCTACATCACACCGCTCTTGCATCTTCAAAATAGGCTATTACATAGTAATCTTCTTTTTCTCCACCTTATCCCACTAGGTGGGGTCGGCACAGCTAATTTTTCTCTTCCATTCTCTTCTATCAGCCGTCATCTCAACACTCACTCCTCTCTCTCTCATATCGTCATTCACACACTCCATCCATGTCTTCTTCGGTCGACCTCTTCCCCCTCTACCTTGCACTACCATTTCCATACTTCTCCTAGTCACATGCATCTTCTCTCTACGCATCACATGTCCATACCACGCTAACCGTCCGCTCCTTAACTTGTTGTTTACCGGGGCCACTTTCACACTTCCTCTGATATACTCATTCTATTACATAGTAATAGTATGTTCAAAATCAATCAAACGGTATTTCTAAATCAAACTAATCTTATTTTCCCTACCTATTCGCTGGTATTCTAAGGGCTGGAATAGCAGCTATGCACGGATGGGTAGGTGAGCTTATATGAGCTATAGTGAGGGTTCAGCCTGAGAGAATTTGGTAACACTAGGTCTAGGAAGAATAATGCTTGGATACTACTAGGATAGTACTATCGGATCGGAATCGCGAAACGCTGAGAAGATCTGACGAAAACTCACTGGGTTCTGTCTGTGGGTTAGTTCGCGTTATTTGGGTTAGTGTCGAATTCTTTGTCTTTTTTTTTTTATTGCTTAGGTGGGTGGACGAGCTCTCAGCCCACCTGGTGTTAAGTGGTTACTGGAGCCCATAGACATCCACAACGTAAATGCGCCACCCACCTTGAGATACAAGTTCTAAGGTCTCAAGTATAGTTACAACGGCTGCCCCACCCTTCAAACCGAAACGCATTACTGCTTCACGGCAGAAATAGGCAGGATGATGGTACCCACCCACACGGACTCACAAGAGGTCCTACCACCAGTAATTACGCAAATTATAATTTTGCGGGTTTCATTTTTATTACACGATGTTATTCCCTCACCGTGGAAGTCAATCGTGAACATTTGTTGAGTACGTATTTCATTAGAAAAATTGGTACCCGCCTGCGGGATTCGAATACCGGTGCATCGCTTCAACGCGAATGCACCGGACGTCTTATCCGTTAGGCCACGACGACGTCTATTATTTTTATATATTGACAAGCGGCCCGCTCCGGTTCCGCTCGGGTTTTTAACGACAATTTCAACGATATTTGACTTTGTTTTATTTTTTTTAAATAAAATAACACTTATTTCGGTATAACTATAATAGTTAGTACATATACTGTAATACATATACTGTCGGGACATTTTTTGTAAATAATAATGTGTTCTAGAACGTTGTAGTACATTATTTTATTCTATTATCAATAGTTTTCGCAGGGCGCGCGATGTAAAGAATATTTTACGGAATGTTTTACCCCTTGGGTTACATTATTGGAGTTTTAATAAGGATCCCTAATTTTTTTTAAAAAGATTATAGCCAATGTCACTCGAGATTAGTGTAGCTTCCAAACAGTGAAAGAATTTTTCAAATCGGTTCAGTAGTTTCAGAGCCTATTCAATACAAACAAACAAACAAATCTTTCCTCTTTATAATATTAGTATAGATATCTTGATATCAACACTTTTAGAGTTTATTCTATGTACCCGATGTGAACATAATACAAAACACAGTTGAAACCCAGGTGGCTCCTTAGAATTTCTGAGCCACATCATAAGGTTTCGCTCAAGACGCCTTGAGGCCATCTTGCGAGCTAATCAGCCGTGCATACTGCTAACGAAGTTCGAACTCCACGCCAATATGTAACATTATACATAATATATGGCGTACATGAAACAATATTTTGATAGAAAATTCCATATGAAGAAATTGTTATATCTTCTTAGATAAAAAAAATATATTTAATACTAGCTGACCCGGCAGACTTCGTAGTGCCTCAGTCGATAAATAAAAGACCTAAACTTTGGTATAAAATAAACTTAAAACAACAAAAGGAATCCGACGGACGGGGGACACAACAAAGGGGAAACAAAATTGTTTTTTATTTATTTAATTCCGAGCATTTTCATTTATCTACCTTTTAAACCTTCTCTGGACTTCCACAAATAATTCAAGACCAAAATTAGCCAAATCGGTCTAGCCGTTCTCGAGTTTTAGCGAGACTAACGAACAGCAATTCATTTTTATATAGATTTCAAATTGCACTTTAACCTTACAATACGCTTCAGTATAAAATTTTATTTAAGACAAAAATACATTTTAAACGATCTATACATCCACTCATCATTTATTTGGGCTTCAGTAGTCACTAGATGGGTTCACCCGTTTATATGTAGATTTCAAAAAATCATCAACCTTAGTTTAGTACGTTCGTCGTATGTAATGGCCACCATCACATAAGTCACGACAAAGAAAAGGATATAACTACATCCATCCATATGCCAATCAATTTTTATACAGATTCGCTTAGGTCTGGATCACCAAACTATATAATATAATAATAAAAATATCAAACTATTCAAAATAAAAATTATAAAAATCGTTCTTTCTGTCCAAGTCTTTAAGATGATAATGCTTTAACTACCGCGTTTCTTAACGTCTGCGAGATTTCAATCAAGTAACAAATCGTGTTTATGTTATTTGTGATATTATAATTGATTTACTGCATTAGCAATTTCATGATTTTGGACTTGCGTCGGAGAAGCTACTGAATCTGTATGTATAATAAGGTATATTTATGATTGTATTTGGAATCACTCTCATAAAATAATTTGTGATGTTGACTTTAAGGCGAAATTCACTATTGGGAGTCAAGTGTGTGATTTCTTTTTTTTCCCTACCTATGCTGATAACCTCGAGAGGCTATTTCAGCTTCGCCCTAACATGTAGATGAGCTCACGGGGCTCAAACTGGAGTGTTGCTAACACTAGCCCTAGCAAGAGCAGTGCTTCGCAAAATTTACCACCGGATCGGAAACGCGACCCACTGAGAAGATCCGGCGAGAAACTCAATGGGCTGTGTCTATGGGTTAATTCGCTGGTCGAGTCCCTCGTCGCAAGCGACGGGTTCGACGAGGACGGTGACCGGGGTGTGAAATAAACCAGGTTCGATCATAAGATCCGAAGATATAAAAATAAAAGTACATTATCTCATGACCCTGAAAAACAAAATAAGATGAATTCCTATTTCTTGTAAAAAAAACAAATTATAGTTGTATACAACAAATATAAATGTTTTCTTTAAATATGAACGCCTGGAATTTCAAAGCACACTTAGCACCGTCTAAATTACATGAAAGAAGTTACTGATCCATGTGTTTTCTTAAAGGCACCCATTAGAATGCATTCTGAATTAAACAGACCGCCGACTACAAGTCAATGTAATCTGAAATTAAAATCAAAAAATTTGCCACTTTGACTCTTATTTTCAAAGAATAAAGTGCAGGCTAAATTTGGAAACTGTAGGATAGATTTTCAATTGCAAATAGTCATTCCGCAAATTTGCTAATTACGGTACGCTTAGAAAAAAATCAACTTGAAAATAACTAATTATTTTTTTCACATAGAAAAATCCATTGGAAGCTATTTATTTCTCCGACCGATATTCTATTCGTCAAAGTTGACGTTATGTAATTACAAGTCATTAGGTACGTATCCGCAAATGCGACGGCATTAGGCTGTTGTACCTTCAGTGTATTCGAAAATATAATTATGTGAAACTTACTAAGCTGTTTTTCGGGTTAATGGGTTTCAATGGCTATTATTGAGGGTGTAAAGAAATTTAGGCTATAACGTTATCTTTTGTCGTTTACGGGGTAACGTTTGTTTAGGCTTGAGGGAATCAACTGGTATTTTTTTGGAATGGAAGTCATTTGTTCATTTAATGTGTTGCTTGTTTGTTATGAAAATGTTTGCTCTAAATTTTGTATTTGCATGTTGACGACACTTCCAATGAATTAACAGATTAGTAGCAAACGCCTTTAAGTTAAGAGCAGCTTATGATTTCATGGTGAAAAATGATATAAGAATCCCGGTTACCGTAATCGTTGAAAAGATTGACATGCAATCTAGCCCCTAGCATCAGCCCGTCGAGTTTCTGGTCGGATCATCTTAAAGTGTCTTGATTCTCTCTCGGTAGTATATGCATTAGAGAAAGAGCTGTTAGGCCTCCTTCGGGCGCTGTGCAGATTTTTGCAAATCCCATCCCTCCTGAGCCCGTGCTCGCCCACCTTTTTTTTTATTGGCCATGTAGGCAACCGAGCACACCTGATGGTGAGTGGTTACCGTCGCCCATGGACTTCAGCAACGCCAGGGGCAGAGCTTAGCCGCTGTCTACAACCTATCCTACTGCCCACCTATCCTATTGAAGCTAAAAAGGTCATCCAGCCACAACCAATCCTTCCATACCAAATCAAATAGAAATGATCTGTTTTACATTCATTTATCGTCGGCTGAAAGACAGCCTTGCGTAAGGCCTACCCACACTTTCTTTTAATGAGCGGTTGTTCAAAACTTTTTGACCCCAATAGTATAATTTCTAAGCAATGTGTTCCCGTTCGCTTCAAACTTGAAATTCTTCAAACAATATAGATTACCTTGGATCTCCTACGAATCTTCCTATATAATGTTTCAATCACGCAGGGAATTTCGAGACCTCTTTATTGGTCTTCGCTTCGATTTATTTGATTTACCACTATTTCATTTTGTTATTACTTCTAATAATTACTATTGCTTATTTAGTTTTCGTCTCTATACTTAAAAATTGTGACAAATCAACACAAAGATTACTTTAAAAATAATTCATTCGAATCAGATAGAGACATATTATGTCGATGTACCTATATATTTTTAAATGAAGTCGACAACAAGAGAAAATTTTAAATTACTAATTCTTTTAATTATTGTTGTTGTTTTCGTATGCAAATTTCTATGTACTTTATTTTGTACCGATAATTCGTCGTTTAAGTCAGATATTGTTAATGACAAAATTATATCAATCAAGATACCGTGAGCAGTCAGGGCGTTCAATATCCATCGCTACCACTTATAACTCATTCGTCCGTAGCTCCAAATATCGTCGCCTGTTTCTCTCCCTAATACTAATCCCCTAATTTTCATATTTTTTTTAAAAAAAAACTTTTACTATTTTATATTTTTACTATTTAATTTATTATAAAAAAAAGAACACAATATTCCTAACCTAAAAGTACATGTCATTATCCGGAACACGCTTCGTCAGATTACAGAAATAAAGTTATCAGCAACATGCTTCGTCAAAAAAATTTTATATTGTGTACTAATTGTTACAAGCCCTCACATTTGGGTACCAGAATTCTACCTATATCTAGCACGAACCAATACTGCGTTCAGATTTCGAGGACATAAAAGCCGTGAGCACATTTATGAGTTAGATCGTATGCCTGGATCGCGGTATACGATCCTACCTCCGATTTTGGTTACCGTTTAAAATCATGTGGATCGAGTACGGCCAACTTATGAAAATTTGGTTACCGCAAAAAAAAGAAAATGTCGGTTTTGAGAAATAGAGTGGCCGATGCTATTTTTATTAGAATTCGAAACTTCGAACTTAATTCTCACGAATGCAGATTTCATCTTGTAGCATCTATGAGATCTGATGAACGCTTGACACTAGATGTACTTACGGTGAGTTCGTTCGTCTGTCTATCTTAATTAAAAAAAAAAACTAAATTTCTTAATATTTCATTAAAGCCTTAGATTATTAGCCTTTCATTAGATTTTGCTACATCTATGGAAATACGTTTGACGTTTTCAATATAACTTTAAAATTTTGTAACCGAATCAACTTCTTGTTTCTGTCGCGTAAGTCATGTCGACTTCCCGTACGGATGAAACATACGTTCTACGATTACTAATATATAATTTTTTTAAGCCGATACGGTTGTTTTTTAATCCAGTTATTTTGGCCAAAAATGTAGCTGCTATTTTCGAAATTGACTTTTTTGAGTATTAAAATTATTGGACAAAAAAAAATTATTTGAAATTTATATTATCTAACATAATAAATATCCTGAATAGGAACAATTGGATAAATAATCAATTCCTTTAATTTTAAATCAGGCTTGTTACTTAAACTCTTTCATTAGTTTTTAAACTGTTCTTATTTATTTTTCAAATATATTAAAAAAAAGTGGATAAATATAAAATGTGCAGCAGGTACTTATTGCATACGTATAATTGTTTAAAATTGACCTACCTGTAAAAAATTGTTGTATAACTTTCTATGCTACAATTTAAAGAAAAAGAAAAAATATAAGTTTTTGCAATATTTAATGTAGTAAAATAATATTATCAGTTACTCTAACCGATTAATTTGGCTATGTAAATTGGTTATCGATTTTCTTTCTACAAAAACAAGACGAATTCCAATTCAACAACAAAAACAATTCTAACTGTATAGAACTTTTTTCTAACCCCGAAAACTTATGAAACTTTTGGACGGCCCGTGAGCGTTGCTCCAGAAAAAGTTTCAAGTTTTCCTTTCTCACGTCTCAGTGAATGCAGAGTTGCATCTCGGGTGCGTCCGCGTGTACCGAACTTATCGCGACAACTGCTTGCCTGAAGCCCCATCATTGTCGACGACAGCCAAGCATCTCTTCGGCGTGACAACAGCGCAAGCGCGCCCAAACTCCACCCACAAAAACTTTTCGTACCGAAACCGTGTGGAACTGAAACTTTGTTGTTCTTTATTGTGTAGCCTGTTGTTTTTTTTTTTTTATCGAGGTCTTTGCGAAAACAGAATGATTTCGAAAAGTTATAATTAATCGGTACTAAGAGGGGATGTTTAACGGGTGCCGGAACAACAATGATTACACACTTTATGACCTTCAATTGTGAATACGTTATTTTTATTAACAGGCTTTAATTAGCTTGGTGTGTAAAAGTATGTATGTATAATATATTTTTGTACGTAACGGAATTTTTGAAGGATATTTCCACTGACTGCAACACGTCCTTTTCACTTGATATTTTACAAACGAATCAAAAGCCGATGACAATGCAATATTTTTTTAATTATAACTTCGTTTAAAAAAAAATATCTGTACTTCAGTTTGCTATTTAAGCGTGTGTTTTTGTGTTTTTAAAAAACATACATAATTACTATTCGGAATGTTTGTTTTGATTTTTCAGTTATAAATTTTTTAATTTTAATGTGTGTTAGTTTTGTAATTTTCACAGTCTTAACAAAATATGAGAACATTTATTGTCATTAAAGTAGCAAACAAAAAAATTAAAAGTAAAAATAAATATACTAAAAATCATATCAACTAATAAAACAATATAGCTTTAAAACTTAAAACGTGCCTTAAGCTCAATTTTTCAAGCTCCAATCGGATAAAGCAATAGTTACCACTAAGTTTTATAAAGTATTGATGTGAATTGTATGGAACTCGTTTCGAATGTTACCGAAATTAATGAATTCAACTTTAGTAATTTATCAGTTTAATGCGATCCACCGAAGCTTAGCGAGCTTATTCGTTGGATTCAAGACACATTTGTGTGGTTTTTTGCACTAAACGACTAGATAAGCTTACTGCTACCTGGTATTAAAACATAAAAGATTTTATGACTGTCCCACCCTTCAAACTGGATGGTACTACCTTTTTTTCATTGGATTCATTGAACAAAATACCGAACCAACAAATGCGTCCTTACCGAGCTCAAGATTCTGAGGCAGCTCAACACTATGCGTGCGGAGGAGTTTCGAGTTCTTTGGACACAGTGTCAGAAAGAAAGATGACAATTCACAAAAGCTGCCATTAAAGGCAAGATATACGAAAGCAGGCCCAGAGATAGAAATCCAAAACCGACTACCTATGTCAAATCAGACTAAATATGCTCTACTCTTAACACATCAGTCAACGTTACCATCCAGACAGCCGAAGACAGGCAGGCTAAGTATTAAATAATTCGTTAGAACGCTAATACGGGAAGTTCTACTAATGAAGATGAGATTGCTCACATCTCTTGACAGTAGTGTTATTATGACTCCGGTACCCATTCAACAATAACAAAATCTTTTTTTTGTTTACTAACTATACTAACTACTAGTAGGATAACTATTAGTAGGATCGAGGGGCTATTATAGCTTCACCCAACTAATAGGTGAGCTCACAAGAACACAGCATTTACTAACATCTTCGTTAGTAAGAACAGTGCTTCGCTGAATCTACAACCGGATTGGAATCGCGACCCTCTGAGAAGATTCAGTTAGAGGCTCAGTGGCCTGTCTATGAGCTAGGCCGGTCGCATTTAAGCAGTTCAGTATGAGCGGTGCTTGAACTTCTTAAAAGCGCCGAGAGCGAATTGAGAGCATCCGAAAGAACATGCCTAGAACGACGGCGTTTGTTCGTTGCAAAAATCACTATCAAGACGTCAGTTCAGCTAGTAAATTTGTCACGAAAACTGACGAATATTGTCAAAAAAAGACATCTGAGACGAGCTACTTATCCCAGGCACGTACTGCTTAATTTTTTGAACAAGGTAGACGCTCCGAAAGACGTGAAAAGTCGTCGTCACAGAGTGGATAGGGAGAGCGTAAAACAGCAGTTTCGCTTGGAAATAAGTAAGATCAAGCTTGCTTCATTAGCAGTGATACGATAGTACGGAAACTCCAACTTGAGGATCGCTTAACAAAGTGAATGAAATCTCTCTGTGTACACATAACTCTTTTAAAGTAGCCACTCATTATGTCTCCTGAACGACGTGATACAGAATTATAAAAAACAAAAACAAACAAATATCTTAACTACATTTCTAAGTAAAACCTTTCGGGTTCTTAAAGCGCCCGTCAATGTATCCCGAGGAAAATAACTCCGCAGATAGAAGCCCACTGGAGGCTTCTGTATTCCAGATGTAAAACGTGAATATAAAACAACAATCGCTCGTGAAGTTTACAGATAGGTATAAAAGCGGCAACGAGCCTCCTTCAGCTTTTGCTGAAAATATTTACAATTTTATTGTTCCTCAGGTGACAATGAGCTTGTTAATTTTTCTTAGACATCATAATGCGACAGGCTACTTTAGGTTAACAAAAGAAGTTTTGTTTGTGTTAATAAAAATCAATGTTTGTTTGTTTGTTTCTCCTCTGTGCGTTGTGTGTCAGCATTTCAGAAAAGGTTTCCGTTTTTCATGAAATTAGCGATAAATACAGCGGTTAACCGAATTAATATTAGGAAAATACGAATCCAAAACAACACACTCGATATTAAATAACTAATAAAACTTCTTGTTGCCTCACTCTGGACAGCGTATTCGAAAAATAGTTCAGTCATCAAAGACTATACTCAACATATCTCATTCAAATTAATTATCGCAAGTTATTTAATATACGCACAAACAAATGCATATATACAAACAGAAGTTCGTATATAGGGTGTTCCAAATTGACTTTTCATTTTGAGTAGCGCGCTATTTTATTAGTCAAGCCGTGATCACTTGACAAAAACCGCTAATGGGAAGACCGTGTATTAGACACACACGACTTTATAAAATAATACATTAGCTTGATACCTTTAAAAAGAAATTTGTTTCCTTTGTCAACATTGAGTGTTATTTTGCGATTTAGTGGTAAACTTTTTATTTTTTAAATTGCACATTTGCTTCTTAGCAAAATTTGTTTTTATAAAGAATGGTTGAGAATCAGCTGAGTTTTTTAACTTAATAGAAAAGAATACCTCCAGTATAAATTAATATGTCTTAGACCATATAATTTTTTTTTTATTGCTTAGATGTGTGGACGAGCACAGCCCACCTGGTGTTAAGTGGTTACTGGAACCCATAGACATCTACAACGTAAATGTGCCACACACCTTGAGATATAAGTTCTAAGGTCTCAGTATAGTTCCACGGCTGCCCCGCCCTTCAAACCGAAACGCATTACTGCTTCACGGCAGAAATAGGTGGGTAATTTGTAGTTCAAAAGCACCAAAAATACACATAACAGCAAACCGAAATGTTTTTTTTTTATCTTTTACTCTATAAACAATTAATTAAACATTGAATTAGCTCTCCAATATATTCAGAATCACATGGTCATCTTGCCTCATACTAGGATTCCTGGTACATAGGGAACCATAAATGATATAATTACGTTAAGTAACGCTATTACGATTATATACGTTTCAATAAATACATAGCTATAGATAAAACACCCAGCAATAAAGAGCAAACAAACTTGTTCTTCACAATAATGTTTTCCCGATGTGGAAATCTTACTCACGGTCTTCAGTGATTCCGGCTAGATTTAGATGTAATATTTATTTGTCGCATCCGGACACGACAAACGTAACGATAGCGCGCCATCTAGTGGGCGTGAACCGTAACTACTCGTCAAACGTCGGCTCTGTTCGGGTGGCGTGCTTCAGCAGAGTCGAGATGTCGAGTGTTAAGTGGTTACACGAGCCTATAGACATCTACAACGAAAATGCGCCACCCACCTTGAGATATAAGTTCTGAGGTCTCAAGTATGCTGCATACAACGGCTGCCCCATCCTTCAAACCGAAACGCATTACTGCTTCACGGCAGACACAGGCAGGGTGGTGGTACCTACCTTTGCGGACTCACAAGAGATCCTACCACCAGTAAAGACCTGCCTGACTTACAATCTATGCTGACTTAGGATGAGTGAAGACGTGTCGGAACTGTCATCGTTTTGTGCTGCGCAACCTCTTTGCACGATTACTATACGCTCACTGTGTCAGGAAATAGTGAAGATAGCAGCGCCTTCTGCGACATTTTCAACTTTCAAACCTTACCATACAGGTTAAGACTAATACATAATACATTCTACATTCATACTACATAATACATTCACACATAATACATTTTCATTTTATAAGTAAATACAACCTAATACGAAATTGAGGTTAATGGTACATATGTATGTATGTATGTATGTATGCTTTTATTAGTACTACGAGACTTGTCCTTAAAAAATAATAAAAAATGCGGCCCCTACATATTCGACGTGAATGGAAGCGCTTTCTCTGTGCAGGAGGTAATGGTCTTTATTATGAACCCATGCAAGAATTTATTACGTTCATTCCACGGCTGTACAAATGTTGAGATTAATTCTAGACAAACTGCGTATAGAATGTTCTGAATGAGCTGTTAGCTAACCTGCTCTTTCCATTGTTGGACAGAGTGGCTGCAGTTCTGTAGATACCCAAAAAATATGTTCTCACCCTTCAAATGGAAACGTATTACTGCTCTAAGGCAAAAATAGACGTAGTTCTACCCGTTCGGCCTCATCAGAATATCAATCAACGTACCAAACACTCACTAATTGTATCGTTGGATGAGATTACCTACGCCGTACGTCATTTTTATGACATGACGAAATTATTATAAACTAGCTGACCCGGCAGACTTCGTAGTGCCGCAATCGATAAATAAAAGACCTAAACTTTTGTATAAAATAAATTTAAAAACAAACAAAAGGAATCCGTCCGACGGTGGACACATCAAAGGAAAAACAAAATTGTTATTTTTATTTAATTCTGAGCATTTTCATATTTATCTACCTTTTAAACCTTGGACTTCCACAAATAATTCAAGACCAAAATTCGCCAAATCGGCCCAGCCGTTCTCGAGTTTTAGCGAGACTAACGAACAGCAATTCATTTTGATATATATAGGTATATAGATTATTATAACTATACTGAGACCTTACAACTTATATCTCAAGGTGGCGCAAGGAGGCGCATTTGCGTTGTAAATGTCTATGGGCTCCGGTAACCACTTAACACCAGGTGGGCTGTGAGCTCGTCCACACAACTAAGCAATAAAAAAAATAATTAAAAATCCCGTTTCAACGTGGGTGGTAGCATTCAGGTTAATGGGCTCGGTAATCATCCATGCAATAAAAATAATGAAGAAGCGAATAGCACTATGACTACTACAAGTAACGAGCCCAAAATAAAAGCAAAAGTCTAATAATCAAATACAGTACCTGACGATAAATGCTACACATCGACCTTTAGAACGACACAACCGGCTAATTTCGACTTCGTAGAGCATACGACGTTATAGACAGAGATAACGATGTGCAATATTTAACGCCGGGTACTGTACTATATCTAAAAATACTTATGACAATATAATTTTCATACAAAATTGGTTTTACGACGTTGTTGTATGTAAATAAGCTGTAATATGTCCGCGGTCGCTTCTGATACGAGGTTAAACTCCGAACGTTCCGGCCGGTGTGCCGACCATTATGTTTAATATTACAATATTGAAATTCAAGTACTTAGGATAGCACAAAACCCCCTCGGCAATACGGTCAAAATTCATAATCTACACGTATTTTCACTTGGTTGGGTAGTACGGTCTCTGACTATTGTCTTTGATCGGCAACCACATCATACATCACAATAGAACACAAACAGGATTAATTAGCTATGTTTCGCTGCATTCAAAACATCAGAAAAACAAACAGACAAAACTCAATTTTAAATGACCCCATAAAATAGCACACTGGGTAAATTAAAAGCTAAATAACTTAATATGTAATTTTGTTAATAAAGTTGTTTTAAGTTGTATCCTATGAATAAGTTATATTTCATATTTAAAAATGCGGATTAAATTGAGCAAAGTGAATATAATATAATATAACTAAGTGACTATATAAATGATTATTGTTTTTTTATTTATTTATAAAAGCGCCTTCGATTATTATCAGTAATATGTGATGAGCGGTGTGTCCACGCATCGAACGCGTGGACAACAGCGGCGGGAGACGCGGCGGAAGTGGTGACGTCAGCTACCCTACTGATGCCATCGGCCCCTGGGTAGAGGCGACACACACGCCCCATCCGCCATTGTAATGGCGGTAAGTTTTCTTCCTTGAGAAGCACAACGTCCCCACAGGCGAGGCCTTGTTGCCCGGTGCGCCATTTGGTACGCTGCTGCAACTCGGAGATGTACTCCCGGCGCCATCGCTCCCAGAAGTGCTGNGGGAGCGATGGCGCCGGGAGTACATCTCCGAGTTGCAGCAGCGTACCAAATGGCGCACCGGGCAACAAGGCCTCGCCTGTGGGGACGTTGTGCTTCTCAAGGAAGAAAACTTACCGCCATTACAATGGCGGATGGGGCGTGTGTGTCGCCTCTACCCAGGGGCCGATGGCATCAGTAGGGTAGCTGACGTCACCACTTCGAGGGGCACTATGCGAAGGGCCATCAACAAGCTATGTCTTCTGCCCACTTCAGAATCTAAAGATGATCACGAAGCAGAGAGAGCCGTCTCTTCGATCTCGTCTACTTTCTGAAAGCCAAGGCTTTCAACGCGCCGGAGGATGTCCACGCATCGAACGCGTGGACAACAGCGGCGGGAGACGCGGCGGACGGGGGGACGCATCAGCTGATCGCGATCGCCGACAGACTCGATCAACAGCGGACGTTTCGACCGCACATAAGAATTTAATGTTAATCTCCAAATTTATAAAGTACATATTAATTATTATAAAGCGAGTTGTATTATTGGAGTTTTATTAACAGGTGTTTTTTTTCAGGCACTTGGACTCTAAAGTATCGAATGCCCGTAAGGATCAATTTTCTTTAACGCAAAGTTGTAATTCAATTTATTATTTCAAGCGGTTTCCTTGCGCGATAACCCTTGAAAAGTTTGATACATCGTTCATCCAATAAACGAATAAGAGGTTGTTAGGAAGTGTTCTCTCATATTTTTTATTTACTTAGGTCCCCTTTGACTTGCATTACATTATCTCAATTGTACTCGGATTTAAGAACCTTTTTTTTATTTATTGACCGGTAAACGAGCTCACGTCCTATCTGGTGTTAAGTGGTTACCACAGCACATTGACATCATAATGTGAATCATGCCACCTACCTTCAGACATGAGATCTAAATCTCAATTGTAAATTATGACGATATTCCCACCCTTCAAACCCACAACTGTTTCGCGGCAAAAAAGGACAGGGTACCTTTATGCAGGGTGAGTAAGAGGTATATACAGAGTGAGAAGTGCCACCTACCCCTGCGGTAAGCCCTTCCACTAGTAATCACCAGTGGGTACTAATAGTAATCATTGCTGGTACAATACTCAGCCATTGCTACTGCCCATTCTATGAAGAATACCTTAACTCTTGGGTTGGTTCTATTCAAAGTTATCACACAGCCAGAAGTGTCTCTTTACTTCTTAAATTTACGCAAATCACACACACAGGTAATTTAATAAACAAGGTCTGTCGATGAAATCTCAATTAGATTATTAACCTTGTCTTAATTACACATGTAACTTCCTTTAGAACAGGATGTCTTTATGTCGAATGTATTCCCAAAAGCATTAATGAAATGAATAGAAAATATGTGCAGAAATTAATTAAACGTTAACGCGATTGGTGGTTCGAAGACTTTCTATTTAGTCACATAAAATTAATTTATTATTTAAAACTAGTAACGTAACTACGTGATCGTAATAAACGTAATCTAGCCTACTCCGTTTGCCTTTGCTTAGAATAAATTTGTGCTACTCTCACAGACACTGAGGTCCATAAACATCTCAAAAAAAATTTCGCGGCTTGTGTTTTTACCTTTTTTGTAGTAAAATTTGAAAATGTATCGAATCTCTTCATTAGATTCACTCATCTTGACAGTACGAAAAATAAATAAAAATCACACATTTTCCTAATTTGAATATGGAATTATCTTCTTTAAAATTTAAACTTTTAATGATACCAAAACCAGCCAGATACAAATAGCCAAAGAGCTTTTATTACAAGTTCATACATACTATAATGCGAAAAGACTTTTTCCCTAACCTATTATAATTGCCGTTGTACAATACTATCAATTTGAAACGTAAATTGAGTATGGCTGGCAATAAATTATAAATTCAAGTGAATTATATTTAAAAAATAAATGATATAATAGTTTGAAAAAACTAAAAAACACGTTTTTATAGAAAATCAAACTAAACAATAGAAAACAAATTTACTGTAAAAAAAGTGTGTAGTAAATGAACACTACTCGTTATTCGCTTGAATGTGATAACACATGTATTATTTTTGATAATTCTAAGCGGTCATCATGTTGGTTAGATCCTTGTTCAGCTTCAAGTCTATGTCCCTAAATCAAAGTTTACCCTTATAAATTCATGGTCACTATTTGATAGTCTAGTGTCGGTCTAAATGATGACAGATTCGTACCAAAAGCACCGGCACTGCTGCAGATATATATTGTGAGTACCTAATTGGACACAATCATGGAGAATCTTGTGAATAACCTGATTGATCCTATCCGAATTGAAGTTCGTCGTGGCCTAAAGGATAAGACAAAATTATAAGTTGCGTAATTACTAGTGGTAGGACGTCTTGTGAGTCCACACGGGTAGGTACCCTCACGACCTGTTTCAACCGTGAAGCAGTAATGCGTGTTTCGGTTTGAAAGGCGGGGCAGCCGTTGAACTGTTAAAAGTGAGACCTTACAACTCATGTCTCAAGGCGGGTGGCGGTATTAATGTTGTAGATGTCTATGGGCTCCTGTCACCACTTAATATCAGGTGGACCGTGAGCTCGTCCACCTATTGAAGCATTAAAAAATAAAACGACCAGCTTTGGTTAATCGCTCGACAACGCTGCTCCTACACAACAATACTCAACCTCATATAGCTCAAAGCTGCAAAGGCTATATTTTCATCATCCACCGTAATCGCCCTACCTTGCGTCGATAAACTTTCACTCTTTCCAAAGTTTGGGCAACTTCTTGGCAAGAAAGAAAACAATACCGGAGAAGCAGTACAAAATTCCTCCGAAGAGTTTGTTGATTGTAGTTTGACTTATTTACAAAGAGTTCGACGTGCAACCTAGTCCATGAATCAGCCCGCTGTATTTCTCGCCGGATCTTCTCAGCAGGTCGCGATTCCGATCCGGTAGTAGATTCATTTGCGAAGCAGCTGCACTTGGGTTGCTAGGTCTCTTTCGAAGGCGCTCGGTAAGCTGTTAACAAATCCCACCACTCCTGGCTGAGCCTTTGCTCGCCCACCTGTCCTGGTCAAACTGGAAAGGCCTCCGAGCCACCAGTAAACCTTCAATCATAAAAAAAGTTGGTTTATCTAATGAACATTGTCATCAGCTTATATTTACGTCAACCAAGTAGTAAGGCATTAAGGCAATGGCCTTGAAAGAAAAACAATAATTATATTGTACATTACGGCCTGTATTCAAAAATAAACTCGCAATGCGAAGACAAAAAAAATGAATGCCACGTACAACAATAGAACACGTAAATAACATATTAACGTGTTGATTCAACTTATAATTTCGACTGAGTTCTTTCGTGTCGGCTTTATAATAACATCCAGTCACGTAAATCATTGTGGCGAGAATTAAACGGTTCAACCTAAATTAGTCGGTTTATTGATTTCTAAACAATCAGTTGTATAGAAACTCGATCTTTTTTTCGATATGATGTTTTATGTAAGTAATTTTAGATTATTTTTAATTGTGTAGTATTATGTATTCAAGTCATCGTGACCTAAGCGATAAGACGTCCGGTGCATTCGTATCTAGCGATGCACCGGTGTTCGAATCTCGCAGGCGGGTACCAATTTTTCTAATGAAATACGTACTCAAGAAATGTTCACGATTGACTTCCACGGTGAAGGAATAACATCGTGTAATAAAAATCAAACCCGCAAAATCAATCAATTTCAATCAATCAATTTCTGTATATGCCACAACCTTGCCCATTTCTGCCGTGAAGCAGTAATGCGTTTCGGTTTGAAGGGTGGGGCAGCCGTTGTAATGTAAAAACTGAGACCTTAGAACTCATATCTCGAGGTAGATGATGGCATTTACGTCGTAGATGCCTATGGGCTCCTGGAACCACTTAATAAAAAACAGCAACAACGTTAACGTCGCCGAAAATAATACCGAGATTTTGTAGATAATGAGACTGAGATTGTCTCAGAGTTCATGTCTCAAAGCGGTTACCCTGAGATATGATTTCTAATTCTCAATTTTATTGTCCTTCAAATTGAAATGCATTACTACTTCACGGCCGAAACAGGGGGTAGTGGTACCTACCCGTACGGACTCACAAAACGCAATACCGTCATTATACACATACATTATACATTTTAATAAAAATGCTTGATTGTAACAATAAAAAGAGATAAAAAAAAATTGGTAAAGTCAGTTTACGGACGAAAGTTTTTTGTGATGATGTCATAACGAAACATTGATTAAAAATTGCGTACTTTTATGAATCGAATTGAATTATTATCACTGAATTATCATTATTCTAAATAATATAAAGAGGGAGTTAATTGAAAATTACATTTTTATCGATAAATTAACGCTTGGACCGATCGTGCCTCTCTATCGTTTGTTCCCCGCTTTCGCTTGCACGCTCAGGCATAGGCGGAACGTGACACTTTTTCGTGCGTGCAGCCGGTGTCCATCGATTTATAAGACGTTATCCAGTCAAAAAATATAAATTTACACTGATTTTTCTCCAACAGAAACTGGCATCCTTGCTCATCCTGCTCTCTGCCCTCGTCGCAGGATACAAGTATGATAAGGATCATGATATTGTGGAACGCACAACCAGACCGTCATCAGATGTTATTCCAGTCCTTAATCAGGATCAAATGATAATATTGGCATTGTTGAACACGGTAAACGAGCTTCCTGGAGGAAACACTGGACTACTTAACTCAGTGCGAGCTTAAAGCACTAAGTAACACTAACTATAGTGTCTATTTTTTTATAAATAAATTCGAATGAAATATTGTATCCTATATTAATTTATCTATTAGATAATGTGTATTCGTTGCTTGTGATGATGCGTAATTTCATATAATAATTAATTACTATTGTACCAATTTAAATAAAAGTAACCACTGTCTTATCGTTATCCTCATCAGCCCACAGTGGTTCACAGCCCACCTGGTGTGAAGTGGTTACTGGAGCCCATAGACATCTACAACGTAAATGCGCCACCCACCTTGAGATATAATTTCTAAGGTTTCATTTTACGGTACAACGGCTGCCCCACCCCTCAAACCGAAACGCATTCAAACATAATGGCCAAGTATTAATTTTACTCAAATCCAAAAAGTTACCAGCGAATTGTAAATAAATCCGTCAAAAATACTACTGAATTAGTCTAAAGTTATACAGGCCTATCTTTCTTGTTAGTGAACTATTTTAGTTAAAATAATAGTATGCCATTTCTCAAAACTAATCGACTCGATCCGAGAAACAAGTGGCTTTACAAATTAAAGGTATAAATTTGCTCTCGGTCTACGTGCTCTTTCAGTTCATCTCTAAGTGCTTCGGTCGATCAACTACATCAATACTAACATTTTTAGTGGTAACTGGTAATGTATGTACTAAATAGCTAAAAAATGAACAATTTAACGGCCGTCTGGTGTAGTGGTAAGTGACATGGTCACTACACAAGGAGGTCGCGGGTTCGAATCCCGCCAAGGGAAGATATTTGTATGATAAATAGAAATGTATTTTCCAGTTTTATAGATGTATATTAAATATATGTATGTGTATAATAAAAATCTTACATTTATTTCCGTTATCTGGTACCTGTAACAAAAGTTCTTTACGAACTTAGCACGAGACCAGTTAACGTGGCGTGATCGTTAGTAAATATTTATATTTATATTAAATTAACTATACTAGCGGTCGCCCGGTAGTCGAAACTCGACTGTAATATTAATTTAAATTATAAGTTTGAACATTATTATAGTTCTATTGTCAAAGACTTTACTTCTATAATCACAGATTTCGCTAAGGACAAATAATATTAAGGAAAAACAATATTAATCTATTCTCAGCTTGACCACAGACAAATAAACAAAATAGTAGGTATGCGTGTGTTTGTCAATACATGTTGGTGTGTATAATGTTTTCTTTATTAGTTTCATGTATTTTTAATGCATTATTTTTAAAAAATATTTACATTGTGCACTCCTTCTCTATATTCTCTATAAATGTGGGACATTTCATACTCCTCTCTCCGCGCATTTTTCGTAAAAAGGGGTACAAAGTTTTTACTTCACGTATTAATATAAAGATGTATAGAAAACCGATTATGTTTTTTTTTTGTACATAAAACTGATGAAATTAATTAAATTAATAAAGTGTTAACGAATAGTACCAAATCAGATAACGTTCTTCTAACAACTTTTCAGTTATATACCTACAGTTAAAAAACTGCTCCGTGTTCATCTTTGAAACATTTATTTATTTATTTATAAGGCACACAATACACATTACAAGCTAAAAAGATACACAAAAATTAACAAGTAAAAAACAAAAAGCTGCCTTGCAACATAAGCCATGTGCGCACGACTAAGCAAGACAAATGTGCTGAGTTTGTACACAATAGTCCTTACGACAAAACACGATAACGAAATCCAATATAACTTATAGTGTAGGAAAATAATTTTACTCACAATATACATTAAACAATTACAATACTTAACCTATTATTAACATGGAGGATCCCTTTGAACATTTTTATAAACGTTAATAACCTACCAGTAAAACTAACCAACCCAGTTGAGTAATTTGCCAGTTTGTTATAGGTGCACCCACATTCAGATAATTGGATTATAATATTACACATTGTTTTTGTAAATTAATAATGCAACTTTTTTACTGGTGGCAGGACGTATTGTGAGTCCACGCGGATAGGTACCACCACCCTGCCTATTTCTGTCGTGGAGCAGTAATGCATTTCGGTTTGAAGGGTAGAGCAGCCGTTGTAACTATACTTGAGATCTTAGAACTTATATCTCAAGGTGGGTGGCGCATTTACGTTGTAGATGTCTATGGGCTCCAGTAACCACTTAACACCAGGTGGGCTGTGAGCTCGTCCACCCATCTAAGCAATAAAAAATAAAAAAAAACATTATTTCGGTTGACCCTACGAGGATTAAATTTAATGTTTAATGAAATGTGTGTGAATTCAATCACTTATGAATCACATATATGTTTTCCAACTAGAGACACGGTGTCGAATAACTATCTAAACGATATATTGAAAACGTATGTAGTGTTAGCGAGGTCGCACGGTGCATGACGTGCCCCACTGAGTCCTATTTTCCACTACATGGTTCATACGACGCCCCACTACCCAGCTAACAAGCCCGATATAGTTCCATTTGAAATATAAACTCGGTAAACGTTGGCATGTAGCTTGTAAAAGAAATTCTGTTGGCGCAATCTTCTGAAGATAGTCGGAATTCATTCTCAAAGGAAAACCTTATATTCAATCCCAACAAAACTAGAGCCTTATGTTTTCCCTGAATGATCGTAAAGCAAATATTTTACAACATCATCTATGTACCTCTAGCGTCGCTATTGTTTTTGTTTTTCTTAATTAAATTATTATTAGAATTATGATCTTATTCCAAGTTTTTCAAATTACTACGAACAGAAATATTCTGATTTTATTTCTTCATTTACTTTATATAATTTCTAGGCGTCTCTACGAAGAGCTGTAGGCTTAAAACAAAAATAGTTCGGAAGAAAAATTAAGTGTTTTGCTAAATAGATCTTCATCGAAAAAATGCTACACGACAACCAAAAATTTAAATTTATTAACTTTGCGAAATGTGACTGCGAATCTTTTAAAAATTTTCTGGTGAATTTTACTAATTTAAATGCGTTATTTAAGTTTTTATTTTTAGAACTTTTTAGCACACTCATTAATGGCGTAAGCTTTATGACCACTGTTAAAATGGAGAAATATTCAAAATGAAGTCTTAACACTCTTTACTACTGAATTTTTTTTATCGATCTCTCTATCAACTGTCTCATTCCTTGAATTTGAGCTATTAATTGTATGCTTGATTCTGAGCTATTAATTCTAACAATTAACTGGTTAACCACTAATGATGCTAATCTGCCCGTGGATCAAAGGACCCGGTACACCACCCCTATCACCTCAACCTACTGCTTACACTTAACGGCATCCATTACTCAATTACCTTCGACTTACCAATTTTTTTCTGCTTCCCGACCCCGATTATCCTTCAGTTGTACCGATTGTACTAGGAAGCAAACGTCATACGTTTGAAGGGGCGGTCGTATCACTGTAATTCACGGTAGGCACGGCTTGGCTCTGCCCCTGGCATTGCTGAAGTCCATGGGCGACGGTAACCATTCACCATCAGGTGGGCCGTATGCTCGTCTGCCTCCTCCTCCTCCTTGCGTCGATAATCCTCAGTGCTGAGGGTCGTGGCCTCCTCTAATCACTTTCTCCTGCATCATCTTGCGCCATTCCTGCCTGTCCTCGTCTGTCTACAAGGGAATTAAAAAAAAAAAAAAAAAAAAAAAAAATTTTGAGAATTAAATCTTGCATTAAAGTAAGCAGCTATATTCGTGTTGGGGTATCTAAAGACTCCGGTAACTAATGAACATAAAGAGAACCGTGAATTAATTGGCCAAACTAAAAAAATATATCGCTCAATGCTAAAATCACGACATAATATGTAGCTTGGTTCACGCCTCTTGTATTGCGAACGACACTTTTATTGATAATGAAATAATACTAATTGAAAACGAGCAAAACTGTAAACAAAAAAACTAAAGCGGTAAAACCTACGCCGAAAGAGATACATATTAATATGTAAGTGCTCGGATACTCAGTACGCGAGTAAAAGCAATAAGCACATACCATTACCATGAAAAAATATTATTTTATGCCATAATATTTCAACACGGCTAATAAAAATCTACGAGAGCAGATTGCCGAAGCCGAAAGGTCACGAACTCTAGTTTTCAGTAAATCTAGAACAAATTCGACCCTTTCCAGCTATTACACAAGTTGTGCGAGAGACGTTAAGCCTTAACGAGTGTACGATAATCTGACACCGTCAATATATTTTATCTTCGTTCATGTAAGTTCACTTTGCCGACGAAGACAAAATTCTTAATCCGATACAGAGGAAAATGGAGAGACTACTCTAAGGTAGACGACAGGTATTTTTGTAATGAATATAATTTTGTCTAAGTAAATGTATACATACATACAATATACAAATTTCAACAAACAATTGCCCTATAAAATGTGATCCAATAGGCATCTGTTACAGATACAATCGTTACCTTCAAAAAAGTGTGAACAAAAAACAGCTAATATTAGTAATTTTCTTTTAGCAATTCAATTCTTCTCTGTATCTAATTTTTTAATCAGATACATTCTCTATTATCACTCGAGCGCAAGCTGTCGTATGTCAGCTGTAAAATTTTTCAACTCAACGAGAATTTAACGATCATAGAATCAATGAATCAATCGATCAAATCAATAGTATACGAACTAATAAAACAAGAACATTCATTATAATTTAAACTACAAATTTAAAACTTAGCGGGAAATTCAAAATTTTGATAATTAGATCCTAGTCATTATGAAACCTTTAAAGTATTCACAACTTCTGAAATCGTAAAATATCTAAGACAAGATCAAACAGTAACAAAATGCGGACTCGCCGAGACAAAGCTAATTTTACAAAAATCTGAATACACGCCGCAATTCTTTCTACATCCTATTATAGCTGGTTGATGGAAAGTAAGCACGTTCAATGGAACCAAGTTGGCGATACGGCCAGTAAATAGGTTTTTCCATCAGCCATAATTTGATTCCTATTCTGCAGCGCGCTTCATTGAAAGCAATTCTAACTGCAGACTTTTCCAATAGAATAACATGATTTATTCTTTTATTATATTTTATTCTTACGATGAAAATTTGTTTTTACTACATTAGGTGATTAGATAAAGTCACGGCGAGTGGTTATCGAACCTCAAAAATAAAATACCACCACCGAGCTTTAGATACGAAGCCGAAGCCTCAAATGTATTAGAAAATGATTGTTCCATCCTTCGTATCTACCCGTGCAGTATAACAATATGCCTTACCACTAGTTATTACGCAAATTTATAAATTTCTAGAGAAAGAGATTTTTTTATTTTATTACACGATGTTTTTTCTCCAACGTCGGAGTCGTACGTGATGAATATGTATTGGGTATATAATTCCTTGGGAAAAATTCTACTTTGTCTGCTGTAATCAAAACATGTTACGCCTCAAAACGTCTAAGTATATGCGTTCTTGAATTTATTAAAATTTGAATACATATTTGATAAAATTCAATATGTTAATTTAATTACAAATTTGATTCTCGGCTCGGCCTTGGTTCAGCAGTCAAAATCACTAGAGACAGGCGATCAACTTAAAATTGATCAGCTTATAACCAAAACTCATTTTGAATTATTTAAAAATAGAACTAGCTACAATTGAAACTATGCATAAACTGTTTCTGCATTGTACAGTGTTTCAATATGGAACACTTATGTGGCATTTATATCGGCCGTTTATAATTACGTGCGTGCATTGCATCCAATTAGAGCTATATGAAAATTGATGACTGGCCCCTATTAATTTTCACAACGGTAATAATGGCACTAGACAATTTTCATAGATTGTCTGACGCGCGATATCACAAACAGTACTTTGTGAATTCAAAAACTAACGTAATTAACTGACAAAATCAATTTATTTCATTCGCTTACAGAATTATCATTGCTTGTTGATCTTTAGAAATTTTAGCGAAAGAATATGCTCACGTCAGATTTTAACTCTGCGTACATAATATGTTAAGTTGGAAAAAAATATTTTAAAACGATGACACAAACATAAATAAAGAATAGTTTCAAAAAAACTAAAAAAAATACGCTTTTATAGAAAATCCAACTAAAAAATAGTAAATAAATTTTAATAAGTTTCAATTAAAAATAGTCTAGGAAAAAATGATTTTTATTTGGTGCATGGTGCATGGTGCATGGTATCAGTAGTTATAAATATTTTATGAACAGATATGAGTAGAAGGGTTATTTTGATAATATCCTGAAAAGTACCCCACGCTTTTTTACAATAAAATCATTTCTTCTTACACTATTTTTAATTCAAATTTATTAAAATATTTTCTATTCTTTAGTTGGATTTTCCTAAAGCTTAATTTTTTATTTTTTTTAAACTGTTATTTATTTTTCATTTTTTAGTCCAATTTAAATTTTTTCAATATATTTATTAAACATTGAATTGTCATCGGTCTTAAGTATGCCAAATTTTGAGTTAATCCGACGTTTTGAAGGGGGTCAAAATCATGTTCAAAAATTCCGTTACATACTAACATACATACGTCTGAAGCTAATAAAAGCGTATTAAAAAATGTTCCTATTGTTTCCCAGCGTATAGGGAAGATCGAATCAGCGCAGCGAGCGACTTGGCTCGGTAAATCATTATGCCAAGGACCCGAGTTTTGTTGTTCAGAGCTTGTATATATTGTTAACTGAAGATTCCTATCATTAAACAAATATTTTTACATACCTTTTACTAATACTTTTTACATGGCACACAATCAACAACCAAGTGACGCACGGAAGTTTGATTGCACGCTCACGTAATATGAAGTTAGATGCCCACTGAGTTTCTCGGCCGATCTTCTCAGTGGGTCGCGTTTCCGATCCGGTGGTAGATTCTGCGAAGCACTGCTCTTGCTAGGGCCAGTGTTAGCAACAATCCGATTTAAGCCCCGTGAGCTCAACTACACGTTAGGGTGAAGCTGAAATAGCCTCTCAAGGCTATCAGCATAGGTAGGGGGAAAAAATGAAGTTACTAAAATCACACGAATTTAAATGAAGGGATGTTTGCCGTTTACGTTAAAGTAGCGGTTTGTTTGGGAACGATCGATACACCCACTTTTTGTTGCTGTGGTTTATATTTTTTATAAGATTTTATTATATTCTTCAATAATGATAGCTACAAAAGTTTCAATCTGATGTGTGATGATTTGTATAGCCATTGCAGGAAAGATTCTTTTATGCCTTTCGGTTACTGTACTAAAACTATTTAATTGATGTAACCCGAGTGAGATGTCCATTAGCGATGTTCAAATAACGTTTTTTTTTTTTTTCAATTTGCCTGTACGGCCCTGCCACATCGGATGCAAATAGTAAAATCGGTACGAACTGGATACACGATAAGGCTCGCAATCCACCAATAAAAGTTTTATTTCCACCTATTTAGTATAATAGGCACTCGATTTGGCTGCACAACAGTGAGCTTGATGTGAGTTTTTATAACTTCTCGATCGCGTAAAAGTTAACTCAAATTTGTATGGAGTTGGAACAGCGCCCCTAGCGGTAAACGCAGGGATGCTGTTCCAATTCCATACAAATGGTACTGTAGACCATAGTAATCTCCCACCTGTCCTGGTGAAGCTGGAAAGGCCACTAGTAATCCTTCAATCCTAAAAAAAAACCATAGAAATCACTACGCGAATAGCGGCGCTCATATATCGTCTTCTCGCATTAAAACTGAATAATCTCAAAACTTACTATTATAATTTAACAGGAGTGTGTTTTAAAGGTTTAACATGTGATATTATTAATATTAATCATCTTTCCAACATTTATTTTTAATTTTTTACCAGTTATATTATCTGTCTTTTACAGTAAGATAAAATTATGTATTAATTTTGTTAATAGTAGTCAAAACATAGGTAAACAAAAAAAAAGCTAAACTACGCTCTTTTGACAGTATTTATGAGAAAAATACTGGTGACACCAAATGATACCGCATATTAACTGAGTTTCGAATATTTTTGGAAATTGTACACTTTTAATGCGAAAAGACGATATGAGGTACAGTATTCTATTTTACCTATAGGGCTATATTCTATGGGACTATTTTACCCATATGACTGGAACGCATTTTAAGTCATAGTACCCACCTGACGGATTTATAAGACGCCAGCAATATTATACGTTAACTTAATGTTACAGCGATACGAGTAACGCCTTCTGTCGTCGAATAGCAAAAACGCATATCGAAGCAACTAAAACAAATTTTAAAAGGAATCTAAATGGAATGAATATTTTTCTGGAAAAATGTAAACATAGTCGAAACGACTGTGAAGGCATGGCGTGGAAGAGATGAAGAGAACTCTTTTAGAAGCGAAGCAACGAATGGATCGTTTCAAGAAAGCGAAGAAATGAATTGTGACAGTAAACTACCTTAAACTACCTTACAAACTAAGAGCTACCTTAATAATTACTGGTGGTAGGACCTTTTGTGAGTCCGCACGGGTAGGTACCACCACCCTGCCTATTTCTGCCGTGAAGCAGTAATGCGTTTCGGTTTGAAGGGTGGGGCAGCCGTTGTAACTATACTGAGACCTTAGAACTTATATCTCAAGGTGGGTGGCGCATTTACGTTGTAGATGTCTATGGGCTCCAGTAACCACTTAATACCAGGTGGGCTGTGAGCTCGTCCACCCATTTAAGCAATAAAAAAAATTGTCGTAATAATTAAATTGAGTTTTAATTAGTGTTTCGGTTAACAGCCCAAGCTCGTAAAATCGTGTATGTAAACAAAAAAAATTGGAATCGCGAAAGCTAAATTGAATAAAGGCTTACTTAACCCTTAAGCATGTGGTAAGAAGCGTGTGTGTGCAGAAGCATGGGAAACTAACTAAAACACGGTTCCCAGATTTTCCTTACTATCGATCCTATCCTATCATTATCATCAAAAATAGGGAATTTCAATTTAATAAAACCGAAACACTACAAGTTTTAAAGTTAATCGTAATTTTTATATAAATAATTCATTCATTGAAATCGCACGCGTCATAACCCACTGCACTCCATCCTTTAAATTCAGAGCCGGAAAATTGAACTGGGTTTCCCATTCACGTTTCACTCATATATATGTTAAACATCTGGCAATTGACAACAGAAAACTACACTTTTAGGTTCGTTTGATGCTTCGGTTAGCTCAAAAAAAATTAATTAAAAAATGTAATAAAAAAGTCATTATGTTGACTGGTAGAGAATTTGGGAATATACGACAAAGGGAAGATCTTCCACCGAGCGGGTGATATTGCTCGGTAGACCGACGGTCCGAATGTTGTTGTTCGGAACTTGTATTTATATGCGCTTTATCTTGAAAATGTCGTAAGCGAGATTCAGGCATTTGTCAATTATCTTGCGTTGTATGATGGCTACCCGCCACAGAGAATGCCTTAGGCATTAAGTCCGTAGAGTCCGGGAATGTCCGAGAATACAAAACTCGTGACTCACCTGATGTTCTCCAAGTCCTCGTCCTATCCAGCGTTAGGGTTCGTAATTGGTTTCTCATCGGAGAAAGGGAGATGAGCACTTCACAATATTAAAAAAAATCTGATATGATGCTATAACCGTTGTAAAAAAGGGACTTAATTAGGAGATTAATATTTTGCGTGCTACGCTTAGAAAGGCGGGAATGCGAATGGGTCGTTTCAAATTCAAAATTAAGTTCTTTAGTGATCCATTTTTTAAATTCCTCTCTCTGCCTTCAAGGAGGATTTATTGGATCCCGAAGAGGCGACATCACAAGCGTGTAAACTCTAAATTAAGTAAAAATTTGAAAATAAGGAGGCGCTCATAAAACCTATGACATTTGATTTTTATTTTTACCTTATGAACAAAGTCGACTTAATACATGTGTATTAAACACTCACGGGAAATATAAGCATATCAGTTTATCCCTGTCAAAGTATTATAGTCGTAAGGATCTACAAATTAACATTAATATTGTTAAATTAAAATAAATTGTCATTAGTAATTAATAGATTTTTTTCCCTACCTATGCTGATAGCCTTGAGAGGCTATTTCAGCTTCGCCCTAACGTGTGTAGGTGAGCTCACGGGGCTCAAACTGACTCACTGAGAAGATCCGGCGAGAAACTCAGTGGGCTGTGTCTATGGGTTAATTCGCTCGTCGAGCCCTTCGTCGCAAGCGACGGGTTCGACGAGGACGGTGACCGCTGCTTGTGGTGCCTAAAGGCACCGTTAATGAATCAGGAGGATCCGTAATGACGTGTTTTGGGCGACGTCGACGGTTTACCATTCGGTCTACAGGATCGGGTATGGAGTTTCCAGCGGCCACGACAAGAGAGTTCTCATGTCGTACCGCCTTCTCAAAATGGCGCAGCGATGCCGACTGTAGATACTTACTGACAGAGTCGAGCTCCAGGTCATCGTGGAGATCTACGTTCCGCAGGAACGATGGTACTCCGACGGCTATCCTGCAGGGACAGTTTGCTTAGTTTTCAAAGCATAGGGGAAGAGTCGTCCTAGTATAAAGGCGGCACAGTCGCGTACCGTTTTAATGTGGAGACGGAATGTCATCCCTCTTTCGAAGGTGATGCCTAGGTATTTGACCTTCGAGGCCCACGGTATGGGCTGGCCAAAAAGAGTGATGGGGCTAACGGCGGAGGTGCTTGCGCGCCTATTAGGGAGTGGGATGCTCGAAGTGGTATTCGGAAGGCGACCCCTTTTGAAGAGCACCGCTGTGCTTTTCGTGGGGTTGATGTCAATGCGCCACTTCCGGAACCACTGTCCCATGGTGGTTACTGCGATCTGGAGTCGCAGTAACCACGACTTCTTCCTACACGAGTAGTAGATAGCCGTGTCATCGGCGAAGAGCGCTAGATGGGTCTCCAGAGACCGGGGTATATCATTGATATACAAAATAAATAATAACAGGGAGAGCGCGGAGCCTTGCGGGACTCCGGCGGTCAGTTGACGGGGACGAGAGCGAGTTCCCTCTACTCGATATCGAAACGAACGGTTCGACAAGAAGTCTCGTATGATGAAATAGTCAATATAATATTGTCATAGACACATTTGTTAAATCCAAACATAACGTATCTATTCGAATCTCGAACGCAAACAGCCAATAATGTGAGTGTAGAGCACCGCGGGAGTGATTGCTTTTCAACCGGAAACAGTCAATCCGTATTCTGTTTGTCGACAAACAGCGTTCATGATTGTACGATGAGTCGTTTTAAAATTCGATTCGCGGCTCGTTAATTAGTACAACGTTGTATCAGTTGAGCCGTTTGAGCGGTTTTACGGAATGTGTTTGGTGAACGCGTGAAAACTAATTGGCGGCTCTGTTTTCGTTCGCTCTGTTTGTGCTTCAGTTGAAATACAAACGAACAATCTATGAAGCGAAAACTTCTTTGGTAGTAACATTGCGATTGGAACTCAATGAAACGGAAGAGCGACACTAAAACGAGACAAACTTACGTTTTTATAGGTTTAGGCCTGCGACAGAATGAGATGGAATACTTCCGAAATGAAGATGAATAAAATGAATGAATGCTCTCAGTATGCAAGTTAACTAGACGCCGGACCTCATACAGTGTTTCGTAGCCTGCTATGTGCAGAATCACACCAGTGTACCACCATCCTATTTCTGCCGCATAAGAATTAAACCGGTTTGAAGAGTGGGGCAGCAGATACGTTATGCAATGCATTAGCTTTGTAACCATTCAATCCTAGTTAAGCCGTGAGTTCTAATATAAATTACAACGACAGAATAATTATTCATAAACGCTTTACCTTCCCAACACATCTACTAGTAGCGTGACAAATAACTTGGCAGACAGTTTCAATATGTATGTACCGGCATATCCGTTTATCCCGCAGCGACGACGTTGACAGTTCCACTCGGGGTCTATCCCGGCAGGACCTGCCCGGATTACAAACGTGCGGCTCCGGCACATTCACGAGAAACACTAGAGATGCGCCATACTGATTCATTATAATCCGACTCTACGCTAAGCTCACATTATTTATTAAAAAAAAAAATTGCAATTTTTTTAGTCGATTTTATTTTATTGGTAGTAAGTAGGACATCTTCTGAGTCCGTACGATTAGGTACCACCACCATACCTATTTCTGCCGTGAAGTTGTAATGCGTTTCGGTTTGAAGGGTGAGGCAGCCGTTGTAACTATACTGAGATCATAGAACTTATATCTCAAGGTGGGTGGCGCATTTACGTTGCAAATGACTATGGGCTCCGGTAACCACTAACACCAGCCAACTAAGCAATAAAAAAATAAAAATAAATTGATTTTAATACAATTGTTTTATCGTCGTTGGTACTTTAATATTTTGTACCGCTAATTACTTGGGAGTCTCAACCATTCAATAGAGACTATATTCAATAAAGCATGTAAAATAGTAGTATGTAATACTGATAGTAATAAAATTGCAGATGTAATTTAATAACAAATAAACAATATACAATTTTTTTTTTATAGCTTGGATGGTTGGACGACCTCACAGCTGGTTTTTACTGGAGCCCATAGACATCTACAACGTAAATGCGCCATCCACCTTGAGATATAAGTTCTAAGGTCTCAAGTATAGTTACAACGGCTGCCCCACCCTTCAAACCGAAACGCATTACTGCTTCACGGCAGAAATAGGCAGGGTGGTGGTACCCACCCACCGCGGACTCACAAGAGGTCCTACCACCAGAAAATTCATAATATTTTCTCCTGTGTTGTAGATACTGAAAACACACATACGAGACAACGAGTATAATATAATATACCTAATAGATAAACTCCGACTACCAAACACCAGACTTGCTGACTTATTAATATCGTAAAAATAAAATATGTAGTAACTTTTCATAACAACTCTCAAAAACATGAAACGATAAGAATAAGCGAAACAAATCTTCTTTTAAGTAAATGGTTACAACTATTTTCACACTAGTAGCCATAATATGAAAACGAGCGTATTATTATGCTACTAAATTAAATTCAGTCAGTGTATTGATATAAACATCGAATGAATGACATTAATGACATAAAACATACGAATCAAATCTTCATTAGCCTTAAAATGCCGTAGTGAATCATTCACTCACTCGAGTTCAGAGTTGGGCCGTACTAGATTTATAACCTATTTAAGTTTATGACCGAGTGCAAACACGCACCCCACCGTCGGACCTTACAAGTTATTGTTTCACGTATGGACGTAATATACTAATGATGATTTACTTGTAGTACTTACTTTAGAATATAATAGATATTCTATTTATATCAAAAAATATAATCTCTGTATATAAAAATGAATTGCTGTTCGTTAGTCTCGCTAAAACTCGAGAACGGCTCGACCGATTTGGCTAATTTTGGTCTTAAATTATTCGTGGAAGTCCAGAGAAGGTAGATAAATATGAAAATGCTCGGAATTAAATAAAAATAAAAATTTTGTTTTTCATTTTTTTTTTTTTTTTTAAGTTTATTTTATACAAATGTTTAGGTCTTTTATTTATCGATTGAGGCACTAAGAAGTCTGCCGGGTCAGCTAGTAATAGATAAAGATGATGTGTCTACCGTATCCATCCTGCTTACTTAAGGCGAGATAAAACAATGACGTATTTAACATAATTGTGAATACTCACAATACCGTCGACCAAGTAAGACATTTTAAGTCGTGCTAATTTAATTTTTTTTATCTGGCAGTGTTAGTTTTAGACATACTACACAGCTTCGCCATAAATAAAAGCATCGAGAAATGAAATTGAGCATAAAATAAATGAAAAACAATCTTAGTTTTTAAAAACGTACACCTATTTATTTAGCTTTCACTCTACTAAAAGTAATTATCTACATTATACAACCTACTAGTTCCACATTTAAAATAAAGTTTAATCAACCAACATACGTCCACGGCGGAACTATTGGTTCTCATTGTACACTAACTAGAACAACAGTGGTTCTCTTTTTTTTTTCTCAAAGAAATCGGAACTAGTAAAGTCCTATTCATTATATTACGTCAGTGATTTCACCTAAAAGAAAACGTCCAATTTGTGTATCCGGTCGCTGTCACCCTTTTTATCTCGACGGATGATGTACTGTGCAAAAATATTTCCACGTTTTGTGACTTTTTTATTTTGACTGCGATCTTTTAATGTAGCTTTTGTGAGAGTAACGCACGTGTAAAATTTTACTCCATTAAATATTGAAGCGGAAGGCACATTTTTAAATCTGAGATAAACACGTGTAGCTGCTGTACCTGCAATTTCATTTTTCTACAACGCTGTTATTACTTCGAAATTTAAATTGTGTCATAAACAAAATGAACGCTCTTTTTTTTCAAGTAAAACCTTCATTAATTATTGAAAATTAATAGATTCCCAGAATTATTTTATAGCAATTCAGAAACTAAAATTGTATTGATTTTTGAAAAATAAACAAGGCTAACTTGAACGTGGAAAGCGTGTCCCTTTATATATAGACCTACAACGAGTTGAACTCCCCATCTGGTGTGACTTAGTTAAAGAGCCCTCATACCTCGAAACGTTTATGCCGCAATCACGATTTTAAGACTTATCTTGTTGGGAAACGTCAATACCACCATCTACTTGTTTTCGTTTTTAGGAACACCCTGTATGTGGTTATTTTAATCAATCTTACACTCAATAAAATTTACATTCATAGCTGAGATAAGGAAGAGCTTAAAAGATTCGTTATCAGAAAAATTGACGACTGTTGACTGTCAAAATTTTAATAACTATAAAAATAGGGACACAGATCTTGGCCCCCATAGTTGCATCACCAGATACAAGCACAGCGAACTTTCACCTTACGTTTGACCTAGAAACCACAAAACGCATCTAAACTGATTGTGGCTGTTTCATTCAGAATATCGTCTCTTAAAAACGTGCCTAATTTCTACAATAGCTATTTCCAACGAACCTTAATATACAAAATACAAAGTAACACATTCTTCCGTGACGAGCGTATTTTTGTTTTCCCAAACTGACAGATGTAAGAAGCCAGAGGCCTTCTTCCTACGAGGATAGCAATTTTAAAGATTCCACGTTTCTTCCAGTCACCGGTCGCGATAAAAGCAGACCCTTGTCCCTTTAACTCAAATGTTAACGAAACATTTTTGTTATTTCATGGAGGCAAGGCAACTTTACGACTTCGGACTACAGAATACATTCAATGGAGTGTTTAAAATGTGGTTACTTAAGTTACTGATTTGTGATGTGGCGATACAATATTATAGTTGGAAATTAATTGAATATGCAATTTTGAAAAGGGCACATGTCGCATATTTTGTCAAATACATGTAGTTGTGAGGCTTATCTACACCCATTTTATAATAATTCCAGTAATTTTCAATAGCTAATTAACACTAAAATATATCTCAAAAGTTACACTCCTTTAGAAAATAATCAGTTTTTGTCATTTCCTGAACATTTTACATTTTCAGAGATGTGCCCTTTTCGAAATTGCTTGTTCATTATTGTACAGTTGCTTCGTTAATTTTACCTGAATAGATAGCGCTTCTCTCAACAAAGATATGATGTTGACATTACCATTACCAAAAAAAGTATTACATTGTGAAGAATCTTTATATTATGTGGGTTTTTTTTTATACTATACATTTTCCTCTTAAGCAATCGTTTTTAATCGCCAAACAAATATTGACAGTGCTGTAATATTTCGTCCGGAAATAAATTATTGATTAATTTAATTTACGAAAAAAATTGTCGAATATTTTAAAATCACTCTGACACTGAACGATAAGGCTCACCTTGAAAAATATTAATCGTATTTTGAATGTAATTGATGTGTATTTCATCTAATTAAATTAATTTGTGTCAATATACAAAATCTCATTTTTATTTTATTTTATTTATAGTTTCTGATCAATGACAGTTACGATTCACTACTCTATGATAAAAATATTTTTCTATTAAAATAACGAACAAATCGAAAATTCATTAAAAATAAATATTGATATAATGTTTCACTTAACGCCGAGAAATCGTCCTGAAATTCTAGTTATTAAAATAGGATTTATTTATTTTCTCTCGTAGTCCGTGATTGTTACAGGGATACGAATTGGGACATTTTCAAATTCATTACTACCTTGCACCTGCTGTGAGTGAATTTTAATTAAAGAGTTACTGGAAAATATTATTCAGCGGAGTGGATATATCTCGTTTCTTATGTATCTTGAGAATCTTCCTACAATATAAAGGTTTGACGATGAATCCACTGGCACTGGTGGTAGGAACTCTTGTGAGTCCGCATGGGTAGGTACCACCACCCCGCATATTTCTGCCGTGAAGCAGTAATGCGTTTCGGTTTGAAGTGTGGCGCAGCCGTTGTAGCTATACTTGAGACCTTACAACTTATATCTCAAGGTGCATGGCGCATTTACGTTGTAGATGTCTATGGGCTCCAGTAACCACATAACACCAGGTGGGCTGTGAGCTCATCCACCCATCTAAGCAATAATTTTTTTTTTGTATCCATTGACCTAAAATAGCATAAACACATATTTTCTCGTGGGTGTCATAAAAATTAACTTACGGATTCACCGGAAAATAGACGGCAGCATTTTCTGAATATTATACCAGCGCACTGCGACCGGTCACCGTACTCACCGTCCTTGTCGAACTTGTCAATTACGACAAAGAGTTCGACAAGCTACACAATTCACTGAGTCACTCGCTGAACCTTCTCTGTGTCTCTGAGTCGCGATTCCGACCCGGTGGTAGATTCTGCGAAGCACTGCTCTTGCTAGGACTAGTGTTAGCAAATTCTCACTGGTTGAACCCGTGAGCTCACTTACCCGTCCGCGCAAAGCTCGAATAGCCCCTTAGGCTACCAGTGAGTAGGTCATTATCATTAAAAACTGCAACCGACAACCAGCAATTACTGGTGGCGAAGCAGTCCTCAGTGTGCTTAGTGCGAGTTTTTTAACGTTCACGATAGCGTAAAAGTTAACCCAATTTTGTATGCAGTTAGAACAGCGCTCCTAGCGGCAAACGTACGCAAACGATCCCATTCCATACAAATATGAGCTAACTTTTACGCTATCGAGAACGTTAAAAAACTCGCACTAAGCACACTGTTCCGGCTTACAGTATGCGATAATAATTCGACAATACAATTGAGACTTCAATCTCACGTCTCAAGATGGAAGCCTTATGATATCCGTGGATAATGTGGGCCATGAATTTATTAGTGTGTTTGCTTTCTACTACATGGAGTCCAGTTTAGAGTCTCAGAAGGATTATTATTAATGTATTTGCTAAAGATTTGTAGCAGTTTACTTCGGTCGCAGTTTACTTGTACTGTGTGCTTAGTGCGAGTTTTTTAACGTTCTCGATAGCGTAAAAGTTGCTCATATTTGTATGGAATGGAATCGTTTGCCTACGTTTGCCGATAGAGGCGCTGTTCCAACTGCATACAAAATTGGGCTAACTTTTACGCTAACGAGAACGTTAGAATACTCGCACTAAGCATACTGGTCACGGAAACAGGCGTAAGTTCTGGCCTTAAACAAATATAATGAGGCACAGTTTGTAACTTATCAAACGTAATTTTATCAGTGACCAATGCATTAAAGTGCGACCACATCAAATTACAATGATGTTTGAATTCAAATACATTATTTATGTGTAACGCTGTTCTAGATTTCTTTACTCTACACAATCTATATCATTACTTAATTTTTTCACTGAAGAAAAACAGATGGACGCCTTATAGTCATTTCGATTTTTTTTTTCTTCGTTATGCTTCCTATGATAACAAAAGTAATAATTTACCAAATAAATGAACGTAGTATGCACAATATCCTTTGTTTTGATTGCAGTATTATTTAGATCTCAAATATCAAAGATATGATAATCCAGTTTAGCCGTGCGTGCGCCTTATCTGTTTCAATTCCAATTTTTACGTTCAGATATTTTCTAAAGAAATGATTGCAGGCGTTTTATTTTAAAGTTTCATATTCAATAAGGAATCAATGTAAAATATGAAGTTATTACTCAACGTTAGTAACATTTTATTTAAGCAGTAGCGAGAGTGTTTATAATTTACTTAATAACTTTAATGAACCATTAAAGAGATTTAATTCAAGCTTATTTTGCGGTTTAGTCACGCGTCTATTATTTCTATTGTTTCCAATGTTTCATCCGTGACCACGAGAATCTAAAGTAAACCGTAAAAATAGTTTTTCTTATGTCTCAGGAAAACTGAAGAAAATAGCTGGGAACTAATCACGTCCGACTCCAAATTAAGATTTCTCTGTGCTATGGGTACCAGAGACTGAAACACACACACACATTTATATACGTTTAAATATATACATATATAGATAATAAATACCCACACAAAGTGCAAAAAACCTGTTCATCACACGAATGTTTGCTCGATGTGGGAATCGAACCCACAACCCTCGGCGTAACAGTCAAGGGCGCTAGCTAGTAGCTACTACACCACTGAGTCAGACTTGGATATTTTATGCCATGAAGATCTCCATTGTGTGTGCTTTCGAAAACTTTAAGAAATACATAATTAAACACACATTGACGTAACGCCGGCTGAAAGCTTGCCACTGTCAAATGCAGAAATCTAATACTATGCAATAACACATATTACTAATCGAAATATTACGCACATTGTTTGTTGGCGTTGGCTTTCTTCAATGCGACTATATAATTTATAAAAGATTTAAATTATACTTTAGGGCACATTGAAGTCCTATAATGTGTTGGAAATTCTGAAATTCCAATTATTTAGGGAAATGAGAATATAAAATAATACCCTTTATAATTATTTAAATAAATGTTTCCTATTTCAGAACTTGAAACGCGGGTTTTGAAAACGACGTATCTAATAATTTCTACGGTTTTCGTTAACTTTATTGAAACTGTTTTAATGTTGTAAATTCCGTATTAAATATTTTCATTTTAAAATATCAAAAAGAAATTTTTCAATGGAACCTAAAAATTCGTTGAAGCTTCAAGATTAACTTACTACAAAATGATTAATGGATGGAGCAAACCTTATCGAATTCAAATTGATACGTTAATCTGAAGTAACAGATCTATACAGAGATGGGACTTATATAGAAAATAAATGTTAAGGTGAAATTCATCACGCTAGTGCCGGATTGTTTCGAGCCAGTCTATGCGATACCGAATACATACCTGAAGTATTGATAGGTCAAAACTAGCGCGGGTCGGGCAACACGGCTCCATTATTTCCCAGGCCTTCTCCTATTTCGCATATGCTCTTCTCCAGAGTATTATTCGATAACATATCGGAATAATGAGTCACATTTTCATGATAAAATTGTCACACCACTGTAACATCTCTATATAAATACCAGCAACGAACTGCTTGAGGTGGGAAACAATTGGAAACAAGTAAGAACTGTCCTCGAGAGTTATCCAACTGTAGAACTTTGATGTGGAACTGTTCATTCTTATCTCACGTGCCACTCACCCTCAACTAGTTTTGATTGACAGATTCGTAATGATTGATATTGGTTTTCGCCCAATGTTCGAAATTCGACCATCAACACCATAGACCTATATAGATCAACATTGACGACTTATGACACAGATCCATTTACTATAGGCATATATCTGATTTTCTCTTTACTCTGTTAATGAAAAAATCGATATATAGATAGCACTAAAACTAGCCAATGGCAAAAATAAAAGAAAATCTGTTAGCCTACAAAGGAAAAATACTTATTTACATATTATTATAACTGCTGCCTTTTTGTAATCGAATATAGGGAATGAACACGCGCTATGCATATGTGCACATTTTGTCTTTGGGTTATTATGAATTGGTTATTATCGCGGTCGGTCTAGTAATTAGTGGCGGCTACAATAAGGTTTTCGTGTCGCACCGCTTTGTCGAAGTAGAGCTCTGACGCTTCCTTAAGATACTTAGGTATCGGTACTAGAACGAACATTTGGTATACTTAAGTTCACCAAATCACTGCTGCTAAGTTTATATGCCTACAAGCGACCGCTTTATAGATCATAGATAAATATTGTCCCCAAAATAGTTTTACACATATGAAGTGTTAAAAAAACTTATTTTAATTTGGAAATTCAAATGCTATCTTCGTGTCTTGTTTTAGTTCCTAACTATTATATTTATTATTCGAAATATAAATTTAATAAATTTTTGTTATTATCCGATTACTAAACACTTTTTCACTGGTGGTAGGACCTCTTGGGAATCCGCACGGTTAGGTACCACCACCACCCCGCCTATTTCCGCCGTGAAGCAGCAATGCGTTTCGGTTCGAAGGGTGGGGTAGCTAACTGTTGTAACTATACTGAGACCTTAGAACTTATATCTCGAGGTGGGTGGCGCATTTACGTTGTAGATGTCTATGGGCTCCAGTAACCACTTAACACCAGGTGGGCTGTGAGCTCGTCCATACATCTAAGATATAACAAAAAAAAAAACAGGCTAGCTGTAATTCTCAGTTCTTACAACGGCTTGTCAACAAAAAATCGGGGGAAGCCCGGATTTGCGGTTTATTAGAAGGTCGCCCACACCAGCGACTTAAACTTCAAACTTAAATGCGCACAGTGCGGGCTTACGGAATCTAAAACTTGAAATATAGAGTATTCATGTTAATGTAAATAACTTTGTTTTTTGCTCAAATTAGCGAAAAAAATTATTGTCATTTCGGTTTCCCACAAAATATAAATAGTAAATTTAGGTTTAAATAAAATAAAAATCTAGAATTTTTTTTCTTTATGAACATGTGATACCATGGCTTATTTTGGATTATGTCATGGCGGCGTTGAAAGGCTTTGATAACACATGCCGAGGTGGATTTAGATCGAGTCGAACTGTCAACATGTTGCCCCAATGTCCCCAAAAGATGAGTCATGCGGTCCGACGTTTTCCTTCCACCAAACTATCTTTTTCTTAATTTTCGAACTGATTTTAATCTTCCTATTATTATTTCTGGTATTATTTTTAATTTTCACGCTTCATAGAGATGATTAAAAATACTTTTACGGCTTAACCTAGCGTTTTTTTATTGGCATTTTATTATTGCCGACGTTTCCAATGCACTTCATTGTGAACAATAAAAACGCGAGAGTAATCCATAAAAATAGTTTTAATTATTCTTTTGCAGTAACATTAAGTGTACACTACGTCAACATTACGACTCTCACGACTCCGTTGCAATCGAAACACAAACTGAATTTTTAGTGAAAGGTCAACGAATTATGTGGAAGTGATCAAATTTTAAACACTAAACATTCGTATCGAAATTCGTATTGTTCACGACAAATATTTAATAACACCTATATGCTCTTAACAAACAGATCACGAAATTTAAAATCCCATTTGGTTATTTAGTATTCATTACATTAGCAGATAAAAATCTATTGTATAAGATTATGTCAACATTATCGAGCTTCAAGGTGCTCTGAGTTAATTTAATTTTTATGCTATGATGCTTTTAGATTTAATCTTCCGATTAAATATCGCAAGAGGCAGAAGCGAAAATCTGAGTTTCAAAGTTTTTAAAATAACCCTCGGATAATTTGAGACCGTGCAGGCTTCACCAGTGTCCTTGCCTACCGCGAAACGGGCAAGCTTCTCTCACGGAATAAATAGGGCAGCAACTACAAAGGATTTCTATGTTATTATCACATATAGATCATCCGGTATCCGGTCGATTGCATTTAGTATTATTATGAAGTATTATCTTCGAAAATAGGTCTTAATATAGATTTTCTTATTAATTAAAAGTAATTCACACACATGTCGGATTGTCCGTTGAGAGGATTTTTTTTAATCTTAATTTTTTTTTTTTTTTTTTTTTATTGCCCTTGTAGGCAGACGAGCATACGGCCCACCTGATGGTGAGTGGTTACCGTCGCCCATGGACTTCAGCAATGCCAGGGGCAGAGCCAAGCCGCTGCCTACCGTGTAATTACGTGACAGATGTTAGTTTCCGGATAACATGTCGCAATTTGAGGTATTGATATTGATGTACAAAACTCGCGATCTACAATTCATCTGAATAGACCAAGATAAGCAAGTTGCATAATTTATGTTATCAGTAGTGGTGATAAGACGTCTTGTGAGCTCGCGCGGGTATGATAACCACCCTGCCTATTTTTGCCGTGAAGCTGTAATGCGTTTCGGTTTTAAGGGTGGGGTAGCCGTTGTACTGCATAAACTGAGATTTACATCTCATGTCTAAGGTTTGTGGAGGCATTGACGTGGTTGACGTCTGTGAGTTCCGGTGACTATTGAGTACTAGATGAGCCGTGAGCTCGTCAATGTATCTTAGCAATAAAAAATAACACATAGATTAAAGTAAATTGCGTAATCATTTTGCACATAGATAAAAAAGTGCTAATAAGCGTATGATTAGTAACCGGTCAGATTTTTATTCTCAACTGTAACGACATACGCGGTGCGCTTACGAATTCTCATTTATAGGAATCCCCGGTATAATTTATAACTTTATGGGCATAGTTTCGCAATATGATCAAGTCATGTACCATTACAAGTTATAATGTGAGAATGACAAGCTGAATCCAGTCCTTGAAATTGTGCCCTATTACAAGTATTTAGTTAAGCTTCAGTTATCTGTATTTTTTTTGGATTGAAGGATTACTGTTGGCCTGGAGGCCTTTCCAGTTTCACCAGGACAGGTGGGCGAGCAAAAACTCAGCCAAGAAGGGTGGGATTTGCTAACAGCTGGTCGAGTGCCCGAAAAGGAGACCTAACAACATAAGAGCAGCTGCTTCGCGAATAAATCTACTAGCGGATCGGAATCGCGACCCGCTGAGAAGATCCGGTGAGAAACTCAGTGCATCGGTTAGGTTGCACGTCGAACTCTTTGTCGAGTTACCGGGGCCCCTAACCTGCTCCTATTGTTAGAGCTGAAAGCATCTAAGGACGTGTCTAGGGCGTCGACGGTGACTGGCTCCTTAGTGATCAGGATTCGAGGAGTAGTCAGCGGCGGCAACGATAAGCAATTAATTATCTATATAATATGGTGTGAAGTAGTCACGTTTTAGGAACAAGTCGCCCGATAAACCTACCTTCATATAAATAAATAAATAAATATTTTACTAACAATCACGCCACGTTAACTGGTCCCATGATAAGTTCGTAAAGAACTTGTGTTACAGGTACCAGATAACGGATATAAATGTAAGATTTTTATTATACACATACATATATTTAATATACATCCATAACCCTGGAAAAGACATTTATATTTATCATACAAATATCTTCCCTTGGCGGGATTCGAACCCGCGACCCCCTAGTGTAGTGACCATGTCACTTACCACTACACCAGACGGACGTATACATACATATACATACATATACACTCATATCGAGCGATGCCTACAGAAAAACGTACTTAACATCTATTTTCTTCTGTTTTCGCGAGCCGTTGACGCAATTAAAAGTACTCTTACTGTTTTTTTTATAAAGGAAGGATCGCTGGTGGTCCGAATGCCTTTCCAGTTTCACCAGGACAGGTGTGCGAGCAAAGGCTCAGCCAGTAGGGATGCGATATGCCAATAACTATAATAATAGCGCCAACAGCTGTTTAATCTTACCTTTTTTTACTGTCATTGTTTTATTTCCGACCTTTCAAATACTTTATTTACAACTAAGTTATTGTTATTCGCTAACGTTTAAATGCGAAAAACAATTAATGTTACTGCTGAAAAACAAAAACTACATATCGGAAATATTAAAACTTAACACTACTTAACACGTGTTCACGAACGATTTTCCCAGTGAACGAAATAACATCGTATAGTAAAAATTGAAACCGCTCAAACAATAAAAGCGTAGCTACTCGTGGTAGAGCTAATTCTAAGCTTACACGGATGGGTACCAGCATTCTGCCCGTTTCCACTGTGAAAAAATATTCGCTTGAGAAAACTCGTTACACGATTCAATTTACCTCACGTCTTAAGTGCAAACCTCACGTCGTGACGTCCATACGCTCCGGTAACCACTTAACATCAGGTAAACTGTGAGCTCGTTCACATATTTATGCAAAAAAATTAAAGTTACAGCAAACCGCACCGAAGAAACGAAAAGAGGCATTAATCAATATTAATTGAAATGCGAACCCGTCTGTCTAATTATCGACACCTTATAAAATGCAACAAACACATTTTTTACTACTCACTTGGGTAACAATTAACAGAATCTGGGCCGCCGTTATCTCTGGCAAACAAACACGCACCATTTTGCCTTGAAACAAATACGATTCATAACAATTCCGAAAATCTCTCGCAATCTATCAAAACGTAATTAAGGAAAATCATCAATTTATACGTTCACATAATACAATAATGAGAAATTTACGTATTATTGTGCATAGCTTAAGAGGATTATTTAGAATGATGTTTTTGGAGCTACTCATATCTATATATTAATACGTGAAGCAAAAACGTTGTATCCCTTTTACGAAAATTGCGCAGACGGAGGAGTATGAAATTTTCCACACCTAAAGAGAATATAGAGAAGAAGTGCACAATGCTAATATTTTTTTAAAATAATGCATACAAGATACATTAAATCAATAAAGAAAACATTACACACACTAACGTGTATTTGTCACAAACACATATACTCTTTGTTTATTGTCAAACTTTTGTTATTGCTTAAAGTCTGTAAGCAAATTGAGAATAGGTTAGTATTGTTTACCTTTAATATTACGAGTATTTGTCTATAGTGTAGTCTTGGTGAAATATGTAACAATGTTGAAACTTATAATTTCAATTAATTATAGTCGAATGTCGACTACTGCGGGACCACTAGTATAAAATAATCTTCTGTAAAACATAATGACGACGTTTGAAAGGCAAAAGTGACTAAGCGACAATAGCTATTTTTTACATAAATGATAGGCAATAACCATATTCGATGCGCAAAAAAAATATATTTCTAGGTCTATTAAAATCATTTCAATCCTACTTCTTCTTCTTCTTCCTATTCGTACACTCTTGACAGAGTGGTCGTGGTCATGCATCAGTCGGATCCTGCGATACCTACAGCTACTAGCTAAATTCTACTACAGCTAGATTCGTTAAAATAAATTTTGTTTCCAGGTATTTCAACTTTAAATTAGTCTACTGTAAAGTTCACGCATTGTCGCTTAGTCACGTTTGCCTTTCAAGCGTCATTATTTATATAAAGGTCCGGTTGAAATAGCGGTACCAACAGATATTACAAAATTGTATGTAAACAGACCCTTATAAAAAACTTGAAGCACCCATATTCAAGCTACGCCTCCAACAAAGGATTAGAAAGAGAATACATATTGAAAGTATTAAAATATTACTTAAACTTGAGCACGCTTCGCTGTGACTGTCGTAAGATATTCAATACATTTAATGAAACAATTCGTGCGCCACTTATGCTAAAAACCTTTTCTCAAGTACCAACAACAACTATGCAAACTTTCAACTTAATTTGATGCACTATATTCCAACGAATCCTCCTCGAGTCGTGTTCCTCATGTCTGAGGGTCGTGACCACCATCACTCATGAGCTTCAATCTTAAGATCTTTTTCCACTTTCCCCTGTCCACGGCGTCATGCAGCGCGCTGTACACTGTACTGTCCAAAGCGGTGCGGATTTGATCGGACCAACGAGTCTGACTGCGGCCTCTAGATCTGTTACCTTCAACTTTCCCTGTGATCATAAGTTTTTCCAGGTTATCGCCGTCTTTCCTCGCAATGTGACCAAAATATTCGAGGATCCGCTTCAGACATACAGTAGACAGTCTGATTTTGATGCCCAGTTGCTTCAATATCGACACGTTAGTCCGGAAGGCTGTCCACGGAATTCTTAGCATGCGTCTCCAACACCACATTTTGAAAGCATCGATGCGCATTCGGTCTGCTGCTTTCAACGTCCATGTCTCAGCTCCATACAAGAAGAACCAACGAATAGATTATCAACAAATATTTATTTATGTAACTATAATGTTTTGTTACTACTAATCATTATTGTTGTATGATTATTATTTTTTTAGAATCAGAAAACAACCGCCGAACGTGAGTTACTAACAGAAGTACCTATTCATAAACGTAACGCGGTCTACAAAACATTTTTTATTGAACTAAATGATCGAAAGATCTGATATCAATGGACTTCTGATATCTATGATATGTATGGTAGGCAGCGGCTTGGCTCTGCCCCTGGCATTGCTGACGTCCATGAGCGACGGTGACCACTTACCATCAGGTGGGCTGTATGCTCGTCTGCCTACAAAGGTAATAAAAAATATAAAAAAACTTCAATATTCAATAATAAGGGGCGAACTTTCGTCCATCCTGTATTTAGCCAGCGACTTGGCGAAGCTGCTAGCATTGCTGAAGTCCATGAGTGACGGCAAACACCATCAGATGGGTCGTACGCTGGCCCATAAACGCAATAAAATAAATAATAGTTTAAAAAAACTAACAAAATACGCTTTTATAGAAAATCCAACTGAAAAATAGAAAATAAATTTTAATAAATGTGAATTAAAAATAGTGTAAGAAAAAAAATATTTTATTGTAAAAAAAAGCGTGGGGTGCTTTTCAGGATATTATCAAAATAACTACTGATACCATGCACCCCACGCTTTTTATTTTAAATTTTTTTAGTTGGATTTTCAATAAAAGCGTTTTTTCTTAATTTTTTTCAAACTATTATTTATTTTTTATTTATTAGTTGAATTTCAATTTTATTTTTAATTTTTGTTTTAATATTAAATTATCATCGCTCCTTAATGAGTATACCAAATTTTGAGTTAATCCGACGTTTTGAAGGGGGTCTAAATCATATTCAAAGATTCCCGTACAAACATACATACGTCTGAAGCTAATAAAAGCGTATTAAAAATAAATTTTTCATAAATAACTATGGGTATAGGAAATATATATTGCTCAGTCAAATGACGTCCTAAGGATCGATGACAAACAAAATTAGGTTCTTTACAGAGTTACTGCGCACTGTTCTAACTGAACATATTATCATAATTTTATCGATAAAAATTCAACAGCAGTTCTTATATTCCGGTTAAATGTTTATACGTATAATATATCAAGACACACACACACACACACATTCAATATAGTTTCAAGGATACGTACCTAGAGGCAGTCCGGAAAATCCAAGAGGGATTTTATTAAAATTAGACGAATGTAAATTTTATTGCGTTTTTACTCGGCTGGGGTCTAGGGCGAAGTCTAAGCAAGGATATTAATACTAAGATAGTATGAAAGTAGCAGTATATTTTACTTACAAGCCAGTGCATGCATGTGTGAGAACATACCCTCCATGTTCAATTTGCTCCATCATAGGGTCGTCAGGTTTGAGCCCCGTGAGCTCACCTACTAGTTACGGTCACGCTGGAATAGCCTCTCTAGGCTACCAGCATAGGTAGGAAAAAAAAAAGCTCCATCATAAAATCTACTAATAAGAATTAGACAAATAACAACTTGAAAACGAAGTTGATGGTTTTTCGACAAACAGACATGTTCATGACACAAATATTTGCCCAACATGGGAATCGGAACCACGAACTTGAGCCAGTAGTCAGGGGTCACTACTGCGTCACCGAATTGGTACATGCGACCAGCGTGCAAATAAGAGTATGCAGTAGAGTTCATCCATACTACCTGGAGCCACTGCGTTCAACCACAATGCGTTTCGAGAGAATTTTTTTGCCACGAACCATCCAGCTTTGGAAAGCGCTCCCCTCCACGGTGTTTCCCGAGCGCTATGACATTTCACTCTTCAAACGAGACCGGTGGAGAGTACTTAACGGTAGGCAGTGGCTTTGCTCTGCCCCTGGCATTGCTGAAGTCCATGGGCGACGGTAACCACTCACCATCAGGTGGACCGTATGCTCGTCCGCATACAAGGGCAATAAAAAATAAATAAATAAACTCTCTCCAGGTCCTCTAACCCTTCCAAGTTTCTACAGGATAGTCATCGGAGCACCGTGGTACGTGAAGATGTTGACCTTCACGACGACCAATACATCAGTATCTTAAAATAGCATCAGGACGCTACTTCGGCAAAGCGGTGCGATACGAATTCCCTCTTATCGTGGCCGTCGCTAATTACTTATTCGACCCAGGCGACGGAGCAATGCGAAAATACCGTCGCCCGAAACATGTCTTGTTGCATCTCCCGGATCCACTCTCGGTGCTTTTGCACCTCAGTGGGTCGCGATCCCAATCCGGCAGAAGTATCTGCGAAGCACTGCTCTTGCTAGGGCCAGTGTTAGCAAATTCTATCAGGTTGAGTCCGTGAGCTCATCAACCCGTCCGGACGTAACTGGAATAACCACTTAGACTACCAACGAATAGCTGGAGGAAAAGAACAAAATCGGTCTACTTACTTGATTTTTTATTTATTTCATTTAGTTATTAATAACGAGTTTTCGTTTAAGACGATACCGGCATTCCCGCCATAGGTATATAAAATTTCTGGAAAACACAACAATGTATCATTAGTATTTCATTGGTATATGGAGTGGTATCATTAAACGTTAAAAACATTCTGAATAACCTACGAAAGTGGCGCTTTTTCTTAACCATACTAAGGTTAGGTTAGGTTAAGAAAAAGCGCCGCTTTATATTTTAAGCAACAATAACGTAATACATCAGATATGATGTATCACTCACTCGAAACACTTCGCTGAATGATTATAATAAAAATTTTAAACCGGAACGGATGTGAAATGAGTGTCAAACTTCACCAAATGATAAATTACTTATTTGACGATGAACAATAAATTCACTAAACCTTTCTTAAGTCCAAATTACGACTTTAGATGACGATTCAAACCAGCCAAGATGCGTACTGGATGGGAAAACCTTCCCATGGTTGCTCCAAAAATTGGTGATCTGCGACTTCAAATAGTCAATATATGCTTGCAGTATGCACTAACTCCCTCGTGCTGTATTTGGTAACTATTAAATTTCCTCCTCCTCCTCAAAAGCACCGTTAGTGGATCCTCCCGATCCACCAACGGTGCTTTTAAGTACCCCAAGCACCGGTCATTGTTCTCCTCGAACTCGTCGCCTGCGGCGAAGGGCTCGGCGAGTAAATTAACCCACAGACACAGCCCACTGAGTTTCTCGCCTCATCTTCTCAGTGAGTCGCGTTTCCGATCCGGTGGTAGATACTGCTTTTTTTCTCTCCTACGTATGCTGATAGCCTTGAGAGGCTATTTCAGCTTCACCCTGACGTGTAGGTTAGCTCACGGGGCTCAAACCGGAGTGTTGCTAACACTAGCCCTAGCAAGAGCAGTGCTTCGCAGAATCTACAATCGAATCGGAAACGTGACCCACTGAGAGATCCGGCGAGAAACTCAGCGGCATGTGTCTATGGGTTTAGATTCTGCGAAACATGGCTCTTGCTAGGGTATTCGTGTTAGCAACAACGTCAGGTTTGAGCCCCGCGAGCTCACCTACTAGTTCGCTAAATCTAGAATAACCCCTCGAGGTTACTAGAATAGGTAGGAAAAAAAATTTTTTAATTCTTTTCTACTCACATGATTGAATAGAATACAAAAAAGTTCGCTAAATCTAGAATAACCCCTCGAGGTTACTAGAATAGGTAGGAAAAAAAAATTAATTTTAATGCTTTTCTACTCACACGACTAGGTAAATAGAATACAAAAATTTTAAAAAGTATTTTTCATTACAGGTCGAAAATTCGGTAAAGATCTCGAATATTCCTAATGTTTCGATATCCAAACCTCTTACATACAGTACGCTTTATGGTTTCGCAAGGAGTCAACTCGAATGCGATAATTTATAAATCATGTTTGTTGTTTATTAGGGCAGTCGGCTCATGAATGTTCAATCTATTTATAGCTCGCATTATTATTTCAATGTTGAACACATGGTCAATACTGTGCTTGTTAAAGCCAGTTGTCACAAGATAATAGTTTTAAATTTGTAGTCCGGTAAAAACTAGTTATATTCGCTATTTAATGAATTCGTTTTATATACATATTTGTAAGTACTAGAGGTCCCGCAGTAGTCGAAATTCGACTATAATTAATTGGAGTTTCAAATTTGTACACTACTATGATTGTATTTTATACTTTTATAATCACAAATTTCGCCAAGACTACATTATAAAAAATATTAACAAAGACAAACAATATTTAATCTATTCTCAATTTGACAACAGACGTCAAGAACAACAGTTTGACAATAAATAGTATGCATGATGCATGCGTGTTGCGTCAAATACATGGTATGTAGTGTGTGTAATGTTTTCTTTATTGATTTAATGTATCTTATATGCATTATTTAAAAAAAATATTAGCATTGTGCACTTCTTCTCTATATTCTCTATAAGTGTGGAAAATTTCATACTCCTCCGTCCGCGCAATTTTCGTAAAAAGGGATACAAAGTTTTTGCTTCACGTATTAATATATAGATTAGTAAAGTGACTTGTTTTTGGACAACTGAAAACGTAAAATGTCAAATATAAAATAAATGTCATACAATACCGTAAAGTTTTGTAATTGCTCATGGTAGGTTTTTTAAATAAAATGACTAATTCAGACTTCAATTCGCTTCGACTTCCTACAGATTGCGAACTTGTTACTGAGAAGACGACACCTAAAACACTTACGTATAGAAATAAGGACGGCAAAGAGAAATATGTTTAAGGAATTAATCTTCACAACGCGTTGACATCAGACAGCCCGCCACTGATTCCCAATAGTCCAGCGTAACCAGAACCATCGCGGCGACCACACGACACGACTCTGAGCGAAGATAAAACAAAGATAACTGGATGGAAAGCTAATTTGTTTTCGATCCCGCAAACGAACTTAATCGGAAAAGAATAGGACGGGTAGCAATTTAGATGCCATCTTCTAACCCCGCAAAGCGGGAGAGAATGGCAGCTGAAAAGGCACTTAACCAGAAACCAGTGTTACAGTCAAGAAAAGCTTATTTACTATCCACCGCGGACCTTTGCTTTGTTTTTCCATTTAATAATTGCGCTAGTAATAATTTCGATATATTTATTTTAATCCATTGAAGTCTCAAATATATTAAGTGTATGTATCTATGCCCTGAAGTTCCGATGATCAGTAAAATGAATGACACCATATTTGACACTCAAAGAATTTAGCATATTAGCGCGTTCATCCTGTCAGTTGACAATATGTTGACATACATGAAGGTGCTCACTAGTTTTGTTTACAGATGAGATCACATGAACTCAATTGCATCGGTACCCTTAATTTGGAACAAAAGATTGATTTGTGGCTTAAAAAAAAAACAGTAACTTATATATATCCGCAGGCTCAAAAAAATCAATTTAACTGTTAATGAAAATAATTTTTGATTTATTGTTTCTTATTTTTTAAGACACTTCTATAACTATGAATCGTATTCGTTCTAAGCGGAAATAAGTCACACATGTTCATTACCCCATTATATATTTACGATATTCGCAACATTTCAAAATTAGTACTTTAAAAATATACATTAATTTATATGACTAAAATAACTTTAACGTAAAATAATAACTTACTCAGATAATGTATTGTAAAGAAGTATTAAAAAACACAGAAGAACATTGAAACATTACAATTATGAATTCAATTTGATTTTAGAAAATTCGAGATTTGTAATTATAATTTAGCATTTAAATCATTTTAATATATAGAAAATGATGTCGACAACACATGTAATATAAAACTGATTAAACCAGAAAACTTAAAATCGGATGGCCAATTAATTGATCTAAGTACTAAAAGCCAATTACGTTAATTCCATGAATATTTACAATGTTTATTTTTAAAATTAATATCGCGTGTTCTACGCATTGTCTTTCCGGCCATTGCACTAAAAACTAGAATAACATAATTATCAATATTTGTAAACAAACACAATATCTCGAGGTTATCACTTGCAAAGTCACTCAATGACAAAAGTAACAAAAGAACAAGACAGTCAGAGTGATCTTAATTCACGCAGTTAGATAACTTGGAACACTTTCGAAAAACGTGGCACGATTTTGTTACAAGAACACTTAAATAACACATAATAAACCTTAACTTGAGCACTAAATTATGAATAATATCGTCTAACAGAGAATTACTATGCAAGGTTTTTTTCTTCCTAACTAACAAAGTGTATTATTAGTTTATCAAAATAAAATTTACATTTTTTTTTTGTATGAAATCACTTATGAAACTAAATCTATAAATAACTAAAAGATCACAGAAAATCGAACCCACACTGGTTACGTTTACCATAATTCCGACCGAAACCTACAACAAGATCAACCCATCCTCATGATGTTGCGGCGTCTGAGCAGCCGCTCCATTGCGTAGAACACGCGATCTGACCCTCAGTAGGGGCATATGATGCCACCAGTCCCGGGAACGGCCGCTGCCTCCGGATAATGCACTCTGNATAACTAAAAGATCACAGAAAATCGAACCCACACTGGTTACGTTTACCATAATTCCGACCGAAACCTACAACAAGATCAACCCATCCTCATGATGTTGCGGCGTCTGAGCAGCCGCTCCATTGCGTAGAACACGCGATCTGACCCTCAGTAGGGGCATATGATGCCACCAGTCCCGGGAACGGCCGCTGCCTCCGGATAATGCACTCTGCAAATTTCTTTAAACGTCTTTCCTTGTCTATGCGGTCTCTCTACATTCCTCGGCGCCGGGTACGCGTTATAGCCATTGTATCCGTTGTAGCCGCCGTACCCATTATAACCATAACCGGAATTCCCGTATCCGTTGTATCCGTACGATCTCCGAGCGTTCCCGTTCAGCGCATCGTAAATAGCGTCGAAGAAAGGAGCGCCTTCCACGGAGACGAGCGTGACAAGTAGAAGCGCGATTGCGAACGTTCGGATCGCAGACATTGCGGAAGGGTGCGTCTGGGCAATTGTGTCAATTCAGTTCGCGGTCAGGGTGGCCTCGGCCTGCGGAAGCTCACACCGGTGCTGTTTAATCGCGAATGATGCCGGGGCTCATAACGCCGCCTTATATATCGGCCTCGGATCATCCGACGGCTGACGAACACAAGCGCGGGCGGGTTCAGGGTCCTACCCTGGACTCGCATTGAGAGACTAACTGCGGAATATTCGAAGGGTAAATTTTGTCACTTATTCCGTAAACAGGAAACGTTCGACCACGATTGCAAAGAGATAACGAAAATAGGTCTGTTCATTCTCGACTAGAGCGAATGCAGGCTGCAAATTATTTATCAAGCCCCATGGCTTGCAAAAGGTGAACAACAGTTCCGCAATAATATTAAGAAATGTCTAGACAAAAAGCAGCGCTAGGACCGTTTCCATAAAGGAGTGTAAATAAATATTTTATAACACGAATTACGTGTTATAAGAAAGAGGTCAGCGTGTAATAAAACACCACTACAAGAGACCTTCGCACAATGATAATATAAAACGAACAACTTAGTTTCATTTGACTGTTTCGATGCTTTCGTCGGGATTTACATGAAATACTATTGCAATTAACATATATACATCGAAATGTTACGTAAGGTACGACAGGTCGACAGTCAGTGGCAATGTTAAGGTAAATCGGAGTCAAGTTCAGCAAGGCTACGATCGTTCACCTGTTACTCGTTGCCTACCATTCAAGACGACCGCTTGACCATTTATTAATGCAACCGGAGCCTATGTACTGCGAATTATTCACTCAAATAGTATCATCGGTTTGCCAAACGTAAATGCTCCTATTTACTATTTACTCTGCACTACCTTTGGTTGACTGGCAGAGAATGTCTTAGGCATTAAGCCCGCCAATGTAAATTTTACATGAAGTTGTAATAAATGAATAAATAAACGTTCCTGAATATTAAAACATAACTACATATAATGACATTTAGAAGTATTTTGTGCGTGTGTAATGTTTTAAAGCGTATAAAATAGCTGAAGAATATTTTTTAAAACATGTCCGCTTATATTATTCAACACTATTTATAATTATTCTTCATTCATCAAAGTTGGTAATGCTATCACTAAATAGTATAAAACAAAGTCGCTTTCTCTGTCCCTATATCTGTCTGTCCCTATGTATGCTTAAATCTTTAAAACAACGTAACAGATTTTGATGCGGTTTTTTTAATGGATAGAGTGATTGAAGAGGAAGGTTTATATATATAATAACATCCATTAAATATTGGAGAAATCAATAATAAATTACAGTTTCCGAAGCGAAGCGAGGGCGGGTCGCTAGTTAGGTACTTATAATTCTACATTTTCGTCTTAACCTGTCGTAGTACACAAAATTAAGTTCACTACACTGTATTCCAATTACGAAGTCCCATGAGACGTTATTATTACCTTATTATGTGTGTGAATTAATTTTATAATGATTAAGATTGATAGTGTACTTTTTAAATGATGTTTACGACCATGATCAAAAAATGATAATTATTTCAAATTATGCGAAACGTGAAGAGTTACGTTCTAAGAAGTGTCAAAAGGGACTTCGTAATTGGAATAGAGTATAGTTATTACGACTTCGTTTGCAAAGCTTCGTTAGTAAAGTAAAACTGTGTTTAATGTATCAAAATATATAATCACTACATAGTATAAAACAAAGTCGCTTTCTCTGTCCCTATATCCCTATGAATGCCTTAATCCTTAAAACTACGCAACGGATTTTGATGCGGTTTTTTTTAATAGGTAGAGTGATTGAATAGGAAGGTTTATATGTATAATAACATCCATTAAATAGTGGAGAAATCAATAATAAAATACAGTTTCCGAAGCGAAACGAGGGCGGGTCGCTAGGAATAAACAATATAACATATAACACACATAAATTATGTCAAAGTTGTGTTGATGAATGACGGGAACGTGTTTATCATTGTACTCGGGCAAGTTAGTTCATAGCTCACCTGGTAACAAGGTGTTACCGGAGTCCGTGGACCTCTTTTTTACTAGGACCTCTTGCGAGTCCCCACGGGTAGGTACCACCAACCTGCCTATTTCAGCCGTGAAGCAGTAATGCGTTTCGGTTTGAAGAGTGGGGCAGCCGTTGTAACTATAGTGAGACCTTAGAACTCATATCTCAAGGTGAGTGGCAGCATTTACGTTATAGATATCTATGGGCTCCGCTAACCACTCAACACGAGGTGAGCTCGACAACCCATCTATGCAATAAAAAATTTTTTTTAAAGCTCACAGATTTGACGCATGAAGTCGAAGTCTCAACAGTATTGTAATACGGCTATCTTATGGTTCAGAACGGACGAATCATTCGCCGCAGAAATAAAATGGATTGTGGTACCAATCATACAATACATATATGATCCCTGCCCCATATATGAGCTTGTAACTTTAATACTTTCAATTTAGTGGTCACAAATGACTCCTCTAAAGGCTATATATTAACTTTTCGAATATTTCACCACTTTTAATTGCTCTAACATATTTGAAAAAACTAATTTACAAACAGAACGAAGCAATGATGAAACGTACTATTAACGAATAAAACGTAAATGTCGACTAAGCGAAGCTTGCTTCACGACACGTCGGTCACGTACTATGAAAGATTACCGACAATCCAACTTTAAAGCTCTCGGAACAAGCTTTGCGGTTTGTGACGACTTAAAACTTTAAGCAGAGCTGTTATTGTTGTGACAAGGCATTTATTAGCTTTAAACGAACGAAGGAATCTAAGCAATAAGTGTCGACATCCTAGTCGAAAAATTCGAAACTAATTTCAAGCAATATGTAGTTTTTTTGGAGTTTACTCCTTTAGAATCGATTTACATATATAGGCCCGGGGTATGAAAATTATGGGGACCAAAATCGTACTAGCATGTCACACGAAATGCGTTATGCGCCTGATTGGCTCCTGATTGCGTGATGCGTGCGCGCGCCAATCAGGAGCCAACGCGCGGCCGCGTTATCGCAGGTGACGCCGGGCTGCTGCNACAAATGACACCTCTAAAGGCTATATTAACTATCGAATATTTCACCACTTTTAATTGCTCTAACATATTTAAAAAACTAATTTACAACAGAACGAAGCAATGATGAAACGTACTATTAACGAATAAGACTTAAATGTCGACTAAGCGGAGCTTGCTTCACGACACGTCGGTCACGTACTATGAAAGATTACCGACAATCCAACTTTAAAGCTCTCGGAACAAGCTTTGCGGTTTGTGACGACTTAAAACTTTAAGCAGAGCTGTTATTGTTGTGACAAGGCATTTATTAGCTTTAAACCGAAGGAATCTAAGCAATAAGTGTCGACATCCTAGTCGAAAAATTAAATGTTAAGTGGTTACCGGAGCTCATAGACAACTACAACGTAAATGCCGCCATAAGATATGAGTCCAAAAGTCTTCTAAGTATAGTTACAACGGTTGCCTCACTCTTCAAACTGAAACGCATTACTGCTTCACAGCTGAAATAGGCAGGGTGGCGGTACCTGCCCGCAGGGACTCGCAAGAGGTCCTACCACCAGTATAAAAGAGTTCCACGGACTCCGGTAACACCTCGTTGCCAGGTGAGCTATGAACTCACTTGTCCGAGCACAATGATAAACATGTTTATATTACCGAGCTCACGGACTACCTGATCTTAAGTTACCGGGGGCCCATAGACATCAACAACATAAACGCCTTAGAACGAGATTTTAAGTAATTAAGTTTTAAGTAATAAGTAATTATGCAAATTATAATTTTGACTGATTTCTTCTACCATCAGTAAAGAGGCTCTAAATAGAGGGTGCAGTGAAAGGTCTCAACGCTCTAATGCCTACATGTCGCAACAATGGGCCTCATCGGAATGCAGACCGGTGATGTACCAAAGCAAGCTTGAATTCGACGAGGTTTACATTGAACGTTCGACTGATTCTGCGGAACATGGAATGAGAATTAATTAGGTTCCGTAGCTAAAAGCATGCAGCTAAATGATTTTCATAAAAATAACGTTCAAGTCATTAGAGTTTGCATTAACAAATTGCGTTGCAAATTAGGAGCGTATTTACTACCAAATTGCTCAGTAATAACGCAAATTACAATTTTGCGGGTTTGATTTTTATTACACGATGTTATTCCTTCAACGTGGAAGTCAATCGTGAACATTTGTTAAGTACGTATTTAATTAGAAAAATTGGTACCCGCCTGCGGGATTCGAGCTCCGTTGCATCGCTAGATACGAATGCACCGGACGACTTATCCTTTAGGCCACGACGACTGGGTTTTAGTCGGCAGTCGGTGTTGCGGGGCGGGTTCGTGCGCCTTTCTCAAGGCATAGTCTCCCGGTAGGAATTGGAAGAAGAGGAGGATTTTGGACTTCGTCTACTCCCTCTTCTTCTCTGGAGGCGCCGGAGTCTGACATAACCCGGTCTGTTACCCCTCTCGACCGGGTAATCGTAAACGGATTCCCTAGCGTTAAAAATAATAATAATAAGGTCGCGACGACTGTAAAAGGGTGCCATCTAGTGAATGTGAGCGCCGCAATGACTAGTCAAATATCGGCTCACTTCGGGTGGTGCACTTCGGCAGAGTACAGGTGTCATCGCTCAAGTGGAATCGAAACACATTCGTTGCCTGACTTAGGCAGAGTGAAGACGTCTCGGAATTGTCATCGTTTCGTGCTGCGCAATCTCTTTGCACGGCTACCCACCATACGCCCACTATGTTATTAAATAATTAAGATATCGGCCCATTCCGCGACATATATATAGATATATAAAGGCATGTGGCGTTTAAGAACGCACATTTTTATGATGCGTAAGTCGGAACGCACGAGAGGTAGGAAAAAGGATATAGTATGTGACACGGGACCTTTTTACCGCCAAATATTTAAAACGTAAAAATAATTTATAATGTGTTAAATAACTAATATAATGTAATTACTTAGAATTATTTATGCCGCTACAACAATAAAATTTATATTGTTCCAATTGTGGTGTTAATTATATAAAACACGACTTTACGGCGAAATAAAGAAGGGACTCTATATGAACTCCCTCAGGCAGTTTAATACCCTGTTTATCTGCTATTCGATTTTGTTTGTTCAGTTACTATTGACGAGCTTAAATGTTAATTAATGGAAATAATCATCGTAATTCGGCGTTAATTAAATTACTGTCAACGTAAATATACGGGTTTGTGGCAAATTAGTTATAATAAAAGTAATGGGTTTAAATTATATATGTGCCTTAAAAATGTAAATAACAATAACATAAGCTGGGTCTGGTAATATAAATGTGCCTGTCCCGACAAATTCCTCAAAGGAGCTATTGCGGAGGCCGAGAGCTGACTGACTAGTTAAATAGTGCTTAGTAGACAAAGACGTACTCTATTGGGAATTTATGCTTCCACAGTCATTTTGTATGGGAATAGGATATTGTCTATGCCAACAATGAATTTCAAAGAAAATAATTACATAGATTACTTACATGCCGGCAAGTTTGCTTTCAACCTCCATGCTTCAAACATACTTTTTGATTGTATTCGAATTATGTAATTAATTTGTCGTTAGCTTGTACGCGCATAGATTTTAATTCGATTGGCAAATGTAATCTAGAATTTTCTGGTTTTTGCATCACAATGGTTTATGTTCATGTATTTGAAAATCTTTTTATCCCCATTAGAAGATAAACAAAAGAGTTCATTGTTAAGTATTCAGTATTTAGTATTCATAAATAAAATATAAATGAATATTCTACAATACAATACGGCCTGTCAAATGTTTATCTTAAACCAATTCTTATGCAGAACGTTTTAGAGATAACATATACAAGACACACTTAGTTACGTTTCTAGAGATCTATCATACCCGATCCTGTGGACCGAATGGTAAACAGTCGATGTCGCCCTAAACACGTCATTAGCAATCCTCCCGATCCATTAACGGTGCTTTTAGGTACCTCAAGCACGGTCACCGTCCTCGCCGAGTCCGTCGGTTGCGATGAAGGGCTCAACGAGTCAATTAACCCATAGACACAGCCCACTGAGTTTCTCGCCGAATCTCCTCAGTGGATCGCGTTACCGACCCAGTGGTAAATTCTGCGAAGCACTGCTATTACTAAGACCAGTGTTAGCAACACACCCGGTTTGAGCCCCGTAAGCTCACCTACACGTCAAGGAGAAGCTGAAATAGCCTCTCAAGGCTATCAGGATCTATTTCAGGTATATCTTCGATTTGTGCGCTTGTTGTTTAGAATACAAATGTCCCAAAATTTTATTTCCCAGTACAGTACAAAGTGCAACGACCCTGGTAGTTTCGTAGTCAGAGTTCGCGTTTTGAATTCTGGCTGCGTGCTGATATCCAACTGTAGATTCGTATATTCACTGTAAATCTTCTTCTGGTGTTTATTGTACTTAGTAAAATCTACAGAGAATTTAGTGTAGTTTTAACACGTATCGATATATATGACAACAAAACTTATACACAAGCCATGTGCCTATATTTATCACAAGGTGAATGCCGTACCCACTTTGATACTTTAAAGGTCGAAGCCCCAATGTTTTGCTTTGGGATAAATATGTTTTTTTTTTGCTCGAAACTTTTATTACCTACTTGAAACCCCTGAAATTACGTTAGGTGTTTATAATAATAACTTAGAGAAATAGGTACCAGCCAACAAAACTTGAAGCACGGCCGAATCACTCACCTCGACACGACTATACATCTGACCCATTAAGCCACTAAGATTCTGAGCTATGAGCACCTTTTATTTCACGATTGGTATCGCCGGTACTAAACAGGATCGTAAAATATGTCACGTTTAGTTTACATCATCACTATAAAACCGAAACATCGTAAGTCCAAGTTTACAAAGAAAAGGATATAAAATTTAACGTTTCAATAATAAAGACTAATACTCCGGACCGGTAAATTGAAAAATCCTACCTTTAGTGTCTGAAATCGAGATTTCAATATTAACGCTATAAGTATTTATGACACAATATCAATCGATAAAACATAATATAATAAGTTAAGCTGTTATCCTTACATCTTAAAATAGATTTTATTATTTAATTAATGAAGGATTACAGTGAAGTGAATATCATTTCGAGTCTGGTCGACTAGAAGGCGTGAGTATCGGTTTTCTATGAGCTCTCGTAATCCCTCAGAGATGGCCGGTAAACTTATATATCTACATTACAATAGAAATCCGTGGCTAGAAGCTTAGCATCGGCTCTTCTAAAGTAAGCCCCGCTAATCTAGGTCGATAATAACATAGTTTTTAATTCTTCACATAGTTGCTACCATAATTAAGGTACACCTTACAATGATTAGCGTTTTAACATTCTGATACAATCACTATAAATTTCGCAATATTATTAGAAATTACAATGAAAAATTTTAACAAAGAAAAGTATTTAAGCTGGTTTCAAACAATAAAGAAGAATCAAAAAAGTTCCCAGGCTTAAACACATAGTACAAACCAAACATGAAATGTATGTTATTTTTATTTAAAGGGTATTAAATAACTGTATGAAATAATTGAAAAAAAAATTTTTTTTACCCTATATAAATTGATGTGACCACTAAGGAAGGGACCGAGATGTGGCCGAGAGAACCACATAACTATCATAGTACACCGCATACACCTGCTTAAGTGGATATGAGCTTTTAGTTTCACGATCTTTTAGTTTCACGATCTTTTAGTTTCAGCTATAAAAGTTTTCATTTGATGACCAAAGGAGACGAGATAAAACATAAACTACATGAGGTGCTCTAAAAAATTTCTTGATACCTGAAAAAAACATTTTTTTAAGGGATTTTATGACCTGGTAACTAAGACCTTTAGGTCAAGTCTTATTTTAATTTATATTCATAATTTTATGAATAAAGATAATATGGAGTGAAATGGCATTTCATTAAATGAAATGTAGATGATTAATTTGAGACAGTAATCAACTGGGATGAAATTAAATGAAATGAGATGAGATGATATGGCATGAAATATAATCTCAGTAAAATGGTCCTGAAAAATGTACGAAGACGACCACAGAAAATATTAGTTTTTTACACTGAAAAATAAAATAAAATTCCGTTTTCAAAAATAGAATAAAAACCACAGATAAATTAAAAGCTTGACGTTCACGAACGTCGATCTATATTGATGAGGACATACAAAGGCTTACCATAACAATACGAGGGTCGTACCAATAAATTACCTCCATCATGCAGCTACGAATTAAACTTAGAGTGAAAGCACATTTACATTACAATAATCTAAAGCAAACTCAATTATGTATATGGAAACGAGCAGACGTAAAACAGCCTCCATGCGTACAACCCTTACGTAAATATAAGACCGTTGAAAAATTGTATTGTCTGAAGGTCCGTTAATTAGCCCTTGTATGTGTAGGCATTATGTTCGAAAACCCTTTTTGATCCTGACAAAGGAACTTTTGTTATTCTGTTAATGGTTGCAAGAATTTAGTTTTAATTAAAAACGAAATATGTATACAAAAATTCGTTACGATGTATCTTTTTAAAATACTAGAAATCAAACGTTACTAGTCGAATGTAAATCTAAACATCATATCGAACGGTGAAAGACTATTTGGTTTAAGCAAGATTTTTGCAACTTTACAGGAGAGTCATTTAAAATTTGGAAAAAATATCATATCAAAAAAACTTCTTCGGCTATTTGAATGGAGTTAACTTAAATGAAGTTCAATTACAAAAAAATATCGAACTGTTGATGCTTATACCAAATAAAACGCACCTTTAATTACAAAGATAAACGTCGCGTATTATGCGAAATTTAGCTTAAACCAAATATCCTTATACCCTCGATATACAAAAGTCGATGTCTGTATGTTCGCTGTAAGCTCCGAAGCTCCTCTTTCCTTAATCAGAGACTTTGGTCAGAGCGTGTGTGGTTGCGCTGACGTTGTACAGGTAAAAACAATAATTAAGTCCCCTATGCTTTCGAGGGTTGCCTCCTTGGCGATGCGCTTCCAGATCTGGCGATTCGAAGAGTTTCTAGTACGAGCGATTATGACGAAATTTTCAGAAAATCTATATATAGATTGACCTAGCGAGTGACGCTGTTAAGTTTGGTAGCGAGCGGAACAAAATCATATCAAAGATCGGGTTTGAATAGTATTATAGATATTATATATACTAATAATAATATTATAATAATAATTTATTTATTTATTAAAGGTATAGTACAAATACAAATAGAAATTAACCTTATAATTCATTTTGTAAGCCTTTGAAAGAGCTGAAGTCTGTACTAGGTTCACAGACCTGTATTACTGATCTCCAGGCTCCCGCCTTCTTAACATAGATTAGATTAGACTAAGTCTACTACATTATATATTATATGTATTACGTCTACAACACAATCTCGATTACGTCAAATACGAAAGCCGATATTTAACCAGAAGGGTGGCCCTTGCTTACATCGAAATCGTACTGTGGCGCAATTCAGAACCCAGTTTACAACAACTGCATAAACATTATATTTAAACTTGATTTATTGCCTTGGACGGATGGAGAAATAACACGGAATAGACTGATATTATTATTATTAACTTGATTTGTTTATAAAACGTAGGTACCTGTTCAAGGATCGTTTTATTAACTTAGAATAGGTAGGACTAAAACGTACAACTAATACTGCGAATTCCGATGACGATTGCAACAAAAATGGGCAGGAGTTGGGTAATAATGCGTGGGCTTACAATTCGCTCCACTAGTAATTTGAATATGAATTTGGAGCACGGAAGTTGGATATTCATTTTTACATAATTATGTGAAGGATTTGTTTAATAATAATACGTAAGAATAATAGGAATAATGTGTAAGACAAATTAAGCACTTTAAAAATTGATATTCGGTTTTTTTTTTTTTTTATTGCTTAGATAGGTGGACGAGCTTACAAAACCAACTTGGTTATAAGTGGTTACTGGAGCCCATAGACATCTACAACGTAAATGCGCCACCCACCTTGAGATATAAGTTCTAAGGTCTCAAGTATAGTTACAACACTTACAACGGCTGCCCCACCATTCAAACCGAAACGCATTACTGCTTCACGGAAGAAATAGGCAGGGAGGTGGTGGTACCAACCCACGCGGACTCACAAGAGGTCCTACGACCAGTAATTACGCAAATTATAATTTTGCGGGTTTGATTTTTATCAAGCGATGTTATTCCTTCACCGTGGAAGTCAATCGTGAACATTTGTTAGGCGATTCACACATCGGCGACGTGCATCGTGCCGTTAACATTAAGGTACCACTACCCTGCCTATTTCTGCCGTGAAACAGTAATGCGTTTCGGTTTGAATGGTGGGGCAGCCGTTGTAAGTGTTGTAACTATACTTGAGACCTTAGAACTTATATCTCAAGGTGGGTGGCGGCATTTACGTTGTAGATGTCTATAGGCTCCACTAACCACTGAACACCAGGTGGGCTGCGAGCTGGTCCACCCATCAATGCAATTTAAAAAAAAACCGAATGGTTTTAGATAAGGTTTCGTGTCACGAGTCACCGGTCTTTGTTTTGACTAACGTATAAAACAACAACACAGCATTTAAAGTACAAATTTATTTGTTGTCACGTTCCGAACGCTTTGCAGCTGTTTCACGCTCTACATAAAACAAATCCTAATAAAAACCGACAGTACATATTTTAGATCCACAAATCTCTCAAAGTTTGCTCTCTTGGCTTTTTTTTATCCGTATGTCCTTAGGAAATAAGTAAGTACTGAAAAGAATTGTTTGAAATAATGCTATATCTACTTCATCATCGCGAATCTCATCCTTACTTTGGTGGCTGCATAATTTTATCGATTTAGCATCCTCATTTAAACTAATATATTGCCATAGCACCTACCAGTTTTTGGGAGCACTGGAAAACTATAAGGCTTTATTACTCAGCCACGTCTATATTAAAAATCACTTCTGAATTTCCAATAAATGAAGTCAGCCTTTAGTAGTAAGCCCAAATTCGCAATTTAATCTTATTACTGCCACAGCATATTATTATGTAGTTTAAAAACTAAAAAACACGCTTAAATAACACATTGAACTAATTATTTATTTCATATTTTTTTATCCTATTGAGACTGCTCAGAAGATACATACGTTTTAAAGTGAAGTTATACAACTATTGTATTGTCATCAACTCTTGATGTGTGTGCAAATTTTCAAGTTAATCGGACATCTTGAAGTCGTGAAAGTCACTTTTAATATCTTCTATCTATATATATAAATTAATTGCTGTTCGTTAGTCTCGCTAAAACTCGAGAACGGCTGGAGCGATTTGGCTAATTTTGATCTTGAATTATTTGTGGAAGTCCAGCGAAGGTTTAAAAGGTAGATAAATATGAAAATACTCGGAATCAAATAAAAATAACAATTTTGTTTTTCCTTTGATGTGTCCACCGTCGGACGGATTGATTTTGTTTGTTTTTGAGTTTATTTTATACAAAAGTTTAGGTCTTTTATTTATCAATTGAGGCACTACGAAGTCTGCCGGGTCAGCTAGTTACCAATTAAGTATTTGCTGCTATTATGATTCTACTCAATATAATTGTTTTAACTAAAAACTGACCATCCGCTCGAAATAGCAAATATTAAACGAACATGTTCTAATCCCAGCTCAAATCAAAGAGCTTCATTGCGGTAGCATTGAATGCAACACGGAACCGTTTAGCTTAATGCATCAATAAATTGTGTATATATTTTAATATAGAACTGACCTCGTTCAAGTTCATTATCAGAGTGTGCAGTGTCGCGGACCGTATGCGTATTCGCTAACAGATAATATATTATACGCAATCGCACATTCCAGCCTTTGAGGTTTTAAATTGTTTTCGTTCCACAACCCTAAGCTGGAATTTAAGTTTTCCATTGCAAAATTAGCAACAGTTCCGCAAAGAGCTTCACAAAAATGACATTTATATAAACGAAAATTAAAATTTGTAGTACATTAATTATTAACAACGTAACAAATGCGAATCCATTCGATTATTGGCAGGATTAAAATTCCATTACGCTACATCGGACCAATCGATAACACTTTAAATAGTGTAAGCGCTGGAGAGTTACTTTTGAGACTATTTAAAGAAAAATACGTATTCAATATATAAATAAATAAATAAATAAATAAATATTTACTAACAATCACGCTACGTTAGCTGGTCCCGTGATAAGTTCGTAGAGAACTTGTGTTACAGGTACCAGATAACGGATATAAATGTAAGATTTTTATTATACACATACATATATTTAATATTTAATATACATCCATAACCCTGGAAAAGACATTTATATTTATCATACAAATATCTTCCCTTGGCGGGATTCGAACCCGCGACCCCCTTGTGTAGTGACCATGTCATTTACCACTACACCAGACGGCCGTTTATAATATATGTATTAGAATTAAATGGTGGCACAACAATTATGCCTCAATACAGTGTGTTCCGGTTTCAAGCGTTTAACATATCCGCTTGCAATGCAACTGTGACAATGACCTTACTACTCCTTTAAATGGCTGCTGATTCAAGTAATCATCAGACCGGTCATGAGCTAATCTGCCCATGAACACTAAAATGAAGTCGCTCCTGCAATACGTAACATTAGCGACCCTGAATTGGTCTTCGATGCCACGTCCAATGCCCGGATGCCGGTCGTAAATTTCCATCAATCAAATCCAGCGCGGCCTTAAAACTATTATGCGCCGAAATCAGTCCTAATCTCTGTCGGCTGTTAGTGTACGACGGCATATTATCGTAAATGCAACTCAATGTCGTCTAGTGACCGAGGCCGGCTGGTCATCAAAAAAATACACGCGGAGAGAGCGCAGTCCCCCAACTTCGGCCGAAAATTACAGTGACAACGGGAATTGAATTGAATTCTAGTAAATCGAAGAAAGGATGATTATTCTATTAAATTATCCTTCTCGTCCCTGGTAGTTGGTGACAGAGGACACTGCGAACATACTGGCTCATATATCCACGTCCTGATTTAGCGAAGAAAAATCATGTATTCCGATTTGAAAATAAAAGCTTTTCGGGTCTCGATATCACGGCATTCACCTCTACAAGCTCCGGTAGTGGCTTTACCCATCATCTAGAAAAATACATCAGTGGCCAATGACGAATTCTATAAGAAATACTTCGAAAACTAGGAATATTCATCCGTATTTCGAACCGATTTATTGAACCGTATATTAACACAAATTTAGAAGATATGGAACAAAGGATATTAGAATATAAATTCGTTCAGAAATAGCTCAGCAGTGAAAGCTTTCACTACTCAAATCTTTCTAGTAATGGAGATATTTATTGTTCTCCTCCTTGCGTCGTATTCGTCACTGCTGAGGGTCGTGACCACCCGTAGCTACCACCATCTATCTATTTTTCTAATAGTTCAAAGGATGGATGTAACAGTCGTGATACACAATATGAGACTACGGCCTTTTGTCTAGAATTTTTTAAAGTATTCATGTTGCGGTGTCTGTATTCCCCAATTTAAAACAATAAAAAACATTGAAACCTTGAAGTCAAAGTAGACTCTGTCTTGCTCGCCCGGCTCGCGTCATTCCAATCAGTTCTTCAAACGTTCAGTCCAGATTATCGCTGTTGATTTTATGGAATAAGCACATTGAAAGCGTATAACGTAAATACACAAGGAAAACACGAGGTCTCATACGCAGAAGTACACTTTGTGGCTTACATAGAATATTGACTTATATAGAATTTATAGTTAATTGAACTATTTACTGAGTCATGAGTGATTTTAATAGGAAATATCGGAAGTTGTTTCAGGGATTTATCAAATTAACAATACCATAATATTGCTATTACAGAGTAGTGGTGCTATTTTTTAAAATGTCATTTAATTTAGTTTTACGGTAAATGTCGAAAATTTCTGTATTGAAAGTCACTTTCCTTTTTACGTGTAATAGTTCCTCCCCCTACAGAATTGACTGAAAGAGATCGATTTTAGCAATAACGCCATCAAATGTTACTCTTTTAGTAATATTTAAGTTCTTTACTAATCTCTTAAAACTTGTCGTGATGCAACGGGTCGTAATAACAAACAAACTCTAATATGTAACAGATAATCGGATCAATCAATCAAAACCGTCGTTGTAAATACTTTTGCCGGTATTTTGGAACTGTATTTTAGTTTAAGAAATGACATAGGAGAGCACTCTCGTAATATGTTACTGTCCTACTAAAGCAATGAGACAGTACCTACAGTTTGGAAAGTAAGAACTTAATAAAAATGTTTCTGATGAAGGATTAATATTGCATATTAAAAATGAATGCATTTTTTTTTCCACCTAATTACTCGAGGGGTAGTGTACTTTTTTTTTATGATTGAAGGATTACTGGTGGCCCGGAGGCCTTTCCAATTTCACCAGAACAGGTGGGCGAGCAAAGGCTCAGCCAGGAGGGGTGGGATTTGCTAACAGCTGCCCGAGCGCCTCCGAAGGAGACCTAACAACTCAAGAGTAGCTGCTTCGCGAATGAATCTACTACCGGATCGGAATCGCGACCCGCTGAGAAGATCCGGCGAGAAACTCAGCGAGCTGATTCATGGGTTAGGTTGCACGGCGAACTCTTTGTCGAGTTCGACGAGTACGGTTACCGAGGTCCCTAAGCCTGCTCCTAGAGCTGAAGGCGTCTAGTGCAAAGGTTATTGGATCTGATGGATCCGTAAGGACGTGTCTAGGGCGTCGACGGTGACTGGCTCCTGCATGATCAGGATTCGGGGAGTAGNCCCGCAAGGAGAGGTCTCTCCCTAGCACCGCGATGAGGTCTCGCCGCGAGCGCTCCCAACGCGGGCACGCTTCGAGTGCGTGCTGAGCGTCATCGTCCGGATGCCCGCACTGGTGGCAACCCGGATGTGGCTCTCTCCTGCAGACCTTCCACAGGTACCTCCCGAAGCAACCATGCCCCGAGAGGACCTGCGTTAAGTGGAAGGAGAGCACGCCGTGTCGTCTATCTGACCATGCCTCCAGCAATATGTTACTATCCTACTAAAGCAATGAGACAGTACCTACAGTTTGGAAAGTAAGAATTTAATGAAAATGTTCATGATGAAGGATTAATATTGCATAATAAAAATGAATGCATTTTTTTCACCTAATTACTCGAGGTGTAGTATACTGTGAGCCCATATATATTGTTTCGCTCCGATCGGTGTGATCGTCGACGCATAATGAGATTGAGATTTCGACCTCATCTCTCAAGGTGAGCGGCGCCCTTGACGTTTGTGATCTCTTTAGGCTCGTGGAACTACCAAACTACCACACCTATCTAGAAATAATAATAATAATAGCTGCAACGCAGAAATATCAACACCGTTCTAATAACAACATTGAAACTCCAATAAGTACTTTTATAACTTATGATTGCAAAACGAACCCATGACTGAGTGGGTGCAATGACGCTGCCCATCTTGAATCATAAGATTAAAGTCATCATCATCAGCCTGTATCTCTTCACTGCTGGATGTAGGCCTCTCCCATAGTCCGCCACAATGAACGATCCTCCGCCTTCCGCATCCAATCTTTCCCAGCATATCGCCGCAAGTCATCGGTTCAACGGGCAAAAGGACGCCCAACGCTGCGCTTACCGGTACGTGATCTCCAGTTCAGAACACGTCTTCTCCTCGGCCATCGGTTCTGCGACACGTATGTCTGGCCCATTGCCATTTCAGTTTGCTAATATTTAGGGCTATGTCGGTTACTTTGGTTCTTTGACGGATTTTATCATTTCTGACTCGATTAATCAAAGGAACTCCGAGCATACACCTTTCTATAGCACGCTGAGCGACTTTGAACTTACGGAACAGACTTACAGTCAATGTCCACGTTCCAGCGCCATATGTCATGACCGGCAGCACGCAAGCGTTGAAGACTTTTGTCTTTAGGCATTGCAGCAACCCCGCAATGCCCAAAGATTAAAGTATCTATGCATTATTACAATGGCTATCTTCTAAGAGGAACGCATGACTATTTAGCGCCACAAAAACGATAAGCACGTTCGGCTTGCGACCCGAACTACACACACATGGTTGTTATGTGGAAAAACTGGAGCGTGCTGCCAATAAGGACGCGTGATTAGAAACAGCATCCTGAGGAAGTTTCGCTCGAATACCCGTATCTTGTAATAAACAACCGGGTTAACTATTAAATAATCGTTTTTTTTTTTTTTTTTANCGTGACGGGAACGGAAGCGGGAGCGCGACCGAGCTTCATAACGACGGGACGGTGGTCTGAATCTAACTCTGAAACTACTTCGATCGAGTGTAAGCGCAGAGTTACGTTTTTTAATAACGCTATGTCGAGTATATCCGGGCGATGCGCGATATTTAGCGGGTAGTGAGTCGGGGTTAGCGGAGCGACGATATCGAAGGCGAGATCATCAACTAACGCGTCCAGCCGCCTGCCATTCGGGGTTAAATCATCGTTATGATGCTCTGAACTGCCAACTTAAGGTCGGCTTTGCGAAAAAAATCTGACCATAAAACTAATGAAAACACGAGATAAATTATTGTTCAAGATTGCTAAGCGTAGGCGAACGCATATTATTCCAGGTTAAGGTTACCAATTAAACGGTGGACACTACTGTCTGTCATTTTAAACTTGACTAACGGCTTATGAAGCAGATCGAGTAAAGATTGTTTTTCATTGAACACGTTCATAAATAGGTCCTATCTAAGGTTTTTTGAATAATTCGTTCAAAAAATCAAGTCAACCAACCAACAGGAAGCAGGAATACCTGCCTAACACACATTTATAAACACAACATCATCATCATAATTAACAGCCTATAAAAGTCTACTGTTGGACATAGGCCCCTCCCTGGGCACACGATCTGGCCGTGCAGTCTTGGCTAAGAATAGGACTACCCCATTTCTTCCCGTGGGTACCATGAGGCAGTAGGCAGATAAGTTCTCGCAGTATTCACCCAATGAATATCAACACATGTGAGAACCAACTAATGACAGGATAACCATCCAAAAGACGTAAGTAAATGGTAGTCTAAAGGTGCAAAGAGCTACGCCCTGCGGACGTCGACCTGCATTACAGCGTGGCAACTAAAGTCATATCGATGGCCAGTTAAAGAAATTTATAAACGACTTATGCTGTTTATAAAAGCAATGATTGATTTTCATAAGGAGATGGGATGACAAGAATAAATTCCTCAGAGCCCAGAGCACTCCCAATCGAACATACGGTGCAAAACACAGAGAGAACAGTAATCCCTCCGCAGACCCAGAACGTCCAAACAATCCATGGGACTCACTCTGCTGATATCTCTCAGTATCTTGGACGCCAATTTGGCTTTGTCCTCCAAATAACTCCTATATAATATTGAACATTACTTGAAGCATCGATCTCAAGTATATCCATACTCGTGGAAGGTTGCAGGGATACTCCTTGGTTTATTTCTCAGTAGAGTTATTTTTCAATCCACAGCAACTATGGTTATGTTTAATTTCTTAAATTTAAAAAAATATCCGATAGATACTACTCACTAGAGGCCTCTGTGATAACGAAACAACACTATGCCGTTAGTTACAAATGATTTCTCTAGATGGCGCTATACGAAATAACAACTACGTCGAGATGAGCTTTTGGCGGAATTAACGACTTCAATTTCAAATGTTTTTTGTTACCTATTGCATAAATTGACCTTTGGCTTTCTGCTTCTATTATTGTTTTTATTATACTATGTTGAGTTGGCTGTTGGTCCTTCTTGTAATAAATAAAAAAATAAGAGATATTTAGAAAGAGCACAACAAACATATTCATCCCTATGGAATATTTGGGTTTACGGAAATACTGATTTCTACCATATCGTCTTTTCACATTAAAAGTGTACAATTTCCAAAAATATGCGAAATTGAGTTAATATGCGGAATCATTTGGTATCACACACAGTATTTTTCTCAGAAATACTGTCAAAAGAGCGTAGTTTAGTTTTAGTTTTTTTTTTGTTTACCTATGTTATGACTACTATTAACAAAATTAATACATAATTTTATCTTACTTTAAAAGAGATATTGTAACTAGAAAAAAATAAAAAATAAATGTTGCAAAGGTGATTAATATTAAAAATATCACATGTTAAACCTTTAAAACACTCTCCTGTAAAATTAGTAAGTTTTGAAATTATACAGTTTTAATGCGAGAAGACGATATCATGTTCCATGAAGTCGTTTTTTTGAACCTCCTGGAATCACTGCATTTCAGATCTTTCTCTACGTTCCATGGTACCCTAGAAATAACTTCTTCCACAGTTCCCTACAAAAACATGTGCATCTTCAAAGGTGGCTTCAAAGAAGAAATAATAAACAGGTAATAACTTACGGTCCTGGCATTATTACCTTACTAGTTTAACTTCGTTATTTTATTATTTTTTTATTACTTAGATGAGTGGACGAGCTCACAGCCCACCTGGTGTTAAGTGGTCACTGGAGCCCATAGACATCCACAACGTAAATGCGCCACCCACCCTGACATATAAGTTATAAGGTCTCAAGTATAGTTACAAAGGCTGCCCCATTACTGCTTCACGGCAGAAATAGGCAGGGAGGCGGTACCCACCCGCCGGAGGTCCTACCACCAGTACTTACGCAAATTATAATTTTGCGGGTTTCATTTTTATTACACGATGTTATTCCTTCACCGTGGAAGTCAATCGTAAACATTTGTTGAGTACATATTTCATTGGAAAAATTGGTACTCGCCTGAAATTCGAACACCGGTGCAACGCTCAACACGAATGCACCGGACGTCTTATCCGCTAGGCCACGACGACTTCGAGGTAGGTACTGGGTGAGATTGTCATAATGAAATCTCTTAGCTTCGGATCATTTTCGGGTTCTTGAAATGAATCACGCAGGAATACAGAATAAGTTAGACAACACATTTATTTCACAAATTCATAATAAATTGCATACACGTGTATTTCAAAACTATAGTCACAAACGATTAAAAAAGCCTCTTCTGTACAATGTACAGGCACACCGCCAAAAAGAATAAAAATGCAAAAAACATGATCACTTTGTCCGTAAATTCTCTACGTCCGTATTTCTTCAGTAGTTTGCTCGATTGCGTAATCGTTCCTGCTGTATTTTCCAATTCCGATTGTGTTCCCTAAAATATTAAAATGTTAACTACTAAAAGTGTACTGCTAAACATTTTTAAAATTGGATTGCAACAGCAATAGTGAATTATCAATCAACTGTGGACTAAAGTCTTCCAGTAAGCATCATAGTTTAAAAACAAATGCCTTTGAGATATATTTGTTTTAAAAAAAAAACTTGTGATCAAAATTGGAGCAATACTCGCAAACTAAATGGGCTTATGGCACTTACATGCACTGTTGAACTAGATGAAACCAAATTATCCAAAGTATTTTGACTCTTTTGTGTGGTGTCCGCTAGCTGCCTGCTTACGGAAAGTAATTGCTCTGTCACACCTAAACAAAAACAAACGATTGGTGTCTAAGAACCTTTCTTGTTGTTCTTATATCCTATATATATTTTTTAAACTTAATAGTGTAATGTATATTCTATTCTTCTTCTTCTGCCTCTCAGTCTACACTCCTAGCGGGGTGGTTGTGGTTATGTATTGTCTTATTGCTTGGTTAAGGCTGATAGACAGAGATGGAGAAGCCTCGCAAAAGCCTCAACCGAGCAATAAAACATACATACATAAGCTATCTGAATTCCAGAGCGCTTTAGAACTGAGCTTTATGGCACAAGTTGACTAGTAGCAAAATTGCAATTACAGAGCTAAAGTATTCTTATTACATTAAGTGGCTATATAATCTATGGCCTTTGTCTATTGAGGTATTGAAGAAAAAACTTCAATGTTGAAATTTCATAGTATACATAGATCACTCAATCACCTGATGACATTTTGACCAATCCATCCTTATCCATCTTTTTCTTTCTTTGTCGGACTGATGACTTCTCATTATCACTACATTTTAATAAATCTTCTCTTTGTGCCTTTTCAATAGCAAACATACTATTTATATTGGCATCTTTAAATTCCTTAAGGAGACTGAAATTGTTAAAATTATATTACTAGTTTTAAAAAATACAAGTCTCTACTATGAATATGATTCATTATTAAAACTTAAGATGACATAGTCAAAATAAGTTTTTAGCAAATACTTTGTAATAGAAAAAAAAGTTTCGCCTTTCAATGCAAACATGAAATATATTTTTTTTAAATAAAAATTATAGTTTTTTGCTACATTAATATGATACTACTGCTTCTTTAAGCATACTCTACTGGATTATAGACCTACTTAAGGTAGATTATAGATTACTAAATCACAGCTCCGCAATTTAAATGAAAACAATTATTGACCAACTTATTGTCAAAGGTCTTCTAAGTTTTAGTGCATTGTACTAGGTCCTAAGTTTTATTGCATAAAAAGAAGGGTGTTTTTATCAAGATTTTTACAAAAGATGAGTTATATGTTTTAGTAACTGACCAAGCTAAAAGGTGTCTCTGTGATTCTAATTCAGTATCATATTTTGTATCCCCTGTTTCTTTACCATACAGGTATAAATTTTCTAATTCCTCTCGTACTTCCGTTATTTTTGCCCTTCCTTTTTCATTTAACTCATTTAATTTCTCCATTGACTCCCTGCATTCCAGGATATCCTAAAAAAACAAAAAATATTTCTAATTCTAAGGTTTATTCCGCAAGTATCAAGCTGTAATCAAATTGCTCAGTTATTAAAAACTGTTATTGTTGTCAGGTGCTTTTGGTTTATTGACTCAGATCAACAACTCAAGAAACCAAGAAACCACATTGTGTAGTAGTTAACAGTGTTCATCATTTTATTTATTTATTTATTATATGAGTGAATAAGCTCGGCACAGTTCAGTAGTGTGAATTAATTTCTTGTGCTAATAGAAATAACAAAGTGAATGTGAATGCAAACAATGAGCTCGTACTTAACTTTCAATACTTTTTCTTTTATTGTTCATCTAAGCTATTAAAAAGATGTCTATGAACTACGAAATTCTTAATAAGAAATACAAACTGAGTTTTTAGATTCTAGTCCTCTTCTACTTACTTTACTATTCTAATTCTACCGAATATCTTCTATGTAAAAAATACATCTAGACAAAAAAATCTAATTTATCTAATTAATTTAATATACAAACAACATACCTGGATAATTGCTTTGACTTGAAAATGATACTTAGCCAATCTCTTCACGAAATTCTGATAGACCACATCAGGATTTTCTAATTTTGCAAACAACGATTGATGATATGGGTCCGTTGGACTCAAATCCATTTTGAGGGCCATTGTGGTGTATTTTCTATATTATCATTAAAATTTATATTAATTTACAAGTTAAATAACACTTAATCTTATTTGTTTTTAGAGAGTTTACGGATTCATAAACTTCACTATTGTCATTACAATGTCATGTGTCAGAAATGTCATTCATCATAAATCATGTCACTAGTAGGAAGGTAGAAGTAAGAAGTCCACCGTGTTTTTTATAGACAAGTTTGCTAAGTGTCCACCTGTAAACAGCAGCTTCTACCTTCTATACATACACTAATCAACTCGATCCAAACAATAGCATAGATAATATGTATCTACACTTCATATTTGAGAATATTTGGTGCAAAGCAGAACATGTTTCAAAACCATCGCAACAAATTCGCAAAATATTAACTTTCTTATTTCCTACAACAAGAATCAAATTTTTTTTAAAAGGATTTATTCATCAATCGTTAAAGTACCTACATTTCTTATAATACAAAATAATGTACATGGCCTATTGAAAGCAATAACGATATTATCTCAGGTTAAAACTTCATGTGATTAGGTATCCCTTAAAAGATTCTACATATATTAATATTACTGATAGTAAGCTATAAACCCGCGCGGATGGATACCACCACCCTGCATGTTTCTACCGCGAAAAAATAATGCGTTTCAATTTGAAACGCGGGACAGCCGTTGAACTATAGGACTAAGACTTAAAATGAACTCTCATGTTGGCGGCATTCATCATGTGTATGGGCCGAAAGCTTATACACCCGTCAAAGCAAAAAAGTAGCTACTGTCGTCTTTAATAAAGCATGCTAAATAATTTAGCACTCGCAATAAACGATAGTACTACAAACACTAGCTTCAAAAAGGTACCTAATGGCAATGACGTACACATTATTAAATCTAGCAAATTTAAAACGTTCTCACAGAAACTAGAAGTATCCAGGTATATAGCGTGATAGCCACGAGATGATTTTATTTTAGATCTACATTTCGGACAGTCCGATTGCCTTTCCAACGTTGTCTTTAAGCAGGTGGCGCAGAACACGTGGCCACATTTCGTCGCCAGCACGGATTTATTACAAAGATCTTGTAGACAAATTGGACAAATTACACTGAGTTTTTCATGCTGACTTTTAATATTTGTCTGAAAATAAATCCATCATAACACATAATTCGGTCCAGAAAACAAAAATGCCCGCTGGGGACATTACCATTACATTAACTCCATTTTTTTTTCTACCTATGCTGATAGCCTTAAGGGGCTATATTAGCTTCGCCCTAACGTTTGTAGGTGAGCTCACGGGGCTCAAACCTGATGACGTTGCTAACACGAACCCTAGCAAGAGCCGTGCTTCGCAGAATCTACCACCGGATCGGAAACGCGACTCACTGAGAAGATCCGGCGGGAAACTCAGTGAGCTGTGTCTATGGGTTAATTCGCTCGTCAGTGGGCTGTGTCTGTGGGTTAATTCGCTCGTCGAGTCCTTCGTCGCCAGCAACGGGTTCAACGAGGACGGTAAAAGGTGCTTGTGTTACCTAAAAGCACCGTTAATGGATCAGGAGGATCCGTAATGACGTGTTTTGGGCGACGTCGACTGTTTACCATTCGGTCTACAGGATCGGGTATGTATAACTTCTAATTAATATAGGTTTACTAAACACAAAGATTAGATTGTCATGATCGTTTCACTCTTTTTCATATAGATAGGAATTAAATATTTTAATAGAGGCTTGGTAATGTCATATAGCAAAACTCTTTGGGAGACTGAGACTACTTTCTGGCGAACTGCCCCTCTTTTCTATGCCTTTTCTAAGGCAAAAAACCTGATAAACTAAGCCTATAGGACATAGTTTTGCTGCCACGACATACATAATTAGCTACGTGTTAGAGCTTCAACCCTTCTGAAGAAACGTCTGAAGAATGTCTTTTAAATCCCCCTTAACAGTATTGAAGTTGGGCTTTGTCAGTTTAAGGCTACAACAAAAACTTAGGAGGAAAAAACTTACAAGATCTTTTTTATTCTTTGATTTCTTTTTTATCTTTTTAACACGCTTCCCAATTTTCTTTGTGCTGTCTGTAGTAAATGCAGGTTTCATAATGCTAAGCAGAGGAGACCGTAGGAAGAAACATTGGTGTGGCACAGAAATTTAGCTAAAATACACTCATGAACTCTTATGCGTAAAAAAACTTAGCGTCTTAGGTGACATTTAGTTTTTGCTGTCTTTTAAATCTTGATGTTTAATTTTGAAGGTTTTACTTCTAAAATTTATTCAAGGATTAAACATAGGGTCTAAAACTCTGTTCATTCAGTACAGATTTGCTGAGCATGTTCTTACTTAATAATACTTAAATTTATTATTATCAATTTTGATAGTTGTAATACTTATATGTTCAACTTAAGTACCTATCTCTAATTATTTATTTGTGATGAAAGGATTTTTGTTGGCCTCAGATCGTGTCGGCCGGGCAAACCTTAAGGCTTAGCTATGAGGGACGGATGTTCTAAAAACTGCCAGAGGCCCGCCGTCTCCAATTACATAGCGTATCACAGTTTTTATCTATACTTTATAATATATTTTCTATGGTCAACAACGTTATTTTTTTCCTAATGGATCAAGGATCGTCAAATTCTAAAAGGGATTTAAAAACATTTTCATATTACAATAATAATATTCCAATGTAATGTGATATATCAATAGTTCTGCGACTGCGACGCTTTAAACTCGACACTCCCGGAAAGAGATGAGTTTTGATTGTACACCACATAACCAATTTTGCTTTTGAATTGACCCTCCGGTCGGTGATGAATCCACGATCTAATGTTATAGCGGGTCGTAAATGACCCACCCAATACACAAGTTTAATTCATATTAAAAATAATTAGGAAATAAAACATGTTTCGTTGTTATTCAAAATGCATTTAATTGTTGATATTAAAACACAATGCCTCATGAAAAGCTTTCATGAACGAAAGTAAACTTGGTCTTCGTAGTGCTAGACGTGTATCCACATTTGTGTCTTAATGCTTTCACTAATTTCTTCGGTCCGCAACAATATAAGTTCAAATGGCGTCTGAAAGCGGAAGTAAAATTTTAATACTGATCAGCACAGTTCATACATCTAAGTAATTAACATGATCAAAAATAACCCTATGACACTGTTTTATTTCCATCTCAAGTAGTGTTTTGGAATTATGTAAAACTTAACCTAATTAACATGTGAAACATTAACAAGTCGCACGCAAATCATGTGTGCATAATGCGAATTTTTTTATGTTCTCGATAGCTTAAAAACTACAAGGGCGGGATGATAAGTAACTAGCCTAACAATAAAACGCTTAACTTTTCGTGATAAAATTAATTTTATTTTTCGACATAGTCTCCGTGAACCTCTACAGACTTATTCCATCTTCGTTCTAAAGCAGTAATGCCTTCCATAAAATGATTTCTTTCGAAGTCTGCAAAATACTCCTCTACAGCGGCTATGACTTCATCATTTGTGGTAAATTTCTGTCCGCCCAAAAAAGTTTTGAGCTTAGGGAATAAGTGGAAGTCTGATGGCGCTATATCAGGCGAATAAGGTGGGTGATGAAAATTATCTAGAAGATTAGCGTAGTATTCTCCATTAATCGTTTGACCTTTAGGAAGGTAATCTATCATCAAGATCCCATCTGCATCCCAAAAGACGGAAGCCATCACTTTTCCAGCCGACTTTACAGCCATGGCTTTTTTGGAGCCGGGCATCGCGATTGCGTCCACTGTTTTGATTGAATTTTTGATTCTGGCATGTAATAACGAACCCATGTTTCATCTGTTGTTACAAATCGACGTAAAAAATCGGCATTATTACTCTGAAACGGTCCAGACATTATTTTGACTTTTGCACCCGAATCTTCTTTTGATCGTGCATAAGCAATCGTGGCACCCAACGGGCCGATCGATGACTTTTTCATATTTAATTCCTCACTTAGGATATGATGTACCTGGTCTTTTGAGATACCTGTAGTATCAGCTGTATCAGATAACTTCAATCGTCGATCTGTTAAAACCATATCATGTACTTTCACGACCATTTCCGGAGTCGTGACGCTTTTTGGACGTCCGGGGCGGGCTTCATCTTGGACACATGTACGACCACGTTTAAGCTCAGCCACCCAGTTTTTTACTATGGCATAAGAAGGAGCACATTCACCCTAAGCATTATTTAACTCGTCATAGATATCTTTCCCCTTCATGCCCTTCATATGAAGAAACTTTATCACCGCTCTTTGTTCAATTTTATCCATTTTGAAAACACTTGACGAAATATATTTTCAAATGACAAAAAATCAATAAAATTTTCACGCCATCAAATTCAAATTTAGAACACAGGTAGCCAGAGATACGAATTTAAAAAAGACATATATTTTTTAAAGTTTAACTTTTTAAATAGTAGAGGCTAGTTACTTATCATCCCGCCCTCGTAGCTCAAATTTGTATGGAGTTGGAACAACATCCCTAGCGGCAAACGTAGGCAAACGTTCCAACCGCATACAAATTAGAGTTAACTTTACGCTATCGAGAAGTTAAAAAACTCGTACTCACAGAATAAGTGCACCTAGAATCCGAGTATTTATTGGCTTTAATAATGACAAAGGAAAAAAAAACGGGAATCAAACACGGGCCCCGTGGAACAAATTCATTTGATGCATTACGTAACTTGAAACGAAATGAAATGTTCATGTAAAAGAATATAAAACTCACTCTGGATAGAAATGAACCCAAAAACCGAATACGCGGTCCCAGTATGGCCTGCCTCTCAGTACCCTGCACCCAAGCACGGGATACTCTTTGATCACATCACAACTATTTCTGGATTCTGCTTTAGTATACGGACTTCTCTTATTCGGAGTCAGTAGGATTGTTTTTTCGTCATCGGTAACATTATCTCGCACTACATGAGTAAGACTTCCTTTCTCGTCGATAGAAACGGTGTGAGCTTTCGTCTGTACATTGTCTTTGGTTACGTAAAGCTCCAGATGTAGTCGATCTGGTCGGTTCGCGGTTCGAAGCTGTAATATAGTTTTGTTTGCTAAATCTGCGAGCCATGCGAGCTCGCTTTCGTTTCTCACTATCCATATTAAATGGACTCTGCCCGGAAATCGACTCCGTGGGTTTCTGGAAATAGACAAAAATATCCAACTAATCTTTAATCTACATTATAGGTACACAAAACAATTTCAAAACGGGATTATGTAATAATAGATGAACTCAATTTGTAAATTGGCGTATTTTTATAATACATGCATATTTGGTAACACCACCCTGCAGCAGTCATGCGTTCCCCATTTCAAGTTATGATGATACAGAAGAGATGCCAACTATCAAAGTGTCGGGAAACTAGACATTTATTTCTATAAAATTTCGACTTTAACTTTATCTCTTAAGCGACAGTTTTCCGTGGTGAATCGAATCTCTAACACCAAATGACGTGAAAACACACCAAAGAAAAGTTACGTATAAGATTGAAAATTTCTTTTGGGACTATAGTTGTTTGAATGATGAGGACTGTGTGCTTAGTGCGAGTTTTTTAGCGTTCTCGATAGCGTAAAAGTTAGCTCATATTTGTATGGAATGGGATGATTTGCGTACGTTTGCCGCTAGGGGCGCTGTTCCAACTGCATACAAAATTGCGACAAAATGGTCGAATACATACTGTAGCATATGATGTAAAACCGGTACAAAAGGCGTGATTCCAACTCCGGCAGCCACACATATGGCGACTTCACACCAACTGACGCCTTCCATGGGACTTGAAAATGGACCGTCGACCAATATACTGGAACACAGTTATATTGACTAGTGCTATCGTCGAAATCAAAAGAGAATCACTCTCAACAATTAGTTTCACTTTAACTAATAAGGGATATTAATATAGGTATAATGATAATATTAAAGCTTATTAACAGCTATCTATTCAAATATCTATTCTAATCTATTCAATGGTGAAGAAACTGATAAAGTTGGACTGTTCTGTGTATACCTAATTAAATAAGTATATAATAGATTTTCTTTATACATTGTCCCAGACTTCACAACCTAATACATTACTAAAATTTTCCTCTTGTCTTGTTTTTAGACCAGCGAAAAAATTGTTAATCTCGAATTACTAATCGATGTGTCCTCATCTTGAATACTCTTTTGGGAAACGTGAAAGGAAATATTTTAGAGTTAAGAAGCAAGAATAGGAAAGTTTTCTAATTGATTAAGATTGGAAACATTCTTCAACAAACAAAAACTCACTTCAAAGTATTCGGTCTTGTATAAAGCAACAGTTTTTCTAGAGCGTCAGTCCAATCGCCTTTAACTCTTATCCAAACTATAAAGTATCTTTGGTTTTCTGTAGGAACCTGGGAAATTGTAGAGATATTATAAATTACAACAAGAAGATAGTAGTTTACGAAAAATAATCGATACCTCATAGGTCTTCATTTCGACCAGATATATAAATTAATCGGCTATGAATACAGTTCATCACTAGACACAGTATAATGTCTCTAGCTTTCAACGGGGGTACAAAAGAAACAAAATGGGTCTTTTTATTTATTGCCTAGACGGGTCAACGAGCTCACGGGCCTCCTCGTGTTAAGCGGTTATCGGAGCTGATAGACATCAACAATGTTAATACCGCTACCTTATCTTGAGACATCAAGTTCTACAGTAATCTCAGTTCTATAGTAGAAGAAACAAGCAAGATTGTTGTAGCTAACCGTCTGAAAGAACATTGTCGTCTGGAAGAACAGAAAGTCGTCGTGGCCTAACGGATAAGACGTCCGATGCATTCATGTTGAGCGATGCACCCGGTGTTCGAATCTCAGGCGGGTACCAATTTTTCTAATGAAATACGTACTCAACAAATGTTCACGATTGACTTCCACGGTGGAGGAATAACATCGTGTAATAAAAATGAAACCCGCAAAATTATAATTTGCGTAATTACTAGTGGTAGGACCTCTTGTGATTTCGCACGGGTGGGTACCACCACCCTGCCTATTTCTGCCGTGAAGCAGTAATGCGTTTCGGTTTGAAGGGTGGGGCAGCCGTTGTAACTATACTTGAGACCTTAGAATTTATATCTCAAGGTGGGTGGCGCATTTACGTCGTAAATGTCTATGGGCTCCAGTAACCACTTAACACCAGGTAGGCTGTAAGCTCGTCCACTCATCTAGCAATAAAAAATAAACAAAAAAAAACATTGTTGAAAATTAAAATAAGACATGATTTTTTTTTAAGAATTCGGCTCCAACGCCTTTGGCATTGATTTTGCAAATTTTACAAAAATGACAGGTGCTTAGAGAGGAAAAAAATTACTAAATCTAAATACAAATAAATTTGGTCAGTTTTTCCATACACGAATCTGAAGACATGACTTAAAGGTTTTAGTTACCAGGTCATAAAATCCCTGAAAAAGTATATATATATAACCACTTTGTGACCTCGCCAAGTTTTGAATAGGTAAAGAAACGCTTGAGGAACATCGTTTATTCCCGTCAAGATGCGTTGATCTATCAACAAATCAGCGAAAATCGCTTCGAACTGAAAAGCGTTTACGCGTTAGCGCGAAATTAATAACTACCAACTGAAATTACCTTGACAACAGTGAAAGGATGCCATTCTATGAGCGAAGAATCCAAACACTGCAACAGCACGTATTGACCCGCGCGACATTTGAACTCCAAGTCGGGGCAGCTTAATTTCAAGCTTATCACGCGACCAGCCATGTGAGCCACCTCGGAAATTTAATTTTGATTGTTATTATAATAATTAAAAAATATTAAATTATTTGGATTTGTTATTTATTAATAAAGATTAACATTAATTGGAAAAATATATTTATTATATATATTATATATATTTTTACAATGGCACGCGTATGCGAACTCACCACCTAACATAATGTAAATTAAATACCACCATCTTGAGACATCAAGATAGACTCAAATGCATTGTAATATCGGCTCTATCCTACACTTAAACTCCAAAAAACGTATTATTGTAGAATTGGGATCGTCCCGCATAAAATAAAACTATTCCACTGTTAACTCCACTTTTATACTTATGTTCTAAAATATTTATTTTTATAATTAAAAATCAACTGACACCTTCTACGCCTTGCTCATTCAACCGTCTTCTGCCACCAGTACCATATTGAAAAGGACTATTACCGCGAATGAGCGACAGAGAACGAATTGTAAACAAATGGTAGTATATAGAGATAGCCTGTCAACTTCTAATTGATGCAGTTAGTTTAAGTTATGATTCTCTGATCATATATATTATTATAGTATTTAATTGTTGTTTAAGCATACTAGAAGTTTCGCAACTATATTTATTCCAAACTACGTAACGCGATTAATACGTAATATATTGTATTAATTAATTACGTACGTGTTCCAATTGCGCGGCCGCATAAAGAGGATTATGCTAATTTAATCAGCTCTCGAAAGAGTATATCTGAATTTCGGGGCGCAATACGTACATAAGTATATTGTAGAAAAGTTGGTATTTAATTAAATAGATAAATTAATAAATATAAATATAAATAAATATAAATATTTACTAACAATCACGCCACGTTAACTAGTCCCGTGCTAAGTTCGTAAAGAACTTGTGTTACAAGTACCAGATAACGGAAATAAATATAATATTTTTATTATACACATACATATATTTAATATACACCCATAACCCTGGAAAGACATTTATATTTATCATACAAATATCTTCCCTTGGCGGGATTCGA